>CM055911.1:10967808-10995308 GCA_029582155.1 Panopea generosa | reverse complement strand
CTCTTACTTTGTATGAAATCACTCCGTTTTGCCAAAACGACGTTAATCCGGTCTGGCGTGGATCCAAGCGATATGGTAAATTTGAGGGGAAAACCCAATAACCCATATATAAACAATATATTGATTAAAAGAGACCAATATAGCGCGCGTTGTGTTATCGATCGACGCCTTTGTCAGATTGAAGAAGCATTCGGACCACCTCGCCAATTATCCTAATTCAGCTCGGAGATAAATACCAGCCATTTGTAATACTTTCGGTGCAGTGGACGTAAATAGATAACAACAACAACAACAACAACAACAACGATGGCGGCGTAAGGTAGGAACAGTAGTTTTTGTGTGATGATTAATGATAATCGCGACAACCTGTTAAAGGATGGAAGAAAGCATGAACAGCTGAAGGCGGTCATGATGTTTTATTTCGAGACCATCATATAACAGATTGATACAGTGTGCAGGAACTGCTGGAATAGACTACTCATTTTTTATAAGTTCTAGAGGTAAATTTTGTCGTAGACTAACCGGTTTTCGCGTAAACGTAGACAAGCTCTAATTCCATGCACTGTGTAAACATTCAGTTATTTCAATAAAGTGCAATTGATAACGTCACGTGTTAATGCAACTGTTTCAATACTTCTCAAAATCCAAACTATACAGCTTCAGTAAATATATAAATTATGATTGATAATGGAAAATATGATTATCCAAGTTGAAATTGATTAATTGAATATTTAGTGTCATTTTTATGCCATCAACATCTAACATATGATTAGCGGTACTTGAATCTCATACTCAAAGAGTGGTTAGCTGGTAAGTGCCTATTTCACTAAGAACTGCGGTTGAATTTGATGCTCGCGGTGCTTCAATTTCCCCTTTATCGCACTTCTATAATTTGTGTTAAGTTTACTGCATAAGCTTAAATGCAGAGTACCTCGGCGATCTCCAATACAGTCGCAGTGTACACACTGTAAATTGTGTATTGGTGTGTGTTATCGCATTTTTCAAAAGGTGTTGTTGTACTCTACAATGCTTAATTGCTTTCAATTACAGTCGTTTCATAACCTGGTCGATGATAGGTTATATCAGGTACATATCACTTGTAAATTAGCGATGTTTGAAATATATTTGAGAGTTTAACCCTTCAATTTTATTATACCAATATAATTTCTAAATTTACACTGTCGGCATTGATTTTACTATTAGATATATATTTGTGAATTGAAATACTTGTTATATTTTTATTCATCAACCTTGTGGCAACAGTCTCTGATGATTGATATAAGATGTTCAGGCTTCTCCACGGGTCATTAAAGAACAGGGGCACCCCAGCATTTAAATGGTATTCACCTAGCACTTACATTCTTTAACAGAATTTTGCAAAAGCTTACTTTCTTCTAAATCATGTTTTTTTCTTTGCATACATTTTCACATTGTAAATTTTATTTAAAATGAAACACAGTAATATGATGACTTAACCTGATTATTAAGTTTTATTAGTGAAATATATTTCAATGAATGCCTTTCACAGAGCTTGAAAATGTGTTTAAGTGTTCTAACCCTACTAGGCTAGTGCTTGCATTCTTACCTGTGGAGAACCCTGACATTATCTATCATTTTCTTTCGTCTCTCAAAGCTGATTCAAGTGGGAAAAATCATTGGTTACTTGCGGATATCAAATGCCATAAAAGATCACAATACCACCTACCCCCAACAAGAGGTTTCTCGGCAAGTTATATTAGCTAAATGACATCAACTGTAAAGTGCAAAAAATGTCTGTGTATGTTGCCAATTGCTCTGAACCGAGACAACAAATAGTGTCCCAAACAGTTACAAACCAGTTGGAACTCAACATCGGTCCCAAAATGTTAATGTACAAATAAGAAAAGTTAAACATTAGAGAGGAAGCTGACGGAGGTTTGTTTACTAGTATTATTAATAAGTAACATTATTAGTATAATTAATATAATACACATGCATTCATTCTCCAGTTTAGGCTGTTTCTTTATATATTCAGCTAAAATTATAACACAATATTTACTTATATACATAATGGTTCCTGGTGTTGAGTACATTTTTATAGTGTAATGTAGCACACTTTTCTATATGAAAAGAGCTCCAGGTTCAAGTCCTGGTGAAGACCTCAACACTTTCAATCATTGACTAACATAAACACATAATTTTATCAGGCATAACTATTACATGAATGCTTACAGACATTGAACTAGCCTAAAGTTTCTCATTAACTGTTATGTAAACTCAAAATTGTTCTATCCCTCCTGAAATAAGCATGCCCCAAATTACAGATCAAAACAATTTTACTACCTTCATTTCATTAATTCAAAACATATTTGAATTGCATTATAAGAAGCCTCCAACAGATATCCGTAGTTGGAATTGAACCAACATCTTCCATCTTAAAGATGGATGTACTTCATTGTACTATAAGCATGCATCTTGAAACTACAATTAAGCACTGCACACTAATTATAAATATACCCTGTTTTCACTGGCTGCTGAAAAAAACATAATTTGTTGAGAAACAATATTTCTGCAAAAGTCATTTGAACTAAGCATGACCCAAAAGTGATTGCAAAACCAGTACATTCCACTCCTATTGATTTGGGTATAAATAATGCAAGTCCCATTTTATGAATAATTGCAGTATGCACAATAGTCATGTTACATTTGCATACATTAATATATTTAAAATGAAACTCTTGACTACTATTTTAAGGTATTATTATATCATGACTTACCAATTATATTCTGTGTAATTTAGTTTTGTTGCATGAAGCCATTATATGAAAAAATTATCAGTTTACTTAATTAATAAATTCACAGTAAAGTATATAAAAAAGTTATGGATAATGGATAGTTTTCACAAAAAACATAGAAACAAACAAATATTTCGTTAGACATAAAACAGCATTTGCGTGTTTTATACTCATACAACAAATATCAATGTAAACATAAAACAAAAATTAATCATATTATTGTCAATATTCATCCAAATGAACCCAGAGTTGGCCCATGCAGAATATCATTTTCCTATGATCCTCTCAAGATGATGATTGCTTATCTCTCACTGCTAAGGTTGTAGGTTAGAGTCGCGCTTGCTCCAAAAACTTCATACGAGAAAGTTGGCAGTTACTTGCGGAAGTGTGGTAGTTCAACTTCGATTCATTCTGAGGTCTTCCTCCACCAATAAAACTGTATATTACCTCATTATATAAACTGAACGCAATACTGGATCTACCCAGGACATGAACTCAACATTAATTCACAAAAGCTGTATGATTATTTGACAATCACAGCTGAAGCTGCACTTAAAAACTTGAATAATATAGAGATGTTTTTTTTACAAATTTACTTGCATTAATTTTATTCATCCTGTGGCGCACTATAATGAGTAAGGCCTTAGGCTTTGTAAAGGACCCCTAATAAATTTCATGCGTGGTTAATCATTCCAATGAGTAGGGGTTTGAAGTACAAATCAAGATGCAGGGGAGTAAAGGGGCCCCTTAAAGGTACATTACACAGGAATACTTGTGGAAAATAGAAAATATTGTAACCATGTAATAATTCTTATAATACTTTTATGAATAATATTAAATATTGATAAATTAGAAATTTCTGTAATTAATACAGTTATTAAGATTAGATATATAATCACTTGTATATAATCAATCCTAAGTTTTATCAAAGTGTACAAGTAAATAAGCCTATAGTCATGAGGTGTCACATATGTTGTACATCCTGGGCTGGAAGGAAATATTAGTGCCAGAATGTTTGCACAGTAGTTGTCACAAATTGGGTACATCCTGTATAGGGTAAATGACAAGTTATTTGAGTGATGGGTATTAGTAGTTAATGAATGGAACTGACCAATGAAAGAAAAGATTCATTAGGTTGTAAGAGAGTTTAAAGACTATGAGAGAGATGATTGAGTGATACTAAATATGGGAGAAGTCTGAGAAGAAAGAGTGTGAAATATGTAAATATGTAGGTAGTAAGAAAAGGGAGGTTGAAAGGTTAAGTAAGGAAAAAGAGATTGAGGGGTTAAAAGGTGAAAGTAAGTTGAGAAGTGAAGGTTAAGTTAGTTAGGAAATAAGGAGAAAGAAAGTTAAATAGGGAACATTTGAAGTGAAGAAGAATTAAGAAGTTAATGTTAAAGTGAACTGTGAGATATGAACTTGATGATTAAATGGAAATCAAAATGATGTAAATTGATCCTGGTCATTGAAAATGATTCAATTACAGCTATATGTTTTGACTGATAGACCGGTTACCATTGTCTAATTATTAACAAATATGACAGGGAGACAATGTGACCTTTCTAAGCAAAACGGTCATAACCTTACAAAAAGAATGGCGTTTTTTTATATAGACTGTTTAAGTAACCCAACGAAAATTTAACTTGATATTCAAGACGTAGTATTTGGTGTAGAATCCCAGAGACAGCAGGGCCTGATTAGCTCAGTCGTTAGCGCGTCTGACTATCAATCAATCCAGGGGTCGCGAATTTGAATCCCTGCCCAGTCTGAATCTCTGTGATGGTTGATATATGACATTGCTTTTCATTATCATTTATCTCTCACTGCTGATTCAAAAGGTATCAGTTACTTGTGGAGATGGGGTGTGCTCGAGTACTGGTTAACCTTCCATGATCCCAAGAAACTGGTTAGGTTAACTAGACATAGGAATATCCATGTAACGAGACAAATATACAGCAAGTCTTGGACTAACTATGACCTTTTATAAGGTTTCAACAATATCATAGACTAGATATACATGCCTATAAAGAAATTTATGCATTTATCATTATAAAAACAAAAAACAAATATTTACTACAGTTCCTTTCATTGTCGTCTTTGGCAGCAGTATGAACATTTGAAGCATCTTTGTTGACATAGCAGGCAGCTTTCCTCTTTCACACAATTGGGTAACCGGGTCTTCCATTAACGTATTAATAAGAGGAGAAATACAAAGAAATAACAAAGTAAAAACTGGAAAATCAAACTTTCCTCTCGAGCTCGTAGGCAAAACCGCTACTGTATCATGTACGTTGTACAGAATTTGACTTTTATTTGATTTGCATTTAAATCAAAACATATATTTTAACATGATTTGGTATATTTGGCCATATTCCAAATCGCCTTCAAATGGTTCAGCGTCCCTGTCAACAGCCATATTTGTTTACAAACATTAGGCGAAGACACCAACAACAATCCAAATGAAACTCAAAAAAGTTCCTGTTGTGTTATTCACCGGGGTAAACCTAATCACAATTCCAATTTGGTGGGTCCTTGGACTACCTACGAGGTCTAATACCGAAGATGACGGAATTGGCCGAGTATGTACGATTGACTGAAGAAGGTAAGTATTACTTTGTTAACATATGTATTTAATCATGGTGGTGAACCCACGTGACTTAATGGTATGAAGTGGTGTAAAATTGTTTGGTTAAATAATAAGCGACATTTTTATGTCATCGAGGGCAAACAGATCAGTTAAGATCAGTTAACATAGCCGCTGTTTGCTTGGATCCTGGAACGTTAACCAGTACTCGAGCACTCCTCATCTCAGCAAGTAACTGATAACTTTCCCACTTGAATCAGCGGGAGAGAAGAATGATAATAAGACGTAGTATCATATTACAGTCATCACAGAGACTGTGGCCGGGCGGGCATTCGAACTCACAAAACCTGGATTGATAGTCAGACGCGCTACCGACTGAGCTAATCGGGTCCGGTGGGATACAAAGTGATAAATGGAGTTATGCCTGGCAACTTAATAACACCCATCGTTCATCATACATAGTGACTGTGTTCGTCCGTTTTTAGTGAAATTTCATGAGAAATCAAAGGGAATATATCATGATTTTTGTAAGTTTTAATATTGGCTAAAATGTGTTTTCCATTATATCATGCCTATATATACTTATTGACCCTGTATTGCCAAAAAGGATATATTGAAAAGAGATTTCCTAACTTTGGATTCACGCTTAGGTCAGACTGAAATAGATTACCCGCTTATAGTTGCAACAATTGTGTTACGTCTTGTATGAGCCACGTGATTTAATTTTTATTTCATTTTCATCCGTTATTCAGGTTTACACGTTTATCAAGTTTAAGTGTTGAAGGAAGACCTCAGAATGAATCTGATTATAATCACCGTCCGTCCGCATGTAACTGGCAAACATTTTCACATATAGATTTTGGAGTGAGTGGGATTCGAACCTACGTCCTAAACGATGAGAGGTAAGTGATCTTGAGACGACGCCTTTAACCACTTGGCCATGGAAGACCGTCTTTAGTATTCAAACAGAACATTAAAGAAAACTAACGAAGGGTGCGGGTGATGCGATTCATTACAAACATTACCTATAACAAATACTGCAGTTTAAAGTTCATATAGATTTTACGTGACAGACATTGCATATAAGACATCGTATTAATTGTTCACATGTGTGCTGGAAGTTAACTAATGAAAAGTGACAGTTCTTGTGATATGTTTATTAACTAATTAAACAAGTGAATAAATATAAATTGATGAAAGAAACAAAGAAACAAAAGAAGCAACAAACAAAAATCCACAGAAAATGTTATGCTATTTTCTTGGACACATTCTTTAAATCCAAGGTGATCCTTTTATCAGATATATCTATTTACATGTATTTCAATATGCACGAAAATAAGACTAAGAAACGTAAAAACGATCGATTTAAGATACACGTAACGAAAACTTGTTATTATCTACAATATATCCTCGTTGTATATTTACTTTCGTTCTATAAATTATATAATGTCATTGAAGAAACCTATATGTATAACGTTATTGGTGATTTTAGTCACGTACTCGACATAAAGAGTGAACTTTGCCAATGTCAATTGATTATCATGGTTTGCCAATCACTGTGTTTGAAAAGTGAAATATAACTTTACATGACGTCTAATTAGTATATCAATCTATACAAGAGCAACAATTACATGTCAGTCATTGGCAACAACATATAGTTATATATGTACAGTGTGCACGTGACTACTGCGCGATTTTATACAATATATAAAATAGTTATTCAACTTGATATATAAACATGTGCACTTGATTACAGCGAGGTAATTTACAATATACAGTTATTCAACTCGATATATAAACATGTGCACTTGATTACAACGAGGTAATTAACAATATACAGTTATTCAACTTGATAAATAAACATGTGCACTTGATTACAGCGAGGTAATTTACAATATACAGTTATTCAACTTGGTATATAAACATATACACTTGATAACAGCGAGGTGATTTACAATATACAGTTATTCAACTTGATATATAAACATGTGCACGTGATTACAGCGAGGCAATTTACAATATACAGTTATTCATTTTCGATATATAAACATGTGCACTTGATTACAGCGAGGCAATTTACAATATACAGTTATTCAACTTGATATATAAACATGTACACGTGATTACAGCGAGGTAATTTACAATATACAGTTATCAACTCGATATATAAACATGTGTACTTGACTACCGGGAGGTAATTTACAATATACAGTTATTCAATTCGGAATGTAAACATGTGCACGTGATAACAGCGATGTAATTTACAATATACAGTTATTCAACTTGATATATAAACATGTACACGTGATTACAGCGAGGTAATTTACAATATACAGTTATTCAATTCGGAATGTAAACATGTGCACGTGATAACAGCGATGTAATTTACAATATACAGTTATTTAACTTGGCATATAAACATGTGCACGTGATAACAGCGATGTAATTTACAATATACAGTTATTCAACTTGATATATAAACATGTACACGTGATTACAGCGAGGTAATTTACAATATACAGTTATTCAACTTGATATATAAACATGTACACGTGATTACAGCGAGGTAATTTACAATATACAGTTATCAACTCGATATATAAACATGTGTACTTGACTACCGCGAGGTAATTTACAATATACAGTTATTCAATTCGGAATGTAAACATGTGCACGTGATAACAGCGATGTAATTTACAATATACAGTTATTTAACTTGGCATATAAACACATGCACTTGATAACAGCGAAGTAATTAACAATATACAGTTATTCAACTTGATATATAAACATGTACACGTGATTACAGCGAGGTAATTTACAATATACAGTTATCAACTCGATATATAAACATGTGTACTTGACTACCGCGAGGTAATTTACAATATACAGTTATTCAATTCGGAATGTAAACACATGCACGTGATAACAGCGAGGTAATTTACAATAAACAGTTATTTAACTTGGCATATAAACACATGCACTTGATAACAGCGAGGTAATTTACAATATACAGTTATTCAACTTGATATATAAACACGTGCACTTAATTAGAGCGAGGTAATTTACAATATACAGTTATTCAACTTGATATATAAACATGTGCACTTGATTATAGCGAGGTAATTTACTATATACAATTATTCAACTCGGTATATAAACATGTGCACTTGATTGCAGCGAGGTAATTTACAATATACAGTTATTAAACTCGGTATATAAACATGTGCACGTGATTACAGCGAAGTAATTTACAATATACAGTTATTGAACTCGATATATAAACATGTGCACGTGGTTACAGCGAGGTAATTTACAATATACAGTTATTTAACTCGGTATATAAACATGTGCACGTGATTACAGCGAAGTAATTTACAATATACAGTTATTGAACTCGGTATATAAACATGTGCACGTGATTACAGCGAAGTAATTTACAATATACAGTTATTGAACTCGATATATAAACATATGCACGTGGTTACAGCGAGGTAATTTACAATATACAGTTATTTAACTTGGCATATAAACACATGCACTTGATAACAGCGAGGTAATTTACAATATACAGTTATTCAACTTGATATATAAACACGTGCACTTAATAAGAGCGAGGTAATTTACAATATACAGTTATTCAACTTGATATATAAACATGTGCACTTGATTATAGCGAGGTAATTTACTATATACAATTATTCAACTCGGTATATAAACATGTGCACTTGATTGCAGCGAGGTAATTTACAATATACAGTTATTAAACTCGGTATATAAACATGTGCACGTGATTACAGCGAAGTAATTTACAATATACAGTTATTGAACTCGATATATAAACATATGCACGTGGTTACAGCGAGGTAATTTACAATATACAGTTATTTAACTTGGCATATAAACACCTGCACTTTATAACAGCGAGGTAATTTACAATATATAGTTATTCAACTTGATATATAAACACGTGCACTTGATTACAGCGAGGTAATTTACAATATACAGTTATTCAACTTGATATATAAACACGTGCACTTGATTAGAGCGAGGTAATTTACAATATACAGTTATTCAACTCGATATATAAACACGTGCACTTGATTAGAGCGAGGTAATTTACAATATACAGTTATTAAACTCGATATATAAACATGTGCACTTGATTACAGCGAGGTAATTTACAATATACAGTTATTAAACTCGGTATATAAACATGTGCACGTGATTACAGCGAAGTAATTTACAATATACAGTTATTGAACTCAGTATTTAAACATGTGTACGTTATTACAGCGAAGTAATTTACAATATACAGTTATTCAACTTGGTATATAAACACGTGCACTTGATTACAGCGAAGTAATTTACAATATACAGTTATTCAACTTGGTATATAAACATGTGCACTTGATTACAGTAAGGTAATTTACAATATACAGTTATTCAATTCGGTATGCAAACTTGTGCACGTGATAACAACGAGGTAATTCACAATATACAGATATTTAACTTGGCATATAAACACGTGCACTTGATTACAGCGAGGTTATTTACACTATACAGTTATTCAACTTGATATATAAACACCTGCACTTGATTAGAGCGAGGTAATTTACAATATACAGTTATTCAACTTGATATATAAACATGTGCACTTGATTATAGCGAGTTAATTTACTATATACAATTATTCAACTCGGTATATAAACATGTGCACTTGATTACAGCGAGGTAATTTACAATATACAGTTATTAAGCTCGGTATATAAACATATGCACGTGATTACAGCGAAGTAATTTACAATATACAGTTATTGAACTTGGTATATAAACACGTGCATTTGATTACAGCGAGGTAATTTACAATGTACAGTTATTCAACTTGGTATATAAACATGTGCACGTGATTACAGCCAGGCAATTTACAATATACAGTTATTCAACTTGGTATATAAACATGTGCACTTGATTACAGTGAGGTAATTTACAATATACAGTTATTCAAATTGGTATATAAACACGGCATGTGATTACAGCGAGGTAATTTACAATATAGTTATTCAACTTAGTATATAAACATGTGCACGTGAATACAGAGAGGTAATTTACAATAAACAGTCATTCAACATGGTATATAAACTTGTGCACGTGATTACAGCGAGGTAATTTACAATATACAGTTATTCAACTTGCACATCTTGGTTAAAGATTTTTATTACGTAAGATATCTATGCAACAACTTATTGGATATGAATGAAACTTCGCATGTGTGTTCACCATCATCAATGGAACACACACAGACAAGAACCATAACTCTAGGTTGTATTTTGGCACATATATGGCCCTTTTCCGCCTTTATTTTTCAGGTTAAAGTTTTTATCAGGTTAGATATCTATGCAACAACTTATTGTATATGAATGAAACTTTGCATGTGTGTTCACCATCATCAAACGAACACATTTAGACAAGAACCATAACACTGGGTTGCATTTTGGCAGAGTTATGGCCTTTTTCTAAACTTTAATTTTCAGGTTAAAGTTTTTTTGTCAGGTAAGATATCTATGCAACCACTTATTGGATATAAATAAAACTTCGCATGTGTGTTCACCATCACCAATGGAACACACAGAAACAAGAACCATAACTTTGGATTGCATTTTGGCAGAGTTATGGCCCTTTTGGACTTTATTTTTCGTCTGTAGACACCCAGGTTAAACTTTTGCGTTTAAGTGCATTTAAGTTTTTGTGTTTGCCTCCAGTCTCAAGCTTTGCATGGGTGGCGAGTTTTATCCCATCGACGAACTTTGTTGTCTTCTGACAACTCTTGTTTCATTGGAAACAAACCAATTATATTGATAACACATTATAGAAAAGTAATATAAAAAATGTTAAAAGCTTACCATGTGTATCAAATGGCATCTTGAGCCTCCTGTAGTTGTAACAGACTGACCGACGGGATCGTGCAAAGAAATAGTAACATGTCCGTTCGGAAACATTGTATATTGTTTAGTACATGCAAACAATTACACACTATTTCCATTGGTAGAAATTTTAAGATTAACAAGTCAATCAATTATCAATTATTTGTTTGAATCATTTTCTTTGTTTGGTTCCCTATTACAGATAAAAAATGACAATGCACAAATTTTGGTAAGTGTTGATATTGAATCATATTTTAAAGAGCATGGTATTGAAAATGCACATGCAACGCTATATTTTCCTAGAGCCAATGTTGTGGAAAACGTTAACACATCTTTGAAAAATGTGTGCAAACAGCAATTTCACGAAAAAATTGAGGAATGAAATGCATTTCTGTTACTTTAAAAAGCAACAGAACACTTTAAGGCAGTTTAAATACTGCATGAAGCTAGAGAGGTATCACTTAGTAGTCAAACTATAGCGATCATAAACCGTGATTGAGTGCGTTTACTTACAGCCCACAGACATTACACTACGGATGAATGTCATGCCCATATTATGGTTTGTGTCATGTTCATTAGTATAGGTTAATTATCAACCACTGCGTGATTCCAGTGTTTTGAAGGAGAGGTGGCAAGAATAAGACCACGGTAGCTCACTCGTGTATGTTGTTAGAGGCGACAAATTGAACATTAAGATATAAAATGTTAAACTCTGCATTTCTGAAGGTATCAGGGTTCTAGATTCATTTTGCATTTCCATTTGTTGATATTTTTTTTTAAGCTGTAATATGATTTGTTTAAAATGGGTCTTTGGCCAAAATTTCAACCTACATTAGTTATTAGAAACTGGTGTGTCGCGCATCCAATCCGTTAATTATTTCGTTGATTAATTTTTAATGCCCATGTGTAGTTTGGCACACGTACATGTACGTCATCTTCAGAAATAGTATTACTTGAAAATTTATCAAAATAACCGTATTGAATTTCCCTTAAAGAGTTCTGTCAACAAAGCCTCACATTGACTGCCATCTGTTTGCCCTTATGTCACGGAAGCTTCACAATGTCGAGAATCTGTCAGCCACATGCCACATCCTGACCTGTAATTCGAGGCTTAATACTCATTATTACTGTAACAACTTCCAGAATCAATTTACTGTCATTTATGTATATTAGGACAGTTAATAACACACGCGTCAGAAATGTCATAAAAGTGAAAATTACTATATCATATTTCGGCATCTGGGGCAACTGGCGCTCATTACGTTAGAAAGAACTTTATCAGAATATGTGGTCCTTAATTTAACTTCATTATATTAGCATAAAAATGTTGATTACTTACATTTCTTATATTTGATACAGACATGTGGCCAGTAGATGGCATGACTATAAACGTGTATAAAATCTCCCGTTTCTACAAATTTGCTTTCTGTATTGGAGAACTATTTTAGGAGATGTTAACATAAATACCCACAAACGTTACATATTTGTTCAATCAATAATTTTATCTTTTTGTGAAATTGATTATTGTGTTTTAGTCAGGATTTGATTTTAAGAAATACAGTGCATGACGTGTTAGACGATGTATTTTGTATTACTTTTCACGAGTTTGAATATTTTCGTTGATGTTTCTGGATTGGATATATTGGATGTTTCCATGTCACACAAAGAAAAAGGTAAGTATGATAGAATCAGGAGGACATAAAAATAAATACCTATATTACCTTTTAAGAATAGGGCTTAATGCCATTTTCATGAGACAATATGGCAACCCGTTTTATTTAGAGAAGAACGGCTTACACTCACGGAGATACATTAGAATAGAATCACTATATCTGGAAACTATATGGACAACTTTCTGGCAATTTTCTGGACCAAGATATATACATTAAATTTTATCAAAATAAAGTTCATATTCCTCAAATTCAAGATGGTGGTCGAGTATCAAAATGTCATAGCAACCTTCCGTAACATGGTGGCCGAGTATTTAAATGCCATAGCAACCTTATGTATCACCTTCCATGTTGCAACTTAATAGGAATCCTTATCACCTGAACGTTAAGATATTAAATGTTGTTTTAAAAAATGAAATAAAATAACCCTTTCATTTAATTTTGTAGACTTTCGATGTCCAAAAACCAATTATGTGCATTTTTGTGTGTTGAAAAGGCATTGATCTCGTTTTTCAAAACAAATGAATACATTTTAAAACATCCTAATTTCATTTTTTTCGACTCAAAGTAGTCCCAAGTTATAAGGACAGCTTATAAATATATCATTAATTAAAGTGAAAGTATATTAAAAATTTAATTTCTATCATAGAAATGATTAAATGAAATCATAGAATTGACTTATAGTATAAATAACTTATCAAAATGATATAACATAACTATTGGTATGTTACTTAATTATATGTACATGTAATCACTTTAAAATGAAATCATATAACTGATTATAGGTGAATATTTTACTGAAGTAAAAATAACTTAGTATTAATCATTGTTAAGTATTCACATATTGTTATAATAAAAAAGTCCTCGATGTAAAAATTGGTCTTATAGGTTTATAAATAACTTTTCAAGGATTTGATTGTATTAATAAAACAAATATGGATAACGTTTTAGCGTAGCATAACATACTGCCTGTACCAATGAATGTAAAACTGAATGGTATGATAGTGTCAACTTGGAGTATAGTAGATATAGTACAGAGAGCAATAAGTTGCGTACATATAAATTGTTTAAAACTTCATTTGAAACGGAAAAATATTGTACTATGCTTGCGAGGTAGAATCATTGTACAGTATTTTTCTGTTTCTGTCTCTGACAAATTCCGCCGTGGAACTGCCCCAATTCGTTTAGAAACGGGTCGCTATGAAAGGTTGCAAGTTTGTGAAAGAGTATGCCCATTTTGTAATTACGATGTAGAAAATGAGATTCATGTTATACTTAAGTGTCCATTATATGATGACATAAGATTACAACTGACTGATAATGCTTCTATATTTAATAGACATTTTAATGATTATACAGACGAACACAAATCAGTTTTCCTATTTAATAATTCAAATCTGATACGACTATGTGCCAACACCTGCTCTCAAATATTACAGAGGAGATCAAGCTATCTATCTATACTATGATATTCATGTATTTTAATATTGTACTGTTGTAATATTGATTTTATTGTTGCTATTCTACAAGATTTCATTTTTATAAGATTTGAGCAATGGTAGTTAATCAGGTCATAGCAAATCTGATTTGAGATGATAAGTGGTTTCGTTAAACATTTTAATAAGCACTTATATAGACATCCTGGTGCAGTTTTCAAAGTTTCAGTGTTTTAACATGTTTCTTTTAAGTTCACTTTTAGAGCATTAACTATGTATTGCTCTAGGTACGTCTTGTTCGGCTAATTAACGATTGTAGCTCAAATTTCATCATGTATTTATTAGTGTATATACAATGTAAATCAATTTCATGGAAAATCGGTACATGTTTTATTTGTACAAAACGAAATGTTTAGTGTAAACTTCGTATGATTTTATGAGAGAAATTATACCTCTCAGTCTCTTCAGTTCTTCAAATAGTGACATAGTGTATGGTTTTGGTGTTTTATTATTGCATGTGATTAAATTGTATATACTATGATGAGACTGTAATAAAAGATTAATATAATATTGTATAATGTCACTCTGTAAAATATATGTTAACATTGCTGTATTTGGGCCGGATATTGCTGAATAAACTATGTTTATGTTATGAAAAGTAATCCAGGTTGCAGAGATAAAAATAATACGCTCCGAGGGCTTAAGGCGTTCTTACTGTCAGGTGACAATATTAAATGAGCAATAGCATAAGCATACAATACATAAAATACTTTCTCCTAAACAGAATGTTACGGTTCAAGCAATGGATTTGCCTTGCTAGGAAATCATGAGAATCATTACGAATTACTCCAGCGACGTTTCTCCGGTGGCTGCACTCACATCTCTGGTAATCTCGAAATCACGCACTTGAGTGACCCCAACTTGAACTATGACCTTAGTTTTCTGTCAACAATCAAGACAGTTACCGGATATGTGTTGCTATTTTTGGTTGACGTGGAAAAAGTTCCATTAACAAATCTCGTTCTTATTCGTGGGGATTCAACAAAGAAAGTTCATGATAAGCGGTACGGGTTATTGGTCGCATTGTCACATGGGCTTATGGAGCTGCAGATGCCTTCGTTAAAGGGTAACTATGTCTTTTATAAGGTTTTTATCTAGGCATGTTGTCAACGGCACAACCCTGCTATCGTCGGCTCGATCTTGTTTTGCAGTCTTGCAGGTTCGTTCCCCCGCCACGGTTATCTCTGGTGTCCTTGAGCAAGACACTTTATCCGCATGTGCTTAGAACTGGTCCTACCCAAGAAGACCCCGAGCGTGGTTTGTCTAATTGTATTAACTTATTTCGCAATCGATGTAAAATGTATAACGTTTAAAACAAGTATTGATCACCTCAAACAATAATAATACGCGACAGGGAATACTTTTTATTTCCCGAATTTCATGTTTTTTTCATATATTTTATATGCGCAACAAATCAAGCAATAAAATTATAGTCTGGACCGAGCACTACAATAATATCAATCAAATTAGAAGGTGTAAAGATATTTATTAATGCCAGGCTATCTGTGTTTTTTAAACTTTGATGGTTAAATGCATATATATCTGACAGTGTTTAAGAATGATAATCGACTATTATCGGACATCTTCGGCGAAATTTGAATAAGCAAGACCACACACAAAGGTGTTCCGATTGTTATGAAATATTTCAGCGCCATAACATGATTGATTGATTAATTGAATATTTAGCGTCATTTTTTTGCCATCGAGGGCTAAATAACGATCAGTTAACATAACCACTGTCTCCTGGGATCCTGAAAGGTTTACCAGTACTCGAGCAAACCCCATCTCAACATGTAACTGATAACTTTCCCACTTGAATCAGCGGTGCGAGACGAATGATAATGGGACACAATATTGTATATCAGTCATCACGGCGTCTGTTGCTGGACGGGGATTCGAACTCACGACCTCTGGGTTGATAGTCAGACGCGTAACCGACTAAACTAATCGGGCCCTGCAGCGCCATGACTCTCATTTACTCGCATATCACTAAAATAATTGTACTTTTAATTTTTCTCTTTGTGTAGAAATTTCATTCGGACAGGTGTTGTTTCTACAAAATGCCCAATTGTGTTACATGGATACTATTGCATGGGACGTGATAACAAAAGAGCCGGCAACACTGAACACTACGGGTCACAACTCAGCATGTGAGTATTTCCCTTAAAAATAATTCCATCATTAAGGTTTTCGGTTGATCAATTAATAACTGAGATAAGCCAATGTTTGGGTAGTTTTGGTAGTATACATTGACAATTAGTGATACATTTATTATTACTATTGGTTGATGATTTGGTTTTGTATCTTTGGTTTGCATTGTAGCTAGGCGCGCTCGCCGTGGTCTGGTCTGTAGATTTATGTCTGGTTGTTCACAAATAATTATCTCCATATATATTACTATTATCGTTAAGGGAACAATGTCGTAGTATATGTTTGTTTGAACATATAGTACCATTTTATGTCATCGAGGGCTAACAAACGATCAGTTAACCTAACCACTGTTGCCTGAGATCCTGGAAGGTTATCCAGTGCTCGAGGACCCCTATCTTTGCAAGTACTTGAATAATCAGAATCAGCTGTGAGAAACCAATTAAAATGAGACACAATGGCGTAAACCAATCATCATGGTGACTGTGGCCGGCAGATATCCGAACTCGCGATACCTGGGTTGATAGGCATACTCGCTACCTACTGAGCTAACCGGACCTGACTTATAGTATTGGAAACAATGTGACTTTGATGTGTTAATTTATCACACTCAACAAACAAACAAATCCCCAGTTTATTTGCAAAGTGGATGTTAACTTTTTTTCAAAAGGAAACCACAACTGTTCCATCAACTGTCTATCGAACGTTTACTAATTGATATTTGGTGTTTCACTTGAAGAATTAGCTATTCTTCATGCAATGTTACATGTTATATTAGCATAGCTATTATTTTGAATATTAAACCCAAACGAAAAAGCAGGGAATTATATGCCTGTCCCAGAATTCATGGCAATTGAACGCTTACTGAACTGTGACGTCATTTAAACTTTCCATGAAGTAACTAACCAATCAACGTGCTCAAATGTGGCTTTCCCAACATTGCTATTTGACGGACCCATTCGGGAGAGCTTGGTCCGTGCTACAGACTAGGTAAGATATGTGATATAGTCTATATCTCAGTCCCCGACATCTCCCGAATGTATCCTACAGTCTAGGTAAGAGATGTGATATAGTCTATATCTCACTTCCCGACATCTCCCGAATGTATCCTACAGACTAGGTAAGAGATGTGATATAGTCTATACTTCAGTCCCCGACATCTCCCGAATGTATCCTACAGACTAGGTAAGAGATGAGATATAGTCTATATCTCACTCCCCGACATCTCCCGAATGTATCCTACAGACTAGGTAAGAGATGTGATATAGTCTATACCTCAGTCCCCAACATCTCCAGAATGTATCCTACAGACTAGGTAAGAGATGTGATATAGTCTATATCTCACTCCCCGACATCTCCCGAATGTATCCTACAGTTTAGGTAAGAGATGTGATATAGTCTATACCTCACTCCCCGACATCACCCGAATGTATCCTACAGACTAGGTAAGATATGTGATATAGTCTATACCTCAGTCCCCGACATCTCCCAAATGTATCCTACAGACTAGGTAAGAGATGTGATATAGTCTATATCTCACTTCCCGACATCTCCCAAATGTATCCTACAGACTAGGTAAGAGATGTAATATAGTCTATATCTCACTTCCCGACATCTCCCGAATGTATCCTACAGACTAGGTAAGACATGTGATATAGTCTATACCTCAGTCCCCGACATCTCCCGAATGTATCCTACAGACTAGGTAAGATATGTGATATAGTCTATACCTCAGTCCCCGACATCTCCCGAATGTATCCTACAGACTAGGTAAGATATGTGATAAAGTCTATATCTCACTCCCCGACATCTCCCGAATGTATCCTACAGACTAGGTAAGAGATGTGATATAGTCTGTACCTTAGTCCCCGACATCTCCCGAATGTATCCTACAGACTAGGTAAGATATGTGATATAGTCTATATCTCACTTCCCGACATCTCCCGAATGTATCCTACAGACTAGGTAAGAGATGTGATATAGTCTATACCTCAGTCCCCGACATCTCCCGAATGTATCCTACAGACTAGGTAAGGGATGTGATATAGTCTATACCTCAGTCCCCGACATCTCCCGAATGTATCCTACAGACTAGGTAAGATATGTGATATAGTTTATGCCTCAGTCCCCGACATCTCCCGAATGTATCCTACAGACTAGGTAAGATATGTGATATAGTCTAAACCTCAGTCCCTGACATCTCCCGAATGTATCCTACAGACTAGGTAAGAGATGTGATATAGTCTATATCTCACTTCCCGACATCTCCAGAATGTATCCTACAGACTAGGTAAGATATGTGATATAGTCTATACCTCAGTCCCCGACATCTCCCGAATGTATCCTACAGACTAGGTAAGAGATGTGATATAGTCTATATCTCACTCCCCGACATCTCCCGAATGTATCCTACAGTTTAGGTAAGAGATGTGATATAGTCTATACCTCACTCCCCGACATCTCCCGAATGTATCCTACAGACTAGGTAAGATATGTGATATAGTCTATACCTCAGTCCCCGACATCTCCCAAATGTATCCTACAGACTAGGTAAGAGATGTGATATAGTCTATATCTCACTCCCCGACATCTCCCAAATGTATCCTACAGACTAGGTAAGAGATGTAATATAGTCTATATCTCACTTCCCGACATCTCCCGAATGTATCCTACAGACTAGGTAAGACATGTGATATAGTCTATACCTCAGTCCCCGACATCTCCCGAATGTATCCTACAGACTAGGTAAGATATGTGATATAGTCTATACCTCAGTCCCCGACATCTCCCGAATGTATCCTACAGACTAGGTAAGATATGTGATAAAGTCTATATCTCACTCCCCGACATCTCCCGAATGTATCCTACAGACTAGGTAAGAGATTTGATATAGTCTGTACCTCAGTCCCCGACATCTCCCGAATGTATCCTACAGACTAGGTAAGATATGTGATATAGTCTATATCTCACTTCCCGACATCTCCCGAATGTATCCTACAGACTACGTAAGAGATGTGATATAGTCTATTCCTCAGTCCCCAACATCTCCCGAATGTATCCTACAGACTAGGTAAGATATGTGATATAGTTTATACCTCAGTCCCCGACATCTCCCAAATGTATCCTACAGACTAGGTAAGATATGTGATATAGTCTATACCTCAGTCCCCGACATCTCCCGAATGTATCCTACAGACTAGGTAAGAGATGCGATATAGTCTATATCTCACTTCCCGACATCTCCCGAATGTATCCTACAGACTAGGTAAGAGATGTGATATAGTCTATACCTCAGTCCCCAACATCTCCCGAATGTATCCTACAGACTAGGTAAGAGATGTGATATAGTCTATACCTCAGTCCCCGACATCTCCCGAATGTATCCTACAGACTAGGTAAGATATGTGATATAGTCTAAATCTCACTCCCCGACATCTCCCGAATGTATCCTACAGACTAGGTAAGAGATGTAATATAGTCTATATCTCACTTCCCGACATCTCCCGAATGTATCCTACAGACTAGGTAAGACATGTGATATAGTCTATACCTCAGTCCCCGACATCTCCCGAATGTATCCTACAGACTAGGTAAGAGATGTGATATAGTCTATACCTCAGTCCCCGACATCTCCCGAATGTATCGTACAGACTAGGTAAGATATGTGATATAGTCTATACCTCAGTCCCCGACATCTCCCGAATGTATCCTACAGACTAGGTAAGATATGTGATATAGTCTATATCTCACTCCCCGACATCTCCCGAATGTATCCTACAGACTAGGTAAGAGATGTAATATAGTCTATATCTCAATTCCCGACATCTCCCGAATGTATCCTACAGACTAGGTAAGACATGTGATATAGTCTATACCTCAGTCCCCGACATCTCCCGAATGTATCCTACAGACTAGGTAAGACATGTGATATAGTCTATACCTCAGTCCCCGACATCACCCGAATGTATCCTACAGACTAGGTAAGAGATGTGATATAGTCTATATCTCACTTCCCGACATCTCCCGAATGTATCCTACAGACTAGGTAAGAGATGTGATATAGTCTATACATCAGTCCCCGACATCTCCCGAATGTATCCTACAGACTAGGTAAGATATGTGATATAGTCTATACCTCAGTCCCCGACATCTCCCGAATGTATCCTACAGACTAGGTAAGATATGTGATAAAGTCTATACCTCAGTCCCCGACATCTCCCGAATGTATCCTACAGACTAGGTAAGAGATGTGATATAGTCTATATCTCACTCCCCGACATCTCCCGAATGTATCCTACAGACTAGGTAAGAGATGTGATATAGTCTATATCTCACTTCCCGACATCTCCCGAATGTATCCTACAGACTAGATAAGAGATGTGATATAGTCTATACCTCAGTCCCCGACATCTCCCGAATGTATCCTACAGACTAGGTAAGATATGTGATATAGTCTATACCTCAGTCCCCGACATCTCCCGAATGTATCCTACAGACTAGGTAAGATATGTGATATAGTCTATATCTCACTCCCCGACATCTCCCGAATTTATCCTACAATGCACAGCACTCTTAACACTTACCAAACTGTGACGCCATCCAACTATATAGCAACTAACCAATCAGCGTACTCATTTCTCATTTCTATGTAGCAAATCCAACTAACGGAGGGCTGGATCGCCCGTCGTTCTAAGCCCAGATTTAATATATCTTATTATTAATGTCCATAACGTGTGTGACTGTATATCAATTCAATTTGCCACATGCCGTGTCTTGTTTGTTGTTTCGAAACACCCAAATCTATTGTCCTGTCCCACAACAAGCTAACGCTAGTAGTATACAATATGCCAGTTTCAGGACACTTTTCCCACCACCCAAAAATGACCAGCTCACCCAAGCTCGCTGATCATTTTAGGCGATAGAAAGTTTCGCTGGCATATTGTATGCTACTACCTTTATTTTATCAACTAGCCAAATACTTAAACGGAACTCTAGAATTGAAATCATTTGAATAACCACTCCATTTTACATATGCTTGTTTTTTTTAGTAATCAGACCACAACACTTTTTCTTTCTTTGTCTCATAATTTCACACGATAACCATATGGAAGTGTATTAATTCTATCATCCAAAATATGTCTGTTATTATCAAAACATGATAAACTTTTTACCTGATGCTTAACTGATTTTATTTATTTTATTGATTTGTGTATTTTCCCACCTTCATAAATTAAATTATCTTTGTTATCCTCATGCATAATATTTTTCTTAACAACACCATTGGTTATTCCCTTACATTTTTTTTTTATATCTTTACCGCCCATTTTTGTACGAATACATCTAACTTCTCAAACCGATAAATTCAGTAACCGGAATACCCGCTGCCTCATCCTTCATCTTACCAATAACTTTTTTATTATCATCGAAGAAGAATGAACTGTTTTTAGAGTAATCACTATTATCAAACAATTTCTTATCCTCATACAAATCCTCATCTTTTGTTTTAATTTCATAACACATGGAGTCAGTATCTGTGAATAATAATTTTACTTTATTTCTATCATACTTTTTAGGAATAAACTTGTAATGAAAATCATACATTAGATATTTACTTAATTCTTAGATGGCCATTCCAACATAACAAGGACGATTAAGAATCAACTCCTCTTTTATTTTATTTATTCCATTTAAATTATCGTTAAACATTCATGCATAAATAAAGGCTGCTTTGGCTGCATGCTTTTCTAATACTCTTTCATCAAGGGTTAATTTTCTATTTATTGTTTTCTTCAGTTTTCCAATGTTTTTCCAAACACAGAATTATTCATCAACTTAAAAAAACATTCTTAGCTAATGTTCTGTTTTGTTTGTTAAAATCAATACATTCAGCCAACTATGGGCTTTCATCAAACTGTATTACTCTATAAACCTTAACCAACTTCATTCCCAGACCAAGATAA
This sequence comes from Panopea generosa, assembly GCA_029582155.1. Classification (NCBI taxonomy): domain Eukaryota; kingdom Metazoa; phylum Mollusca; class Bivalvia; order Adapedonta; family Hiatellidae; genus Panopea; species Panopea generosa. The sequence continues at coordinate 10,972,752 of CM055911.1, read as the reverse complement.
AGTTTAAGGTTTTTCCTATAAATAACATATTTTCCTTATTAAATAAATTAGGAACCAATTTTGTTGTTCTATCACTACTTGTATCATATTTTTCTTTTATTTTAACACAGAAATTACTATCAATTTCTCTGGTGCTAAAGGGTAATCAGAATGTAAATCGTGTATTAATGGATAACACTCAAGTAAAAAAGTTCTTATTTTCAGTTTTGTCCAATTTCTCTGCACTAACCCATTTAAAATTACGAACTGGTAAAGGCTGGCTCATTCTCCAACCATAACATCATGGCTGCGCCCATGGTAAACGTAATTGATTTTCAGAAATTTTATAAATCAGGGACGATACATGTACATTATTATTTATGCAACATAGAACGATCATGATGGCCGAATCCACACCAAGGAAACAGCACTATGTGATTAATAAGTGTATTATATGCAATTTCTCTTTCTCGAATATCGAGTGTATCTATCGACGCCCAATCGTGAAACATCGGGTATTTCCGTATCCTCCGTCTATTGCGTAGCATAAAGGCCGAGGTGATCAGATTGTATCGACGGCATGTTGTAACAAATGTAACGATTAATCTGATTGGCTGAATTGTTATGAATATTAATTACATGAAAGGTCAATTTGAGGTGATCTCCTATACTTGGTCGTCAGATCTACTGTGCGTAGAGGATTGGAGCCAAAGTTGATGATTGAAACTATACATGGTTTTGGTTTGAAGTCCGATGTATGTCCATTCACGCGCAACATATAGAAAAGTGATAACCTGTCGAGTGGTTCAATAAATTCATAATTTATTTAGTGATAAAAACTTCCGTAGTATATAATTATATGTTTAATATTTGGTATGGATCGAAACAATGAATGAAAAAACAATTATGGGTATTTTGTAAGCAGATACATCATGTATAGTTTCAATTTTTAGTATATATTTATTGTTAGATAAGACATTTAAGTATATCTTGGTAATGAAAATTAATTTTATGTCATGAAACCTTAGTCTACAATTTATTTATGCAAAACACACATTAATATATATTTCAAGATTTTGACGTAACCCAGTCGCTAATAGAAATTTCGCGATTTTACGTATCACTGTCGCCAATAGCAATCGTAACACTGTCGTTAACAGATATGTCACGTTTTGCGTATCACAGTCGTCAATATCAATCGTCACACAGTCGTTAACAGATATGTCACGTTTTCACGTATCACAGTCGTCAATAGCAATCGTCACATAGTCGTTAATATATATTTCACGTTTTCACGTATCACAGTCGTCAATAGCAATCATCACACTGTCGTGTACAGCTATGTTACGTTTTTACGTATCACAGTCGCCAATAACAATCGTCACCAGTCGTTAACAGATATGTCACGTTTTTACGTATCACAGTCGTCAATAACAATCGTCACTAAGTCGTTAGCAGATATGTCATGTTTTTACCTATCACAGTCGTCAACAGCAATCGTCACACAGTCGTTAACAGATATGGCACTTTTTTTACGTATCACAGTCGTCAATAGCAATCGTCACACAGTGGTTAACAGATATGTCACGTTTTTACGTATCACAGTTGTCAATAGCAATCGTCATACAGTCGTTAATATATATTTCACGTTTTCACGTATCACAGTCATTAATAGCAATCGTCACGCTGTCGTGTACAGCTATGTTAATTTTTTACGTATCACAGTCGCCAATAGCAATCGTCCCACAGTCTTTAACAGATATGTCACGTGTTTAGGTATCACAGTCGTCAATGGTAATCGTCACACAGTCGTTAACAGATATGTCACGTTTTTACGTATCACAGTTGTCAATATCAATCGTCAAACAATAGGTAACAGATATTTCACGTTTTACGTATCAAAGTTGTCAATAGCAATCGTCACACAGTCGTTTACAGACAGTTCACGTGTTTACGTATCATGGTCGACAATAGCAATCGTAACACAGTCGTTAACAGATATGTCACGTTTTTACCTATCACAGTCATCAATATCAATCGTCACAGAGTCGTTAGCAGACATGTATCGTTTTTACCTATCATAGTCGTCAATAGCAATCGTCACACTGTCGTTAACAGCTATGTCACGTTTTTATGTATCACAGTCGTCAATAGCAATCGTCACACAGTCGTTAGCTGATATGTATCGTTTTTACCTATCACAGTCGTCAATACCAATCGTCACACAGTCTTTAGCAGACATGTATCGTTTTTACCTATCACAGTCGTCAATAGCAATCGTCACACAGTCGTTAGCAGACATGTATCGTTTTTACCTATCACAGTCGTCAATAGCAATCGTCACATTGTCGTTAACAGCTATGCCACGTTTTTATGTATCACAGTCGTCAATAGCAATCGTCACACAGTCGTTAAGAGATATGTCACGTGTTTAGGTATCACAGTCGTCAACAGCAATCGTCACATAGTCGTTAACAGATATTTCACGTTTTACGTATCACAGTCATTAATAGCAATCGTCACACAATCGTTTACATATATTTCACGTTTTTACGTATCAATAGCAATCGTCGTCACACAGTTGTTAACAGATATGTCACGTTTTTACGTATCACAGTCATCAACAGCAATCGTCACTAAGTCGTTAGCATATATGTCACGTTTTTACCTATCACAGTTGTCAATATCAATCGTCACACAGTCGTTAACAGATATGGCACGTTTTACGTATCACAGTCGTCAATAGAAATCGTCACACAGTCGTTAACAGGTATGTCACGTGTTTACGTATCACAGTCGTCAATAGCAATCGTCACACAGTCGTTAACATATATTTCACGTTTTTATGTATCACAGTTGTCAATATCAATCGTCAAACAATCGTTAACAGATATTTCACGTTTTACGTATCAAAGTCGTCAATAGCAATCGTAATACAGTCGTTAACAGACAGTTCACGTGTTTACGAATCACAGTCGACAATAGCAATCGTAACACAGTCGTTAACAGATATGTCACATTTTTACCTATCACAGTCGTCAATATCAATCGTCACACAGTCGTTAGCAGACATGTATAATTTTAACCTATCACAGTCGTCAATAGCAAACGTCACACTGTCGTGTACAGCTATGTCACGTTTTGACGTATCACAGTCTTCAATAGCAATCGTCACAAAGCCGTTAACAGATATGTCGCGTTTTTACGTATCACAGTCGTCAATAGCAATCGTCACACAATGGTTATCAGATATGTCACGTGTTTACGTATCACAGTCGTCAATAGCATTCGTCACACAGTCGCTTACAGATATTTCACGTTTTTACGTATCACAGTCATTAATAGCAATCGTCACACAGTCGATAACATATACTTCACGTTTTCACGTATCACAGTCGTCAATACCAATCGTAACCCACTCGTTAACAACTATGTCACGTTTTTACGTATCACAGTCGTCAATAGCAATCGTAACACAGTCTTTAACAGATAGTTTTTACGTTTTTACATATCACAGTCGTCAATAGCAACCGTCACACAGTCGTTAACAGATATGTCACGTTTTTACTTATCACAGTCGTCAATAGCAATCGTCACTAAGTCGTTAGTAGATATGTCACGTTTTTACCTTTCACAGTCGTCAATAGCAATCGCCACACAGTCGTTAACAGATATGGCACGTTGTTACGTATCACAGTCGTCAATAGCAATCGTCATACAGTGGTTAACAGATATGTCACGTTTTTACGTATCACAGTCATTAATAGCAATCGTCACACAGTTGTTAACATATATTTAACGTTTTCACGTATCACAATCTTCAATAGCAATAGTAACACACTCGTTAACAGATATGGCACGTTGTTACGTATCATAGTCGTCAATAGCAATCGTAACATAGTCTTTAACAGATATTTCACGTTTTTACGTAGCACAGTGGTCAATAGCAATCGTCGTCACGCAGTCGTTAACAGATATGTCACGCTTTTACGCATCACAGTCGTCAATAGCAATCGTCACACAATCGTTAACAGATATAACACGTTTGTACGTATTACAGTCGTCAATAGCAATAGTAACACACTTGCTAACAGATATTTCACGTTTTACGTATCACAGTCGTCAATAGCATTCGCCAAACAGTCGTTAACAGATATTTCACGTTTTACGCATCACAGTCGTCAATAGCAATCGCCACACAGTCGTTAACAGATATTTCACGTTTTACGTATCACAGTCGTCATTAGCAATCGCCACACAGTCGTTAACAGATAGTTCACGTTCTATTTTATACACGTTAAAAACATATTTAATTTTTTTTTCAAAAGTAAAACAGTCTTCAATATATATTTCAGGTAGTGCTTGTTTAGATGAATGTCAAGACATAAATGGAGTCCGTCATTGTTGGGGATCTGGAAAGAACATGTGTCAGACAGGTAGGGTTCGTATATTTGCTTCTGAGTATGTCCAGCTGGTAGGCCTATTACTTTATTTACAGCGATTTATAATGTTACGTCAGAGAAGAGAGCGAAGTTGGGTGATGGTGGCGTTTCACCAGCGATCGTTTCATGATGTCGTTTCCTGTTGTCACTTTTGTAATTTCTCATTAGACTACGATATTTATTGAGTATATATATTCTCATAAGACTACGTCATTTGTTGAATATGTATGTTCTTATTAGATTACGCCATATGTTGAATGTGTATATTCTCATTAGGCTACGTCATATGTTGAATGTGTATATTCTCATTAGACTACGTCATCTGTTGAATGTGTATATTCTCATTAGGCTACGTCATCTGTTGAATGTGTATATTCTCATTAGGCTACGTCATCTGTTGAATATATATATTCTCATAAGATTACGTCATCTATTGAATATGTAAATTCGTATAAGACACTACATCATCTGTTGAATATGTATATTCTCATACGACTGTATCAACTGTTGAATATGTATATTC
>CM055911.1:10647808-10962808 GCA_029582155.1 Panopea generosa | reverse complement strand
CATGCATTTAACAATAAAGTCATACGTTTAACGAATTATGTGGAAAGGATACAGAAAAAAGCTTTAGAAGCTTGTGTAAATCTGCTTCCATAACAGTTATTTTACATTTCTTATAAACTTTATCATATTGTTAAAAAGCCTTTTGATGAATAAATCTCTCTCAAATACCAAATTATAAAATAAATTCAAAAAATGACACGAATAGAAATCCAAAATCAATAAATTAATAAATCAATAATGAGGGCGATAGTCTAATGGATAGAGTGTTGGCCGCTCATGCCAGAGGCTGCGGGTTCGATTTCAAGCTCGACCCGATCCTCTCATAAAACAATACTAAGTACTGGTTCTACCCAGGAAGCGGACTCAAGAGCAATTCATATAAGCTCTGAATTTCATCGCAATTGAGCTTAAATGAATTATTGGAGAATGCAGAACAACAAATAATATTAGTTAATTATATTTTATTTTAAGTTTGGCATTGTTTGGCTACGGCTCAGTATTTCGGGATACCGTCAACACCAAATGGGCAGCCCTCAACAACAACAATCCCCATCATGGGGCAAATAAATCACACAAATCACAACCCCTTCATGGGGCAATAGTTAATATAAAGCACAATCCCCTTCATGCGGCAAATATTTCACATATTAGTTAAAATTGTACATGTTCTTTCGAGTTTCATTTCACATTAAACGATCAGCTAAACTGAATGAAACCAATCCTGGGTAACAGTGATTGAAACACAAATTTTATTTATTATAAACTGTTTAATATTTCGCTGACCGCCTCGCAAAGTGTTCAATCATATTGAGCCGTAACGTTGTAGGGTATGTAAATTCGTGTTCCAAGTCCAAATGGCAACGCTCCATAGTTTCCCACCAGATGTTTTGGTAACAGTCCTCTTCCAAGACCAATGATACATCTCAGGAGTATGGAAACCTGCAACATTCATAAAAACAAAAAGTATCTCTTCTAAATTATACTAATTAACATAACCAAGACAACTCGGCAAAGGTAAAATGAACAAGCTATCAACATCTTGTTTCACGAGTTTCAAATTTCAAAAGCTTTAAATTATGTTGCTCCATTGCATTTGTTAAACAGAAGATTTCAATTCAATACTTTTATCCTGTATACTTGGGTACATTGTTTTGCAAATGGTTGAAAAGTGGCAATTAAGTGAGAAGTGTGTAACAAATATTTGGGCGTGATGGGAGGGAAACAAATAGATTTTTTCCTGCATGTACTTTCTTACTACATTACCTTAATTCCAAATGTCAAAAGGGACGGTGCGCTGTTCTACTTACACTCACATGAGAATCACGCTGCAAAGTGCACCTTACTTTCGAAGTGTCTGCATCCCAATAACCATCACCTATCAGCTAGTGGTAGCTGCTATTAATATAAACTAAACTAAAATCAATAAATGATAAAAGTGCAAATGGTAACTAGCAAAACGAAAATAACACACTCGGTTTTATTCAGTCTAATCAGAAGTTGACCACAATATAAAAGAACGCCCTCATGCCGCCATAGCACCAGACTAGTCTATCCCAGATCCAGATATCTCCCGAATCAGGTAAGGTAACCCCACTGAAAAAGCAGGGTATTCTCTGCATGTCCCACAATTCATAGCAACTGAATAAACGGTGACGTCATTCAAAAGGTCAGTTTAAACAACTGACCAATTAACCAATTAACGTGCTCAAATATGGCTTTTCCAACATTGCTGTGAGAAAAAAGGAAAGAGAGAGAGCAAGAGAGAGAGAGAGAGAGAGAGAGAGAGAGAGAGAGAGAGAGAGAGAAAGAGAGAGAGAGAGAGCTCAGGTCCGTTCTATGATGAGAGCTTGTCATGAGTGGAAGTATGAAGTAATGTAAAGAACAGGTTAATTATAACTAAATTAAAATAAACACCCCATCCCCCACCTAAAAAAGCGTCTAACAGTATATGGCTCCCCGTTGTGGTTATTATAGAAATGGTCAATACCATGTTCCCATGGTAAACATGTTATCAACTCAAGATGTGTTAATATCGGCCATCATGTTACTAATGTGTATTGAATTTGGTCAAGGTCAAACTGTTCCATGTGGGTCAGGCTGTACGTCATCACTTTAGCCATGACCCCAACCTGAAAGCTTAATTGATTTGTTTACAAGTTAGCAGCTCCATTAAAGTCACGATGAAATATGAGTGTTCATTATTGTTCGTAATATGGGGGCTTCATAAACTGGATGCTTTAGTCAGTTTCTGGTGTAGGCACTTACTCTGGTCTGTCGCTTAACCACTTGCTATCTGTTGCTAAGAATTAAAAGTACTATTTGTAAAACCACGTGTCTTAGAATGATCTTTTACATTGAGAACGATATTTCATCTTAAAATGATCTTTTACACTGAGAAAGATATTTAATCTTGGAATGATATTTTACATTGAAAACGATATTTCATCTTAGAACGACATTTTACATTGAGAACGATATTTCGTTTTAAAACGATATTTTACATTGAGAATGATATTTAATCTTAGAATGCTATTTTACACTGAGACGATATCTAATCTTAGAATGATCTTTTACATTAAGAACGATATTTCATCTTAAAATGATATTTTACACTGAAAACGATATTTAATCTTAGAATGATCTTTTACATTGAGAACGATATTTAATCTAAGAATGATCTTTTACACTGAAACGATATTTAATCTTAGAATGATCTTTTACACTGAGAACGATATTTCATTTTAAAACGATCTTTTACACTGAAAACGATATTTAATCTTAGAACATTTTTTTACATTGAGAATGATCTTTTACATTGAGAACGATATTTCATCTTAGAACAATCTTTTACACAGAAGTGATATCTAATCTTAGAACGATCTTTTACATTGAGAACGATATTTTACATTGGAAACGATATTTCATTTTAGAACGACCTTAGACCTTGAGAACGATATTTCATTTTAGAACGATATTTTACACTTAGAAAGATATTTTATCTTAGAACGATATTTTACACTGAGAACGATATTTCATCTTAGAACGATATTTCACATTGAGAACAATTCTTCATCTTAGGACGATCTTTTACATTGACAACGATATTTCATCTTAGAATGATCTTTTACATTGAGAACGATATTCAATCTTTGAATGATCTTTTACACTGAGAACAATATCTAATTCTTGAATGATCTTTTACATTGAAAACGATACATCTTCAAATTATATTTTACATTGAGAACGATATTTAATCTTAGAATGATATTTTACATTGAGAACGGTATTTCATCTTAGAACGAGCTTTTACATTGAGATAGATCTTTTACATTGAGAACGATATTTCATCTTAGAACGATATTTTCCTTGGTAATGATATTGCATTTTAGAACGATCTTTTACAATGAGAACGATATTTAATCTTAGAATGATCTTTTACATTGAGAACGATATTCAATCTTTGAATGATCTTTTACACTGAGAACGATACATCTTCAAATTATATTTTACTTTGAGAACGATATTTAATCTTAGAATGATATTTTACATTGAGAACGGTATTTCATCTTAGAACGAGCTTTTACATTGAGATAGATCTTTTACATTGAGAACGATATTTCATCTTAGAACGATATTTTCCTTGATAATGATATTGCATTTTAGAACGATCTTTTACAATGAGAACGATATTTAATCTTAGAATGATATTTTACACTGAGAACGATATTTAATCTTAGAACGATCTTTTATTTTGAAAACGGTTTTTCATCTTAAAACGATCTTTTACACTGAGAACAATATTTAATCTTAGAACGACCTTTTACATTGAGAACGATCTTTTACATTGAGAACGATATTTAACATTGACAACGATATTTCATCTTAGAACGACCTTTTACCTTGAGAACGATATTTAACCTTAGAACGATTTTTTAAAATTGGGAACGATATTTCATCTTAGAATGATATTTTACATTGAGAACGATATTTCATCTTAGAATGACCTTTTACACTGAGAACGATATTTAATCTTAGAACGATTTTTTACATTGAGAACGATGTATTACACTGAGAACGATTTTTACATTGAAAACGATATTTCATCTTAAAACGATCTTTTACATCGACAACGATATTTCATCTTAGAATGATCTTTTAAATTGAGAACGATATCTCTTCTTAGAACGATCTTTAACATTGAGAACGATATTTCATCTTAGAACGATCTTTTACATTGAAAGATATTTTCCTTGAACACGATATTTCTTTTTACATTTAGAACGATATTTAATCTTAGATCGATATTTTCCTTTGAGAACGATATTTAATTTAAGAACGATATTTTATATTAAGAACGATATTTCATCTTAGAACAACCTTTTACATTGGGAACGATATTTCATCTTAGAACGGTCTTTTACATTGAGAACGATATTTCATCTTAGAACAATATTTTACATTGAGAACAATATTTTAAATTGAGAACGATATTTAATCTTAGATCGATATTTTACATTGAGAACGATATTTCATTTTAGAACAATATTTTATATTGAGAACGATATTTCATCTTAGAACGACCTTTTACATTGAGAACGATATTTCATCTTAGAACGATCTTTTACATTGAGAACGATATTTCATCTTAGAACGGTCTTTTACATTGAGAACGATATTTAATCTTAGAACAATATTTTACATTGAGAACAATATTTTACATTGAGAACGATATTTAATCTTAGAACAATATTTTACATTGAGAACGATATTTTATATTGAGAACGATATTTAATCTTAGAACGACCTTTAACATTGAGAACGATATTTCATCTTAGAACGGTCTTTTACATTGAGAACGATATTTCATTTTAGAACGATATTTAACCTCGAAAACGATCTTTCATCTTATTACAATATTTTACGCTGAGAACGATATTTCATCTTAGAACGATCTTTTACATTGAGAACGACATTTCATCTTAGAACGATCTTTAACAGTGAGAACGATATAACATCTTAGAACGATCTTTCACACTGGAACGATATTTCATCTTAGAACGATATTTTACATTGAGAACGATATTTCATTTTAGAACGATATTTTATATTGAGAACAATATTTTACGTTTAGAACGACCTTTTACATTGAGAACGATATTTCATCTTAGAACGGTATTTTACATTGAGAACGATATTTCATTTTAGAACGATATTTTACCTTGAAAACGATCTTTCATCTTAGAACAATATTTTACGTTGAGAACGATATTTGATCTTAAAACGATCTTTTACGTTGAGAACGACATTTCATCTTAGAACGATCTTTACGGTGAGAACGATATAACATCTTAGAACGATCTTTCACATTGAGAACGATATTTCATCTTAGAACGATATTTTACATTGAGAACGATATTTCATTTTAGAACGATATTTTATATTGAGAACAATATTTTACGTTTAGAACGACCTTTTACATTGAGAACGATATTTCATCTTAGAACAGTATTTTACATTGAGAACGATATTTCGTTTTAGAACGATATTTTACCTTGAAAACGATTTTTCATCTTAGAACAATATTTTACGTTGAGAACGATATTTCATCTTAAAACGATCTTTTACGTTGAGAACGACATTTCATCTTAGAACGATCTTTACGGTGAGAACGATATAACATCTTAGAACGATCTTTCACATTGAGAACGATATTTCATCTTAGAACGATATCTTACCTTAAGAACGATATTTTATTATAGAATGATCTTTTACACTGAGAATGATTTGTCGTCTTAGAATAATCTTTCATCTTAACTATATTTTGTACTTGTATTTCCGTCACTGCATTATTGTGTTTTACATGTTTTAAACGCCGATCTATAATTCTTGATAAGACTGAAGCTAAACGTGCTGTTTTAACGATGTTTCAACACTACAGAGTTATCCATACACAGCAAAGTCTGCATATTTTCAGCACTTAGGAAAAGCAACGTAGATAGATAAAACTACCTTTAATAACTTAACAGCTAACAAATATTAGTTAGTGTGTCACAAACGTATGTGAATGACCATATATTATAAAAGTAAACCACCAAAGCAAGTAACCATCAAAAGAAGTAACCATTAGAAGAAGTGACATTCGATCAAAATGAACACATTTCTTATTTGTTTTGGAACCTTAGTCTTCTTTTCAGTTGTGTCTGTACGTGTACACGGACTATTAGATGGACTGCAGCAACAAACCATAGATGAAAGGTTTCAAGCCCAGTCACTGAGAATACAGCAACTGGAACAGACAGTCCAGAACTTGCAGGCCCAAAATGGTGAGTCAAAGTTCACATATTGATCTGAATGGGGTTTAACGCCATTTTCAACAAATTTCAGGTCATATGTCATATCCAGTTTTATTAGTGGTGGAAGACCGTAGAATGAATCTGAGTAAAACCACTGTGGTTCCGCAAGTAACTGGCAAACTTTCTCACAAAAAGTTTTGGAGCGAGCGGGAAAAAGGTAAGTGATCTCGAGACGGCGCCTTAGACCACTCGGCCAAGGAGTACCCTTTACAAATGGATTATTGAGATTTGCTGAATGTATTTTGTTTTTACTTTATGATTTTTTGTAATACTGAAGTACTTTTATAGTTTATTGTCTAATTAGGCATCACATCCAAGTCAACGATTTATCCTAAAATGCACACCCCTGAGGAAGGACCATGATATGATTCTAATGAGATTGATGTAGGTAAAACCTGAAGGCGAGCGCAGATGTAGAACTTACAATCGCAAGCGTACAAACTCGGTCATCGTTGTCATCGGGTACCTTTGGAACAGATAGGTTTACGGTATAGTGTAAAATGAGATCACGGAACAGACAGGTTTACGGTATGGTGTAAAATGAAATGACGGAACAGACAGGTTTACGGTATGGTGTAAAATGAGATCACGGAACAGACAGGTTTACGGTATGGTGTAAAATGAGATCACGGAACAGACAGGTTTACGGTATGGTGTAAAATGAGATCACGGAACAGACAGGTTTACGGTATGGTGTAAAATGAAATTACGGAACAGACATGTTTACGGTATGGTGTAAAATGAGATCACGGAACAGACAGGTTCACGGTATGGTGTAAAATGAAATTACGGAACAGACAGGTTTACGGTATGTTGTAAAATGAGATCATGGAATAGACAGGTTTACGGTATGCTGTAAAATGAGATTACGGAACTAATCTAGATCATCGGCGACGATTGCTTTCTAAAAGACACAAATCTTCAAGTATGATCTGATTGGCAGAAACAAACACTTCGTCTGCAGCGGAAAATAAAGTTAAAAAAAAAACAAAAACAATAATCAAAGTTGTTTTTAAAACTTCCTCCCATTATTAATCCTGTATGCTGATGTCAATATTGATTGGTATATGATAATCACATCAACTGATTCTCATATGAGAACAATATGAATATATTTTTATATGAAACACAATTTAGCTCAATTATTTCTGCAGTTTTATTTTCTCAATTATTAAGGTATTTATAAAGTTGTTGTTATATTTCTTTCCAGCTGCAAATGCAAAAGGACCTATAGCCTTCAACGCCGTTTTAGCCAAAACGCTTCCAAACCTCGGCTCCCATCAGCAGATTGTATTCGATAACGTTCTAACAAACGTTGGCAGCGCATACAGCCCGTCGCATGGACACTTCACGGCACCGACAAAAGGGGCATACGCATTTTTCGCAACACTCACAAACATTCCGGGTCATTCCATTGAAGCAGCTCTTTTAAGAAACGGAGCGAGCGTGGGTAATATACTTGCTCACGGTACGTCAGCAAACGCCGGGCTGTACGTTACATCTTCAATAGCAACAATGCTGGAGTTACACGTTGGTGACGAAGTTTGGGTGCAAAATGAGTATGATTTACCTGTTGAGGAATTGGACGGCGGCTGGTCTTATTTCTCTGGTCATCTTATATCTGTTATGTAAACATGAAGACACGAATAAGTATAGTTTGTTACCAAACTTACAGGAATGATATCGGACATGTACTTAGGTAACTGGTACACAATAACTCCATCTTTAAAACAAACCGCGAATGAGTCAAATTATCCAAGTTGAAGCACAGTTTATGTAATTCCATTAAACTTACAAACAGTTCCATCATGTGTTAGTTTGTATATTGCTTATCCGCTTGCAACGAATTCATTAGAAAAGAGAACACCAAATTAGTTGAATGTAGACTGCACGGTGGATGATCATATTTCTGTAGCTTACTAACATTTAGAAAGCAGATATAATAAAACGTAGATTTATGTAAACTTGGGTTAATCCGTGGACCAGTGGTCTAAAGTGCTGTCTTGTAATGGTCACTTTCACCCCTGAGGTCATGGGTTCAAGTCTAGCTTGGTCCAAAAGCTTTATGTGAAAACGTTTGCCAGTTACTTGCGAAAGAGCTGATTTTACTCAGATTTGATTTGATGTATTCCTCCACAAATAAAACTGGATATGTCACCTGCCACGTGTTGAGAATGGAGTCAAACCTCATTCTAATTTAACAATATCTATATAAATGTAAACTTAATATACGTAGGACGTCACACATACCGTAATATTAGGGTAAACACAGCCAACACAAAATAAAAGTCATGAGATAAACAATTTTATCATTTTACGTGTTTTTACATTTGCACGTAAAAACTAGCATGGCAAACCTCAGAAAAAAAGAGAATCAATCAGTAGGCTAAACATTTGTCAAAACTTTACACCAGGCAGCATTGAGTTTTCAAAGTTTTACTCCGAGATTAAAAAGAGTTAAAAAAGAGTTAGATTTCAGTAGTCCATCGTAGTTATTTGAAAATCATCTGAATTTCATTTTGTTTACATCACATAATACTACATAACTTCAGTATTGTATTCATATAAATAAGTATAACGACTGTAAGGAGTACCGCTAGGTTTTTCCAACCGCAAAATCAATTTATTTTCGGTACGTATTTCGAGGAACACTTCGCACTTTTCGGTAGGCACCCAGCGGAAAGTGAAACTGGTCCGAAGTTTAGCATTAGAACTATGACATTTGCGGCAAGTCCCAGGCCAAAAATCACATACACCGATGTACCAGTGTTAGTGTTAGAATAAGTTTGAATAAAAATGAATCTATCTAGTACTATTAGTAACACATTTCCTAACGATGTCCGTAGATTTTTTACTATATCAAAATGATCGCCTGTTTCTTGTCCTTTGTCATTATGTTCAAATAGTCCGGAGATATTTAATTTTGACTATAACGCCAATAGTCTGACTTAGAAATTGTAACATTTAACACCAAAACGAACATGATTTTCGGTTTCAACGCACAGTTGAATGTTCCGTCATTATTACAGCATATAGAATATGTTCTTTCTCTTCCATTTTGAAATTCTTGAATGACCCTCGTACATGACTTACCAGACTTTGTTCTTTACATCCGAGGCAATAAATTAAACCTCTATTAACTGTTTTGAACATTACACACCGCATTGCATAGGAACTTTGCTGGCAAGCCGCTAATAAGGGACACAACTCTGTAGTGCTTAACAAGATTACATTTGTTTCTTTAAAAAGCAGTAAGTGTTTTGAGAAGTTCGCTTTCCCCGGCACCTTTAGTGTTAGCGAGCATTAAGCCCCGGGCACAACAGATCGTATGAAATTTTGTCGTGGTAGACCCACAAAATATTTGCCGTAGCCAGATCTTGCAACATGAACGAAAACTATTTCGAGTGGTCACAAGGGCTATGACACATTAAAGATGGTTTGGCGATGGGGACGCGACAGAAAATTTTTTGTCGTGTTTATGTTGTGGGAGTGTCGCAAGTCAGTCGTGCGACAGTCGTGGGACCATCGTGAGTTGTCGGGCATTATCAGGGGCTGTTATTCCCGCAAGACTGCCGCACAACAGTCGTGGGTCACTCGTGGGACAATAGCGCGTCCGTCTCCCGAGCATTCATTCGCCCGAGCTATATACCCCTCAAAAAACAAATATCTGTTGCAAAAATAACGCACGACAGACTTGCAATGTTATGCGAGCCTTTTACGAAATATAATATTCGTGAGACAATCTTGCAACTGTCTCACGACTGTCCTGCGACAGTCGTAGGACAATCGTACGACAATCGTAAGACAGTCGTAGGACAATCGTGCGACAGTCCTAAGATTATTGGACTAAAACAATCTCTTCTGATACCCACGACAAGATTTTTATCGCAAGACTGTCTTAGGACAGACTCACGACAGCCACAAGACATAGATACCACAAAAAATCGTAAGGCAAAAACGGTGCATGTTCAATTTTGCCTCACGACGGCAAGTCGATGCCACGATGCTCACAATTTCGTAGGACTGTCTTGCGACGACCCCCGATGACCCACGATTTGCCCATATTTTATGTCGTGTCGTGGCACAAATGCATCGTGGGTTTGTTGTGCTAAGCCTTTAGAAATGCTAGTTTACGAAAAATATATTATAGATTGCGAGTATTACAGCTAAACAGTCCGCTTAAGAATATCGCGTTCTTGCATGCCCACCGCCGCCCTTGCACACGAATAAATGGACTAGTTAGCCTACATGTTTGACCTGTAAGTGTGACCTTGACCATTGAGCTAGTGGGCGTAGGTCATAGTTGTACTTTGCATTATTTTAAAATCTCCCTCGGGATTATTTGGCGGAGAGAATCAAATCCTTACAAACACTTACATAAATTGAACCTTTCTGCTCCACCTTAATCTGTGTCCTGGTGCCTGTCAGTCAGTCCGCCGTCAGTCGTCCACCCATTAACACATGATCTAGTCCGCGATCATCTCGTTAGTTGTTGTTGTTGTTGTTGTTGTGGTAGTATAGTGTTTAGTGTCGTTTTCAACACTTATTCAGTTATATCTTAACGGTGTTTAGTTGAGACATTATTTTGAGCGCTGCCACATTGGATCTTAACACCGAACGTTAAGCGAGGAAGGTTGTAGTACCATATTTCAAGTCTTGATATGACCCTGTCGGGGAAAGAACCCAGAACCTTCCGCATGTGAGGCTGACGCTCTATCCCTAGACAACCGCTGTGCTTAACTGAATGGAACAATGATAGCATTAATAAGTAGTTATATAAACACTAGGTATTGGACAAGCTCGTGAAGTGGCCAAATCAGAAAACTTATGTCTGGGTTCTAGAAATCTCTTAAATTTTCAAAATAGATTTTAATTATTATTTAATACCGCGTTTGTTTTATTCACTGGCTCTCATCCAAACTTGCACCCACCGTTGTATTATAACATATCAATTATAAATGATATAAACATAACGACATAATCTCGAAAATCGTTTAAGGTAGTTCATGCTTTACTTAGATGATTAAATGACATGTTGAAAGTTCATATACTGTTTTAACATTTCCAAAAAAGAAATAGTACGTATTCAAAAAATACTGCACTGAGTAGATGTTTGTTTTAAAAAAGTTTAAAACACAGTTGTTCGTTTGCACAATCGTGAAAATAGGAGTAAGACAGACAGACAGACATATCGACAGATATACCGACATACCGACAGACAGACATACCGACAGATATACCGACATACCGACAGACAGACATACCCCGACAGACAGACAGACAGACAAACAGACAAACAGACAGACAGACAGACAGACAGACAGACAGACAGACAGACAGACAGACAGACAGACAGACAGACAGACAGACAGACAGACAGACAGACAGGCAGGCAGGCAGGCAGGCAGGCAGGCAGGCAGGCAGGCAGACAAACAGACAGAACTCCGCCCTGATATAATAAAACCTGATATGCGATATTGACATTACCAACACCGCAGTATAACTCCGCCCTTATATAATAAAAAATAATATGCGGTATTGACATTACCAACACCGCGGTATAACTCCGCCCTTACATGATAAAACATAATATGCTATATTGACATTACCAACACCGCGGTATAACTCCGCCCTTACATGATAAAACATAATATGCTATATCGACATTACATACACCGCGGTATAACTCCGCCCTTACATCATAAAACATAATATGCTATATCGACATTACCAACACCTCGGTATAACTCCGCCCTTACATAATAAAACATAATATGCTATATCGACATTACCAACACCGCGGTATAACTCCGCCCTTACATAATAAAACATGATATGCTATATCGACATTACCAACACCGCGGTATAACTCCGCCCTTACATAATAAAACATAATATGCTATATCGACATTACCAACACCGCGGTACAACTCCGCCCTTACATAATAAAACATTATATGCTATATCGACATTACCATCACCGCGGTACAACTCTGCCCTTACATTATAAAACATAATATGCTATATTGACATTACCAACACCGCGGTACAACTCCGCCCTTACATGATAAAACATAATATGCTATATCGACATTACCAACACCGCGGTACAACTCCGCCCTTACATGATAAAACATAATATGCTATATTGACATTACCAACACCGCGGTACAACTCCACCCTTACATGATAAAACATAATATGCTATATTGACATTACCAACACCGCGGTACAACTCCGCCCTTACATGATAAAACATAATATGCTATATCGACATTACCAACACCGCGGTACAACTCCGCCCTTACATCATAAAACATAATATGCTATATCGACATTACCAACACCGCGGTACAACTCCGCCCTTACATAATAAAACATAATATGCTATATTGACATTACCAACACCGCGGCATAACTCCGCCCTTACATAATAAAACATAATATGCTATATCGACATTACCAACACCGCGGTACAACTCCGCCCTTACATGATAAAACATAATATGCTATATCGACATTACCAACACCGCGGTACAACTCCGCCCTTACATGATAAAACATAATATGCTATATCGACATTACCAACACCGCGGTTCAACTCCGCCCTTACATTATAAAACATAATATGCTATATCGACATTACCAACACCGCGGTACAACTCCGCCCTTACATAATAAAACATAATATGCTATATCGACATTACCAACACCGCGGTACAACTCCGCCCTTACATGATAAAACATAATATGCTATATCGACATTACCAACACCGCGGTACAACTCCGCCCTTACATGATAAAACATAATATGCTATATCGACATTACCAACACCGCGGTTCAACTCCGCCCTTACATGATAAAACATAATATGCTATATTGACATTACCAACACCGCGGTTCAACTCCGCCCTTACATGATAAAACATAATATGCTATATCGACATTACCAACACCGCGGTACAACTCCGCCCTTACATGATAAAACATAATATGCTATATCGACATTACCAACACCGCGGTACAACTCCGCCCTTACATGATAAAACATAATATGCTATATTGACATTACCAACACCGCGGTACAACTCCGCCCTTACATGATAAAACATAATATGCTATATCGACATTACCAACACCGCGGTACAACTCCGCCCTTACATAATAAAACATAATATGCTATATCGACATTACCAACACCGCGGTACAACTCCGCCCTTACATAATAAAACATAATATGCTATATTGACATTACCAACACCGCGGCACAACTCCGCCCTTACATCATAAAACATAATATGCTATATCGACATTACCAACACCGCGGCACAACTCCGCCCTTACATCATAAAACATAATATGCTATATCGACATTACCAACACCGCGGTACAACTCCGCCCTTACATAATAAAACATAATATGCTATATCGACATTACAAACACCGCGGTACAACTCCGCCCTTACATAATAAAACATAATATGCTATATTGACATTACCAACACCGCGGTACAACTCCGCCCTTACATAATAAAACATAATATGCTATATTGACATTACCAACACCGCGGTACAACTCCGCCCTTACATAATAAAACATAATATGCTATATCGACATTACCAACACCGCGGCACAACTCCGCCCTTACATCATAAAACATAATATGCTATATCGACATTACCAACACTGCGGTACAACTCCGCCCTTACATAATAAAACATAATATGCTATATCGACATTACCAACACCGCGGTACAACTCCGCCCTTACATAATAAAACATAATATGCTATATTGACATTACCAACACCGCGGTACAACTCCGCCCTTACATCATAAAACATAATATGCTATATTGACATTACCAACACCGCGGTATAACTCCGCCCTTACATAATAAAACATAATATGCTATATCGACATTACCAACACCGCGGTACAACTCCGCCCTTACATCATAAAACATAATATGCTATATTGACATTACCAACACCGCGGTACAACTCCGCCCTTACATCATAAAACATAATATGCTATATCGACATTACCAACACCGCGGTACAACTCCGCCCTTACATAATAAAACATAATATGCTATATCGACATTACCAACAACGCGGTATAACTCCGCCCTTACATCATAAAACATAATATGCTATATTGACATTACCAACACCGCGGTACAACTCCGCCCTTACATCATAAAACATAATATGCTATATTGACATCACCAACACCGCGGTATAACTCCGCCCTTACATAATAAAACATAATATGCTATATTGACATTACCAACACCGCGGTATAACTCCGCCCTTACATAATAAAACATAATATGCTATATTGACATTACCAACACCGCGGTATAACTCCGCCCTTACATAATAAAACATAATATGCTATATCAACATTACCAACACCGCGGTATAACTCCGCCCTTACATCATAAAACATAATATGCTATATCGACATCACCAACACCGCGGTATAACTCCGCCCTTACATAATAAAACATAATATGCTATATCGACATTACCAACACCGCGGTATAACTCCGCCCTTACATGATAAAACATAATATGCTATATTGACATTACCAACACCGCGGTACAACTCCGCCCTTACATGATAAAACATAATATGCTATATTGACATTACCAACACCGCGGTTCAACTCCGCCCTTACATTATAAAACATAACATGCTATATCGACATTACCAACACCGCGGTACAACTCCGCCCTTACATAATAAAACATAATATGCTATATCGACATTACCAACACCGCTGAACAACTCCGCCCTTACATAATAAAACATAAAATGCTATATTGACATTACCAACACCGCGGTATAACTCCGCCCTTACATAATAAAACATAATATGCTATATCGACATTACCAACACCGCGGTACAACTCCGCCCTTACATAATAAAACATAATATGCTATATTGACATTACCAACACCGCGGTACAGCTCCGTCCTTACATGATAAAACATAATATGGTATGTTGACATTACCAACACCGCGGTACAACTCCGCCCTTACATTATAAAACATAATATGCTATATTGACATTACCAACACCGCGGTACAACTCCGTCTTTACATGATAAAACATAATATGCTATATTGACATTATCAACACCGCGGTACAGCTCCGTCCTTACATGATAAAACATAATATGCTATATTGACATTACCAACACCGCGGTATAACTTCGCCCTTACATAATAAAACATTATATGCTATATTGACATTACCAACACCGCAGTATAACTCCGCCCTTACATAATAAAACATAATATGCTATATTGACATTACCAACACCGCGGCATAACTCCGCCCTTATATAATAAAACATGATATGCTATATTGACATTACCAACACCGCGGCATAACTCCGCCCTTATATAATAAAACATGATATGCTATATTAACATTACCAACACCGCGGTATAACTCCGCCCTTACATTATAAAACATAATATGCTATATCGACATTACCAACACCGCTGCACAACTCCGCCCTTACATAATAAAACATAATATGCTTTATTGACATTACCAACACCGCGGTATAACTCCGCCCTTACATAATAAAACATAATATGCTATATTGACATTACCAACACCGCTGCACAACTCCGCCCTTACATAATAAAACATGATATGCTATATTGACATTACCAACACCGCGGCATAACTCCGCCCTTATATAATAAAACATGATATGCTATATTAACATTACCAACACCGCGGTATAACTCCGCCCTTACATTATAAAACATAATATGCTATATCGACATTACCAACACCGCTGCACAACTCCGCCCTTACATAATAAAACATAATATGCTTTATTGACATTACCAACACCGCTGCACAACTCCGCCCTTACATAATAAAACATAATATGCTATATCGACATTACCAACACCGCTGCACAACTCCGCCATTACATAATAAAACATAATATGCTATATCGACATTACCAACACCGCTGCACAACTCCGCCCTTACATAATAAAACATAATATGCTATATCGACATTACCAACACCGCGGTATAACTCCGCCCTTACATAATAAAACATAATATGCTATATCGACATTACCAACACCGCGGTACAACTCCGCCATTACATAATAAAACATAATATGCTATATCGACATTACCAACACCGCGGTACAACTTC
This sequence comes from Panopea generosa, assembly GCA_029582155.1. Taxonomy (NCBI): domain Eukaryota; kingdom Metazoa; phylum Mollusca; class Bivalvia; order Adapedonta; family Hiatellidae; genus Panopea; species Panopea generosa. The sequence continues at coordinate 10,946,251 of CM055911.1, read as the reverse complement.
GCCCTTACAAAATAAAACATAATATGCTATATTGACATTACCAACACCGCGGTACAGCTCCGTCCTTACATGATAAAACATAATATGCTATATTGACATTACGATCACCCCGGTACAACTCCGCCCTTACATCATGAAACATAATATGCTATATTGACATTACCTACACCGCGGTACAACTCCGCCCTTACATGATAAAAGATAATTTGCAATATTGACATTACCAACACCGCGGTACAACTCCGCCCTTACATGATAAAACATAATATGCTATATTGACATTACCAACACCGCGGTACAACTCCGCCCTTTCATAATAAAACATAATATGCTATATCGACATTACCAACATCGCGGTACAACTCCGTCCTTACATGATAAAACATAATATGCTATATTAACATTACCAACACCGCGGTACAACTCCGCCCTTACATAATAAAACATAATATGCTATATTGACATTACCAACACCGCGGTACAACTCCGTCCTTACATAATAAAACATAATATGCTATATTGACATTACCAACACCGCGGTATAACTTCGCCCTTACATAATAAAACATGATATGCTATATTGACATTACCAACACCGCGGTACAACTCCGCCCTTACATAATAAAACATGATATGCTATATTGACATTACCAACACTGCGGTATAACTTCGCCCTTACATAATAAAACATAATATGCTATATTGACATTACCAACACCGCGGTACAACTCCGCCCTTACATAATCAAACATGATATGCTATATTGACATTACCAACACCGCGGTATAACTTCGCCCTTACATAATAAAACATAATATGCTATATTGACATTACCAACACCGCGGTATAACTCCGCCCTTACATGATAAAACATAATATGCTATATTGACATTACCAACACCGCGGTATAACTTCGCCCTTACATAATAAAACATAATATTTTATATTGACATTACCAACACCGCGGCACAACTCCGCCCTTACATGATAAAACATAATATGCTATATTGACATTACCAACACCGCGGTACAACTCCGCCCTTACATGATAAAACATAATATGCTATATTGACATTACCAACACCGCGGTACAACTCCGCCCTTATATCATAAAACATAATATGCTATATCGACATCACCAACACCGCGGTATAACTCCGCCCTTACATGATAAAACATAATATGCTATATCGACATTACGAACACCGCGGTACAACTCCGCCCTTACATAATAAAACATAATATGCAATATCGACATTACCAACACCGCGGCACAACTCCGCCCTTAGATAATAAAACATAATATGCTATATTGACATTACCAACACCGCGGCACAACTCCGCCCTTACATAATAAAACATAATATGCTATATCGATATTACCAACACCGCGGCATAACTCCGTCCCTACATAATAAAACATAATATGCTATATCGACATTACCAACACCGCGGCATAACTCCGTCCTTACATAATAAAACATAATATGCTATATTGACATTACCAACACCGCGGTATAACTTCGCCCTTACATAATAAAACATAATATGCTATATTGACATTACCAACACCGCGGTATAACTTCGCCCTTACATAATAAAACATAATATGCTATATTGACATTACCAACACCGCGGTACAGCTCCGTCCTTACATCATAAAACATAATATGCTATATCGACATCACCAACACCGCGGTACAACTCCGCCCTTACATAATAAAACATGATATGCTATATTGACATTACCAACACCGCGGTATAACTTCGCCCTGACATAATAAAACATAATATGCTATATTGACATTACCAACACCGCGGTATAACTCCGCCCTTACATAATAAAACATAATATGCTATATTGACATTACCAACACCGCGGTACAACTCCGCCCTTACATCATAAAACATAATATGCTATATTGACATTACCAACACCGCGGCATAACTCCGCCCTTATATAATAAAACATGATATGCTATATTGACATTACCAACACCGCGGCATAACTCCGCCCTTATATAATAAAACATGATATGCTATATTAACATTACCAACACCGCGGTATAACTCCCCCCTTACATTATAAAACATAATATGCTATATCGACATTACCAACACCGCTGAACAACTCCGCCCTTACATAATAAAACATAATATGCTATATTGACATTACCAACACCGCGGTATAACTCCGCCCTTACATAATAAAACATAATATGCTATATCGACATTACCAACACCGCGGGACAGCTCCGCCCTTACATAATAAAACATAATATGCTATATTGACATTACCAACACCGCGGTACAGCTCCGTCCTTACATGATAAAACATAATATGCTATATTGACATTACCAACACCGCGGTACAACTCCGCCCTTACATGATAAAACATAATATGCTATATTGACATTACCAACACCGCGGTACAACTCCGCCCTTACATGATAAAACATAATATGCTATATTGACATTACCAACACAGCGGTACAGCTCCGCCCTTACATGATAAAACATAATATGCTATATTGACATTACCAACACCGCGGTACAGCTCCGTCCTTACATGATAAAACATAATATGCTATATTGACATTACCAACACCGCGGTATAACTTCGCCCTTACATAATAAAACATAATATGCTATATTGACATTACCAACACCACGGTATAACTCCGCCCTTACATAATAAAACATAATATGCTATATTGACATTACCAACACCGCGGCATAACTCCGCCCTTATATAATAAAACATGATATGCTATATTGACATTACCAACACCGCGGTATAACTCCGCCCTTACATACATAATAAAACATAACATGCTATATTGACATTACCAACACCGCGGCATAACTCCGCCCTTATATAATAAAACATGATATGCTATATTGACATTACCAACACCGCGGTATAACTCCGCCCTTATATAATAAAACATGATATGCTATATTGACATTACCAACACCGCGGTATAACTCCGCCCTTACATAATAAAACATAATATGCTATATTGACATTACCAACACCGCGGCATAACTCCGCCCTTATATAATAAAACATAATATGCTATATTGACATTACCAACACCGCGGCATAACTCCGCCCTTAGATAATAAAACATAATATGCTATATTGACATTACCAACACCGCGGCATAACTTCGCCCTTACATAATAAAACATAATATGCTATATTGACATTACCAACACCGCGGCATAACTCCGCCCTTAGATAATAAAACATAATATGCTATATTGACATTACCAACACCGCGGTATAACTCCGCCCTTACATAATAAAACATAAAATGCTATATTAACATTACCAACACCGCGGCATAACTCCGCCCTTATATAATAAAACATGATATGCTATATTAACATTACCAACACCGCGGTACAACTCCGCCCTTACATGATAAAACATAATATGCTATATTGACATTACCAACACCGCGGTACAGCTCCGTCCTTACATGATAAAACATAATATGCTATATTGACATTACCAACACCGCGGTACAACTCTGCCCTTACATAATAAAACATAATATGCTATATTGATATTACCAACACCGCGGTACAACTCCGTCCTTACATGATAAAACATAATATGCTATATTGGCATTACCAACACTGCGGTACAGCTCTGTCCTTACATGATAAAACATAATATGCTATATTGACATTACGATCACCGCGGTACAACTCCGCCCTTACATCATGAAACATAATATGCTATATTGACATTACCAACACCGCGGTACAACTCCGCCCTTACATAATAAAACATAATATGCTATATTGACATCACCAACACCGCGGTATAACTCCGCCCTTACATAATAAAACATAATATGCTATATTGACATTACCAACACCGCGGTACAACTCCGCCCTTACATAATAAAACATAATATGCTCTATTGACATTACCAATACCGCGGTATAACTCCGCCCTTACATGATAAAACATAATATGCTATATCGACATTACCAACACCGCGGTACAGCTCCGTCCTTACATAATAAAACATAATATGCTATATCGACATTACCAACACCGAGGTGCAAGTCCGCCCTTACATAATAAAACATAATATGCTATATTGACATCACCAATACCGCGGTATAACTCCGCCCTTACATAATAAAACATAATATGCTATATCGACATTACCAACACCGCGGTACAACTCCGTCCTTACATGATAAAATATAATATGCTATATTAACATTACCAACACCGCGGTACAACTCCGCCCTTACATAATAAAACATAATATGCTATATTGACATTACCAACACCGCGGTACAGCTCCGTCCTTACATGATAAAACATAATATGCTATATTGACATTACCAACACCGCGGTACAACTCCGCCCTTACATAATAAAACATAATATGCTATATTGACATTACCAACACCGCGGTATAACTCCGCCATTACATGATAAAACATAATATGCTATATTGACATTACCAACACCGCGGCACAACTCCGCCCTTACATGATAAAACATAATATGCTATATTGACATTACCAACACCGCGGCATAACTCCGCCCTTACATCATAAAACATAATATGCTATATCGACATTACCAACACCGCGGTACAACTCAGCCCTTACATAATAAAACATAATATGCTATATCGACATTACCAACACCGCGGTACAACTCCGCCCTTACATAATAAAACATAATATGCTAAATTGACATTACCAACACCGCGGTATAACTCCGCCCTTACATAATAAAACATAATATGCTATATTGACATTACCAACACCGCGGCACAACTCCGCCCTTACATGATAAAACATAATATGCTATATTGACATTACCAACACCGCGGCACAACTCCGTCCTTACATGATAAAACATAATATGCAATATTTACATTACCAACACCGCGGCACAACTCCGCCCTTACATAATAAAACATAATATGCTATATTGACATTACCAACACCGCGGTACAACTCCGCCCTTACATAATAAAACATAATATGCTATATTGACATTACCAACACCGCGGCACAACTCCGCCCTTACATGATAAAACATAATATGCTATATTGACATTACCAACACCGCGGCACAACTCCGTCCTTACATAATAAAACATAATATGCTATATTGACATTACCAACACCGCGGTACAACTCAGCCCTTACATAATAAAACATAATATGCTATATCGACATTACCAACACCGCGGTACAACTCCGCCCTTACATAATAAAACATAATATGCTATATTGACATTACCAACACCGCGGTACAGCTCCGTCCTTACATGATCAAACATAATATGCTATATTGATATTACCAACACCGCGGTACAACTCCGCCCTTACATAATAAAACATTATATGCTATATTGACATTACCAACACCGCGGTACAACTCCGCCCTTACATAATAAAACATAATATGCTATATTGACATTACCAACACCGCGGTACAGCTCCGTCCTTACATGATAAAACATAATATGCTATATTGACATTACCAACACCGCGGTATAACTCCGCCCTTACATAATAAAACATAATATGCTATATTGACATTACCAACACCGCGGTATAACTTCGCCCTTACATAATAAAACATAATATGCTATATTGACATTACCAACACTGCGGTATAACTCAGCCCTTACATGATAAAACATAATATGCTATATTGACATTACCAACACCGCGGTACAACTCCGCCCTTACATAATAAAACATAATATGCTATATTGACATTACCAACACTGCGGTATAACTCCGCCCTTACATGATAAAACATAATATGCTATATTGACATTACCAACACCGCGGTACAACTCCGCCCTTACATAATAAAACATAATATGCTATATCGACATTACCAACACCGCGGTTCAACTCCGCCCTTACATGATAAAACATAATATGCTATATTGACATTACCAACACCGCGGTTCAACTCCGCCCTTACATAATAAAACATAATATGCTATATTGACATTACCAACACCGCGGTTCAACTCCGCCCTTACATGATAAAACATAATATGCTATATCGACATTACCAACACCGCGGTACAGCTCCGTCCTTACATAATAAAACATAATATGCTATATCGACATTACCAACACCGCGGTTCAACTCCGCCCTTACATGATAAAACATAATATGCTATATTGACATTACCAACACCGCGGTACAACTCCGTCCTTACATAATAAAACATAATATGCTATATCGACATTACCAACACCGCGGTACAGCTCCGTCCTTACATAATAAAACATAATATGCTATATCGACATTACCAACACCGCGGTTCAACTCCGCCCTTACATGATAAAACATAATATGCTATATCGACATTACCAACACCGCGGTACAGCTCCGCCCTTACATAATAAAACATAATATGCTATATTGACATTACCAACACCGCGGTACAACTCCGCCCTTACATAATAAAACATGATATGCTATATTGACATTACCAACACTGCGGTATAACTCCGCCCTTACATGATAAAACATAATATGCTATATTGACATTACCAACACCGCGGTACAACTCCGCCCTTACATAATAAAACATGATATGCTATATTGACATTACCAACACCGCGGTACAACTCCGCCCTTACATCATAAAACATAATATGCTATATTGACATTACCAACACCGCGGTACAACTCCGCCCTTACATAATAAAACATAATATGCTATATTGACATTACCAACACCGCGGTACAACTCCGCCCTTACATCATAAAACATAATATGCTATATTGACATTACCAACACCGCGGTACAACTCCGCCCTTACATAATAAAACATAATATGCTATATTGACATTACCAACACCGCGGTACAGCTCCGTCCTTACATGATAAAACATAATATGCTATATCGACATTACCAACACCGCGGTACAACTCCGCCCTTACATAATAAAACATAATATGCTATATTGACATTACCAACACCGCGGTACAACTCCGCCCTTACATAATAAAACATAATATGCTATATCGACATCACCAACACCGCGGTACAACTCCGCCCTTACATGATAAAACATAATATGCTATATTGACATTACCAACACCGCGGTACAACTCCGCCCTTACATAATAAAACATAATATGCTATATCGACATCACCAACACCGCGGTACAACTCCGCCCTTACATGATAAAACATAATATGCTATATTGACATTACCAACACCGCGGTACAACTCAGCCCTTATATAATAAAACATAATATGCTATATCGACATTACCAACACCGCGGTACAACTCCGCCCTTACATAATAAAACATAATATGCTATATCGACATTACCAACACCGCGGTACAACTCCGCCCTTACATAATAAAACATAATATGCTATATCGACATTACCAACACCGCGGTACAACTCCGCCCTTACATCATAAAACATAATATGCTATATTGACATTACCAACACCGCGGTACAACTCCGCCCTTACATCATAAAACATAATATGCTATATTGACATTACCAACACCGCGGTACAACTCCGCCCTTAAATAATAAAACATAATATGCTATATTGACATTACCAACACCGCGGTACAACTCCGCCCTTACATCATAAAACATAATATGCTATATCGACATCACCAACACCGCGGTACAACTCCGCCCTTACATAATAAAACATAATATGCTATATCGACATCACCAACACCGCGGTACAACTCCGCCCTTACATAATAAAACATAATATGCTATATCGACATTACCAACACCGCGGTACAACTCCGCCCTTACATAATAAAACATAATATGCTATATCGACATCACCAACACCGCGGTACAACTCCGCCCTTACATAATAAAACATAATATGCTATATCGACATCACCAACACCGCGGTACAACTCCGCCCTTACATAATAAAACATAATATGCTATATCGACATTACCAACACCGCGGTACAACTCCGCCCTTACATAATAAAACATAATATGCTATATCGACATCACCAACACCGCGGTACAACTCCGCCCTTACATAATAAAACATAATATGCTATATTGACATTACCAACACCGCGGTATAACTCCGCCCTTACATGATAAAACATAATATGCTATATCGACATTACCAACACCGCGGTACAGCTCCGCCCTTACATAATAAAACATAATATGCTATATCGACATCACCAACACCGCGGTACAACTCCGCCCTTACATAATAAAACATAATATGCTATATCGACATCACCAACACCGCGGTACAACTCCGCCCTTACATGATAAAACATAATATGCTATATCGACATCACCAACACCGCGGTACAACTCCGCCCTTACATGATAAAACATAATATGCTATATTGACATTACCAACACCGCGGTACAACTCAGCCCTTATATGATAAAACATAATATGCTATATCGACATTACCAACACCGCGGTACAACTCCGCCCTTACATGATAAAACATAATATGCTATATTGACATTACCAACACCGCGGTACAACTCCGCCCTTACATAATAAAACATAATATGCTATATCGACATTACCAACACCGCGGTACAACTCCGCCCTTACATAATAAAACATAATATGCTATATCGGCATTACCAACACCGCGGTACAACTCCGCCCTTACATAATAAGCATAATATGCTATATTGACATTACCAACACCGCGGTACAGCTCCGCCCTTACATGATAAAACATAATATGCTATATTGACATTACCAACACCGCGGTACAACTCCGCCCTTACATAATAAAACATGATATGCTATATTGACATTACCAACACTCCGGTATAACTCCGCCCTTACATGATAAAACATAATATGCTATATCGACATTACCAACACCGCGGTACAGCTCCGCCCTTACATAATAAAACATAATATGCTATATTGACATTACCAACACCGCGGTATAACTCCGCCCTTACATGATAAAACATAATATGCTATATCGACATTACCAACACCGCGGTACAACTCCGCCCTTACATAATAAAACATAATATGCTATATTGACATTACCAACACCGCGGTACAACTCCGCCCTTACATAATAAAACATAATATGCTATATTGACATTACCAACACCGCGGTACAACTCCGCCCTTACATAATAAAACATAATATGCTATATTGACATTACCAACACCGCGGTATAACTCCGCCCTTACATGATAAAACATAATATGCTATATCGACATTACCAACACCGCGGTACAACTCCGCCCTTACATAATAAAACATAATATGCTATATTGACATTACCAACACCGCGGTACAACTCCGCCCTTACATAATAAAACATAATATGCTATATTGACATTACCAACACCGCGGTATAACTCCGCCCTTACATGATAAAACATAATATGCTATATCGACATTACCAACACCGCGGTACAACTCCGCCCTTACATAATAAAACATAATATGCTATATCGACATCACCAACACCGCGGTACAACTCCGCCCTTACATAATAAAACATAATATGCTATATTGACATTACCAACACCGCGGTATAACTCCGCCCTTACATGATAAAACATAATATGCTATATCGACATTACCAACACCGCGGTACAACTCCGCCCTTACATAATAAAACATAATATGCTATATTGACATTACCAACACCGCGGTACAACTCCGCCCTTACATAATAAAACATAATATGCTATATTGACATTACCAACACCGCGGTACAACTCCGCCCTTACATAATAAAACATGATATGCTATATTGACATTACCAACACCGCGGTACAACTCCGCCCTTACATAATAAAACATGATATGCTATATTGACATTACCAACACTGCGGTATAACTCCGCCCTTACATGATAAAACATAATATGCTATATCGACATTACCTACACCGCGGCATAACTCCGCCCTTACATAATAAAACATAATATGCTATATTGACATTACCAACACCGCGGTACAACTCCGCCCTTACATCATGAAACATAATATGCTATATCGACATTACCTACACCGCGGCATAACTCCGCCCTTACATAATAAAACATAATATGCTATATTGACATTACCAACACCGCGGTACAACTCCGCCCTTACATAATAAAACATAATATGCTATATCGACATTACCAACACCGCGGTATAACTCCGCCCTTACATCATGAAACATAATATGCTATATCGACATTACCTACACCGCGGCATAACTCCGCCCTTACATAATAAAACATAATATGCTATATTGACATTACCAACACCGCGGTACAACTCCGCCCTTACATCATGAAACATAATATGCTATATCGACATTACCTACACCGCGGCATAACTCCGCCCTTACATAATAAAACATAATATGCTATATTGACATTACCAACACCGCGGTACAACTCCGCCCTTACATCATGAAACATAATATGCTATATCGACATTACCTACACCGCGGCATAACTCCGCCCTTACATAATAAAACATAATATGCTATATTGACATTACCAACACCGCGGTACAACTCCGCCCTTACATAATAAAACATAATATGCTATATCGACATTACCAACACCGCGGTACAACTCCGCCCTTACATAATAAAACATAATATGCTATATTGACATTACCAACACCGCGGTATAACTCCGCCCTTACATGATAAAACATAATATGCTATATCGACATTACCAACACCGCGGTACAACTCCGCCCTTACATAATAAAACATAATATGCTATATTGACATTACCAACACCGCGGTACAACTCCGCCCTTACATAATAAAACATGATATGCTATATTGACATTACGATCACCGCGGTATAACTCCGCCCTTACATGATAAAACATAATATGCTATATTGACATTACCAACACCGCGGTACAACTCCGCCCTTACATAATAAAACATAATATGCTATATTGACATTACCAACACCGCGGTACAACTCCGCCCTTACATAATAAAACATAATATGCTATATTGACATTACCAACACCGCGGTATAACTTCGCCCTTACATAATAAAACATAATATGCTATATTGACATTACCAACACCGCGGTACAACTCCGCCCTTACATAATAAAACATAATATGCTATATTGACATTACCAACACCGCGGTACAACTCCGCCCTTACATAATAAAACATAATATGCTATATGGACATTACCAACACCGCGGTACAACTCCGCCCTTACATAATAAAACATAATATGCTATATCGACATCACCAACACCGCGGTATAACTCCGCCCTTACATAATAAAACATAATATGCTATATTGACATTACCAACACCGCGGTACAACTCCGTCCTTACATAATAAAACATAATATGCTATATTGACATTACCAACACCGCGGTATAACTCCGCCCTTACATAATAAAACATGATATGCTATATTGACATTACGATCACCGCGGTATAACTCCGCCCTTACATGATAAAACATAATATGCTATATTGACATTACCAACACCGCGGTATAACTCCGCCCTTACATAATAAAACATGATATGCTATATTGACATTACGATCACCGCGGTATAACTCCGCCCTTACATGATAAAACATAATATGCTATATTGACATTACCAACACCGCGGTACAACTCCGCCCTTACATAATAAAACATGATATGCTATATTGACATTACGATCACCGCGGTATAACTCCGCCCTTACATGATAAAACATAATATGCTATATTGACATTACCAACACCGCGGTACAACTCCGCCCTTACATAATAAAACATGATATGCTATATTGACATTACCAACATCGCGGTACAACTCCGCCCTTACATAATAAAACATAATATGCTATATTGACATTACCAACACCGCGGTACAACTCAGCCCTTACATGATAAAACATAATATGCTATATTGACATTACCAACACCGCGGTACAACTCCGCCCTTACATAATAAAACATAATATGCTATATTGACATTACCAACACCGCGGTACAACTCCGCCCTTACATAATAAAACATAATATGCTATATCGACATTACCAACACCGCGGTACAGCTCCGCCCTTACATAATAAAACATAATATGCTATATCGACATTACCAACACCGCGGTACAACTCCGCCCTTACATAATAAAACATAATATGCTATATCGACATTACCAACACCGCGGTACAACTCCGCCCTTACATAATAAAACACAATATGCTATATTGACATTACCAACACCGCGGTACAACTCCGCCCTTACATGATAAAACATAATATGCTATATTGACATCACCAACACCGCGGTACAACTCCGCCCTTACATAATAAAACATAATATGCTATATCGACATTACCAACACCGCGGTACAACTCAGCCCTTACATGATAAAACATAATATGCTATATCGACATTACCAACACCGCGGTACAGCTCCGTCCTTACATGATAAAACATAATATGCTATATCGACATTACCAACACCGCGGTACAGCTCCGTCCTTACATGATAAAACATAATATGCTATATTGACATTACCAACACCGCGGTACAGCTCCGTCCTTACATGATAAAACATAATATGCTATATCGACATTACCAACACTGCGGTACAACTCCGCCCTTACATAATAAAACATAATATGCTATATCGACATCACCAACACCGCGGTACAACTCCGCCCTTACATAATAAAACATAATATGCTATATTGACATTACCAACACCGCGGTATAACTATCGGTGTTTAAATTCATACCAAATATAAAATACACTTAATACAAAGATTCAAAATAATCGCGTAAACAGGTTGTACGCAAGCAAAATATCTTTATATATAAATCTGCGAGTATCTATTGCAGTAGTCAATATGTAACTGTTAAAGGGAGTACTGCAGCAAGATTGTAGGTCTTTAATTTTATTTCTACTTCTAGGGGCATCACTGTGGTCAAAGACTTGTATAGAAGGATAGGAAATTTGCATCTTTCTACTAAGTGCTGATGAAATAGCATGGGAAGAATAAGTAACTTGGCAATTAATCGTTAAAATTCCATATACATTTGATTTATTTCACATAACATGTTAGGTGTATGTAATTTTGATGTTTTATCATGTTTTAAACACGCACAATGTTTTTGAGTTTAAAATATTGCAGTTTGCAGTAAAATTTTAAGCACTTTCTTTGATTGTTTAGTTGCATTTTTGAAACATAAATACTTCAACAATTTTAAACACAATTTGCTGTGAATGATCTAGTTTTGTAGATAATTCCATTGTACAAAGAAAGAATTTTGATTATTCTGAGATGAATGGATGTTAGGATATTTGAAAACGAGTTTTTGCATGAATACGTGAGCCTTCATAATATCCCATTCAGTTGCTTTTCCTTTAAGTCTTTAAGGCCAATTGCTCTAAGGAGCCGTCCCAATATCACTTACCTCTCACCTGTAAGGACGAGAAAAATATACGGTAAGTTCAGACTCGAACCCGGTACCTTTTGCTTACAGGGTGAATGCTCTACCGACTGAGCTAACCGGACCGCTTACATTCGTTTCACTCCTAGTAGGCTACGTACACACTGTGACAGAAACATCTGTTTTCATTTCACTGAAGACTTGATTTATTGAATATTTAGCTTCATTTTATGCTATCGAGGGCTAACAGACGATCAGTTAACCTAACTATGTTTCCTGGGATCCTGAAAGGTTAACCAATACTCTAGCACACCCCATCTCCGCAAGTAACTGATAACTTTCCCACTTGTATCAGCGATGAGAGACGAATGATAATGAGACACAATGTCGTATATCAATCAATCGAGACTGTTGCCGTGTGGGGATTCGAACTCACGACCACTGGATTGATAGTCAGAGGTGTTACCGACTGTGCTTATTGGGCTCGGATCAAGAAAAAATGGTTTACGAAGCTTCCTCGCTTGGCGCTCAGCATTTAAAAGACAAACAACAACAACAACAACAACAACAACAACAACAACAACAACAACAACAACAACAACAACAACAACAACAACAACAACAACAACAACAACATCGTCATCTTTATTTCACTCCCCATGTGTTCCTAACTAGTGTGAAACCACTAGCTTAATGCAACCTGTTTTTAAGTTCTTAACCATGATGTTTCAGTCTTGTTGGATAGTCCGGTTTCCCACATGTTCCATAACTACGTGTAAATTATTTGGATACGTAAACATAAGTAAAATCGATCGTGTGTCGCTTTAAGTTAGATAATTTTCCAATAGCTCCCAACGTTGGTTTCGGTGATCAATTAATGAAGTTCTTTGTTACTTTTGATCTAATCTCGTCATACAACTACAATAACTTTAAGCTTGAAAGATATGCGCAGCGGAACACATTCCGATATGAATATCAACAACTTTATATAGCGTGTGTATATACGAGTGTATAATATAGTTAACAATGCCTCGTCTATTTGTCGCTTATATACTTGATCAACACAAGGTACAAAATATGTAATTTGGCAGGTGTTTAAGAAGTAACCTATTTACAACGGTCATATTCTGTTTCATTCGATAGCAAACCAAAATTTCCGTCAAGTGACGCAATTTGAGTAGAAATGAAGTTAAATTAAAAAATTATATATTATTACTATGGTATATTTATCGTCCGCCAAAACAAATAATTCTTTTTTGAATGGTTGTAATATTGTCACCATAGACAATGCACTTGATATATGTAAACATATTGTTATTGTAGGTGATATAAACGAAGATCAGTTAAATTCCATTAGTAGGCACTTAAAGCATATAATCTTATTAAATGATTTAAGTTATGTAATACGAGAACCAATCAGTTTTACTAATTTATCTACCAATTTAATCGATTCTATAATTGCCTCAGATTCCGTTAACCCTTTACTTCATAAAGACGCCTTTGGAAAACTCTAATATTGAAAGCATTAATTCACCTCGTATCAGCAATGAGTGAATTATGTTTATATTAACTGACAGAGTGGAAAACAGTACAGGAAATGTTCCTGCACTGTTTTCAAAGGCCTTCTGTGATTGGTGCGGGAAAACACGTATCTATGGAGTAAAGGGTTAATTAAACAATTAACACACGAACCATTCCTGCCAAAGTAAGTGAGTATAAAGATACATACTTTTATATTTCATTTTCTTTCCACCTGCTTACAAATATAAACTGCAAAGTATTGTCATATAAAATGGCGATTATGATAACTTAAATGACATGATTATTGATACAAATAGGGACTTTCTTAACAATATTGACGAAGCCTTTGGTCAGTTTAGTAAAACTTTCTTGAATCATGTGAATGACTGCATTCTTTCAAAAGACGTTACAATTACAAGCTTTACTTTTTACACTTAAAAGAAATGTCACTAATCCATCGTTGCTTTCTAATAATACACCAGTTTATTTTTTTGTTCAACATCACATTTATGCCTAACACTTAGTCATGGCGGTGTATGGCATGAACATGTCAACTCTATTTCATGTTCTGCTTCTAAAATATTAAGAATGATGCGTAAAAAAAATAAAAACAATAAAATCTCTATTAACTGTTTTGAACATTACACACCGCATTGCATAGGAACGTTGCTGGCAAGTCGCTAATAAGGGACGCAACTCTGTAGAGCTTAACTAGATTACATTTGTTTCTTTAAACAGCAGTAAGTGTTTTGAGTAGTTCATTTTCCCCGGCTACTTTGGTGTTAGCGAGCATTAGAAATGCTAGTTTTAGAAAAATATATTATAGATTGCGAGTATTACTGTTTAACAGTTCGCCCACCGCCGCCCCTGCACACGAATAAACGGACTAGTTATCCCACATGTTTGACCTTGACCGTTGAGCTACTGGTCATAATAGTACTTTATGTTATTTTGAATCTCCCTCAGGATTATTTGGCGGAAGGACTCAAATCCTTAGAAACACTTACACTACGCAAAAAGCATTTCGATTTATAATAATGTGGGATGCTGGAAGTGCACGTTGGTCCACCTAATCTGAACATTATTAAGAAGATGGGATTGTCCTCGCTGCTCCCATGCTAATCGATTGCTTATGTTAGCTTTATGTTTATTTTTTGTATTTAACATCACATTAAAATAGTGATACCCCGACCCATATGCTGTCTTCTATCTTCTACATTACCTCAGAGTTGGTAGAAGATCCGCCTCGAATGCGGGAAATCGTTGGTTCGATCCCCGGCATAATTATACCAAAGACATGAAATAATAGTACTACAAGCTTTATTGCTTGGTGCTCAGCATTTAGAGTATAATTATAGGTATTGTCAGACCGATGTCAGTATATGTGACAAGGTATGGGTATCATACCGTATGTCTGCGGCATGATACGCCAGTGTGACAGCGTTTAGAATACTGTTCAAGAAGACACCAATGTATTCTCCAATGTCTCAAAAGTCGTAAACACTCATTGCCATGGAAACTAGAACGTGCTCTACTCTACTAATATGATTAAATTACATGTTGAGAGTTCATATATTGTTTTAACATTTCCAAATTAATTGGAATAAGTATGTTTTTTTTAAATAAATACAGAATTGACTTGATGATTTCTGTTTGAAAAAAGTTTCAAACGTAATTAATTGTTTTACAGACGTTCGGACGGACGGACGGACGGACGTTCTGTTGGAAGTGTAGTTGTGGGGTGAGGTTTTGATATGTTATAAAACATCTTTTTTTTTCAGAAAACAAAACAAAAACTATTTTCTTTCTAACCCTAATATCACAAACTTTGAGATCCAACCCTAATGACACTAAAAAAGAATGAAAAAAGGTGAAAAAAAAGTAAAAGAAAAATGTGAAGAAAATTAAATTAACCCCACAATGCCATTTGCACGGGTATTCGCACTTGTGGGGTGAATATTTCACCCCACAAGTACCAAAAAAACCCGCAAGTCCATTCTGTACTGGCAACTCAACCCACAAGTGCTGCTACACACGTACGGACAGACGGTCGGACGGACGGACGGACGGACGGACGGACGGACGGACGTTCTGGTGGAAGTGATGTTGTGGGGTGCGGTTTTTATATGTTATAAAACATTTTTTTTTTTCATGAAACAAAACAAAACCTATTTTCTTTCTAACCCTAATGTCACAAACCTTGAGATCCAACCCTAATGACACTAAAAAAGAATGAAAAAAGGTGAAATAAAAGTAAAAGAAAAATGTGAAAAAAAAAGGAATTAACCCCATAATGCCATTTGGACGCTTTTTTCGCACTTGTGACTCAGATTACAATTGTGTCTCAGATTACAACAGATATACAAAATATAATGCATTTCAATCACCGAAACAATATCTTTCAAAAATAAAGAAGCATTTAAAGGATTGCATAAATACATGCTATTTTACAAACCAACCTAACTCAAGATGACACACTCAATAGATATTAACAGGATACAGTTGGGACATAATTTACATTATGATTGTGCGATTTCTAATTTTAAGGATTGGTCGTTTTAATCAAGGGCATACTTAATCAGTGCACACCGCGGTGTATCTCCGCCCTTACATAAAATACAGGCTATATAATATTGACACTAACAACAGCGTCGGTGTTTAAAATTCATACCGAATATAAAAAAAAAATACCTAATAGAAAGATTAAAAAAGATTGCCCCCCCCCCCCCCCAACCTCCACAAAGTGATGGTTTCGGTGATCAAATAACTAAATTCCTTTGTTACCTTTATTTAGATCTAATCGAATCATATAACTATACTAACCTTAAACTTGGTGAAAGATATACGCACGCATTCTTATCTTAATATCAGTGATTTTATAAATCTTTTGTAAATAACAAGGGTTTATAATACACTTTACAATGACTCGCCTGTTTGTCGCTTATATACTTGATCAAGGTACAAAACATTTTATGTTTTTATGAATTTACGGTAATTATCTGTTTCATAAAATATCATACGAATATTTCACTACGACCACTGCGCTATTTCATTAAGAATATTCAGCTCATTAGGCCTAAAAAAAAAAGATGTTTGTTTCCGGTTACCCGACCGACCCTATATTTTAACTGCCGACCCAAAAGTTTTTATGTCCAAAAAATCGGCATCGGATTTCGCGCTCTTTTTGGTGATTTTCACAACGAAGTTATTCTTACGCACCGGCGCGCTGTGTCGTTTAGACGCTCGTAATCTCATTATAAAATAATCACTGCATACGCCTAGACGATATAGACTCACAGAAACGGTGCAAGGTATAATTTTTGCGAAGACAGTATAGCCTATATCAAACATCTTCCTCGGTTTATTATAGCCACTTCAGATTTCAGATTCATATCTGAAGTTGAGTACTATTTAAAAGATATATTACTTTCACACCACTACCCCCAAAATGACATATATAATCATGTAATAGAAACTAACAAACTCATTCATTTTGATGTTCCATTTGATAAAGGAGTGTGGTAACGACAAAAAGTGTGGTAACGACAAAAAAAAAAAAAAAAAAAAAAAAAAAAATCCCGACCTACCGACCCATATTTTTTTGGGCATGTAACAGGAAACAAACCTTTTTTTTTTTAGGCCTTACGATATGTGTGCGTGTACCTACTACTTGAAAAGACGATCTGTTATAAAACGACAACTGTGGTAGTCGAGCCAGGCTTGGCCCTAAAACTACCTCAGACACTTAAACCGATAACATCCAATAAAGGCTACTTTATCTAGTATAACGTATTTCTTCCCTTTACATTTTCCGGTAATGAGAAATAAACTACCTGTCGCTACATCTTTTGCCTGCTGGCATATTAAGATTAAATCGATAATGATGATGCCGCAGACCCATTCAGTAATTATACGGGCCGACAAATCCTGGAACTATTCTATAAATGTTGACCACCAAGCAAGACTGGTGCTAGTACCATGTTTGTAAGTATTTGGTATAACCGGTCGTCAGGGATTGTACTAACTACCTTCGGCATTTGAGTTGGACGCTCTGCCGCTTGATCACTACTGCGGTCTTTAAACAAAGTTGTTAACGAAATATTAAACAGCTAACTCGCCTCTTGACATTTAATGTACATGTACCTGACATTGTTTTTATTTTCTCAAATATATCAAAGCAATTTCCTTGACATTTGGACTTGAATAAGAAAGAACATTAAGACTATGTGAAGTATTGTTTGTTTATGTCCTATACACAGTCCAATAACGCTACTCGATATTTTGACGAAGATATTGAAAACACAAAAGTGGCGGGTTAAAATAATGTAAGTTTAGTGTCGCTAAAAGTGTTGGAGTATGGAGGAAACAGTACAACAACATGGATGAAACAGTACAACAACATGGATGAATATACAACAACATGGATGAAACAGTACAACAACATGGATGAAACAGTACAACAACATGGATGAAACAATACAACATTGATGAAAAAGTACAACGTGGATGAAACAGTACAACAACATGGACGAAACAGTACAACAACATGGATGAAACAGTACAACACAATGGAGGAAACAGTACAATAGCATGGAGGAAACAGTAGAACAACATCGATGAAACAGTACAACAACATGGATGAAAAAATACAACAAAATGGAGGAAACAGTACAACAGCATGGATGAAACAGTAGAACAACATGGAAGAAACAGTACAACAGAATGGAGGAAACGGTACAACAACATGGATGAAACAGAAAAACAGCATGAAGGAAATAATACAACAACATGGATGAAACAGTACAACAACATGGGTGAAACAGTACAACAACTTGGATGAAACAGTACATCAACATGGATGAAACAGTACAACAACATGGATGAAACAGTACAACAACATGGATGAAACAGTACAACAACATAGATGAAACAGTACAACAACATGGATGAAACCGTACAACAACATGGATGAAACAGTACAACAACATGGATGAAACAGTACAACACAATGGAGGAAACAGTACAATAGCATGGAGGAAACAGTAGAACAACATCGATGAAACAGTACAACAACATGGATGAAACAGTACAACAAAATGGAGGAAACAGTACAACAGCATGGAAAAAACAGTAGAACAACATGGATGAAACAGTACAACAGAATGGAGGAAACGGTACAACAACATGGATGAAACAGAAAAACAGCATGAAGGAAATAATACAACAACATGGATGAAACAGTACAACAAAATGGGTGAAACAGTACAACAACTTGGATGAAACAGTACATCAAAATGGATGAAATAGTACAACAAAATGGAGAAAACACTAAACAGTACAACAACATGGATGAACAGTACAACAAAATGGATGAAATATTACAACAACATGGAGAAAACACTAAACAGTACAACAACATGGATAAACAGTACAACAAAATGGGTGAAACAGTACAACAACATGGATTAAACAGAACAACAAAATGGGTGAAATAGTGCAACAACATGGAGAAAACTGTACAACAACTTGGATGAAACAGTACAACAAAATGGGTGAAATAGTACAACAACACAGAGAAAACAGTACACCAACATTGATGAAACAGTACAACAACATGGATGAAACAGTTCAACAACATGGACGTAATAAAGCAAAATCATGTCGGAAACAGTACAACAACTTAGAGGAAACAGTAAAAAATGGAGGAAACAGTACAACAACATAAACAAATCAGTACAACAATATGGGTTAAACAGTACAACAGAATGGTGGAATCAGTACAACAGCTTGTTGGAAACAGTAAAACAACATGTCGGAAACAGCACAACATGGACGAATTAGTACAACAACATTGAGGAAACAGTACAAAATGGAGGAAACAATACAACGACATAAACTAATCAGTACAAAAACATGGTCGAAACAGTACAACAGCATGGTGGAATCAGTACAACAGCATGCTTGAAACAGTTAAACAACATGTCGGAAACAGTACAACATGGACGAATCAGTACAACAACATGGAGGAAACAGTACAACATGTCGGAAACAGTACAACAACATGTCGAAAACAGTACAACAACAGGTCGGAAACAGGACAACAACATAGAGGAAACAGTACAACAACATTGTCGAAACAGTACAACAACACGCCGGAAACAGAACAACAACATGGGTGAAACAGTACAACAACATGGATGAAACAGGACAATAACATGTATAGAAAAAACAGTATAACAGCATGGATGAAACAGTACAATAGCATGGTGGAAACAGTATAACAGCATGCTTGAAACAGTACAACAGCATGGGTGAAACAGTACAACAACATGGGTGAAGCAGTACAATAACATGTCGAAGACAGTACAACAGCATGCTTGAAACAGTACAACAACATAAGTGAAACAGTATAACAGCATGGTGGAATCAGTACAACAGCATGCTTGAAACAGTACAACAACATGTCGGAAACACTACAACAGCATGTTTGAAACAGTACAACAACACGCCGGAAACAGTACAACAACATGGTGGAAACAATACAACAACGTGCCAGAAACAGTACAACAACATGGTTGAAAAATATAACAACATACTTGAAACAGTACAACAACATGGATGAAACAGTACAACAACATGAATGAAACAGTACAACAACATAATTGAAACAGTACAACAACATTGATGAAACAGATTCACAACATGAGGAAACAGTATAACAACATGGAAGAAACAGTACACCAAAATGGGTGAAATAGTGCGTAAACAGTACAACAGCATGGTTGAAAGAGTACAACAACATGAAGGAACAGAATAACAATATGGTGAAAACAGTAAAGAAACATGGAGGAAACAGTACAACAACACGTCGGAAACAGAACAACAACATGGTGAATACAGTACAACAACATGGAGGATACAGTACAACAACATGGTTGATACAGTACAACAACATGGTGGATACAGTACAACAACATGGTGGATACAGTACAACTACATGGTGGATACAGTACAACAACATAGTGGATAGAGTACAACAACATGGTGGAAACAGTAAAACAACATGAAGGAACAGTACAACAACATGATAAAAACAGTAAAGAAACATGGAGGAAACAGTACAACACTATGGCAGAAACAGCACAACAGCAAGGTGGAAACAGTACAACATGGTGGATACAGTACAACAACATGGAGGAAACAGTACAACAACATGGTGGAAACAGTACAACAACATGAAGGATCAGTACAACAACATGGTAAAAACAGTAAAAAGACATGGAGGAAACAGTACAACACTATGGCGGAAACAGCACAACAGCATGGTGGAAACAGTACAACAACATGGTGGATACAGTACAACAACATGGAGGAAACAGTGCAACAACATGGTGGAAACAGTACAACAACATTGTTGAATCAGTACAACAACATGTCGGAAACAGTACAACAGCATGTCGGAAACAGAACAACATCATAACTGAAACAGTAAAACAACATTGTTGAATCAGTACAACAACATGTCGGAAACAGTACAACATCATATCGGAAACAGTACAACAGCATGGGTGAAAGAGTACAACATGATTGTTGAATCAGTACAACAGCATGGTGGAAACAGTACTACGGCTTGGGCGAAACAGTACAGCAATTTGTCGGAAACAGTACAACAGCATGGTGGAATGAGTGCAACAGCATGGTGGAATCAGTACAACAGCATAATGGAATCAGTACAACAGCATGGTGGGTTCAGTCCAACAGCATGATGGAAACAGTACAATAGTATGGTGGAAACAGTACAACAACATGTCGGAAACAGTACAACAACATGTCGGAGACAGTACAACAACATGTCGGAAACAGTATAACATGTCGGAAACAGTACAACAGCACGGGCGAGTTAGTATAACAACATGGGCGAAACAGTACAACGGCATGTTTGAAACAATATCATTGTGGAAACAATACAACAATATTGTGGAAACAGTACAGCAGAATATCGAAACAGTACAACAACATATCTGAAACAGTACAACAACATGGTTGAAACATTACAACAGAATGATGGAAACAGTACAACAACATGGAGGAAACAGTGCAACAACATTGTTGAATCAGTACAACAACATGTCGGAAACAGTACAACAGCATGTCGGAAACAGTACAACATCATAACTGAAACAGTACAACAACATTGTTGAATCAGTACAACAACATGTCGGAAACAGTACAACATCATGTCGGAAACAGTACAACAGCATGGGTGAAACAGTACAACAACATTGTTGAATCAGTACAACAGCATGGTGGAAACAGTACAACGGCATGGGCGAAACAGAACAGCAACATGGTGGAAACAGTACAACAACATGAAGGAACAGTACAACAACATGGTAAAGAAACATGGAGGAAACAGTACAACACTATGGCGGAAACAGCACAACAGTATGGTGGAAACAGTACAACAACATGGTGGATACAGTACAACAACACAGAGGAAACAGTGCAACAACATGGTGGAAACAGTACAACAACATTGTTGAATCAGTACAACAGTATGGTGGATACATTACAACATGCTTGAAACAGTAGAGCAACATGGAGGAAACAGTACAACAGCATGGTTGAAACAATATCATTGTGGAAACAATACAACAATATTGTGGAAACAGTAGAGCAGAATATCGAAACAGTACAACAACATATCTGAAACAGTACAACAACATGGTTGAAACAGTACAACAGAATGATGGAAACAGTACAACAACATGGAGGAAACATTGCAACAACATGGTGGAAACAGTACAAGAACATGTAGGCTACAGTACAACAAAATGTCGGAAACAGTACAGCAGCATGATGGAAACAGTACGACATCATAACTGAAACAGTACGACAACATTGTTGAATCAGTACAACAACATGTCGGAAAAGTACAACAGCATGTCGGAAACAGTACAACAGCATGGGTGAAACAGAACAACAACATTGTTGAATCAGTACAACAACATGTCGGAAAAGTACAACAGCATCGTGGAAACAGTACAACATCATAACTGAATCAGTACAACAACATTGTTGAATCAGTACAACAACATGTCGGAAACAGTACAACATCATATCGGAAACAGTACAACAGCATGGGTGAAACAGTACAACATGATTGTTGAATCAGTACAACAGCATGGTGGAAACAGTACTACGGCATGGGCGAAACAGTACAGCCATTTGTCGGAAACAGTACAACAGCATGGTGGAATGAGTACAACAGCATGGTGGAATCAGTACAACAGCATAATGGAATCAGTACAACAGCATGGTGGAAACAGTCCAACAGCATGATGGAAACAGTACAACAGCATGATGGAAACAGTACAACATCATAACTGAAACAGTACGACAACATTGTTGAATCAGTACAACAACATGTCGGAAAAGTACAACAGCATGTCGGAAACAGTACAACAGCATGGGTGAAACAGTACAACAACATTGTTTAATCAGTACAAGAACATGTCGGAAAAGTACAACAGCATCGTGGAAACAGTACAACATCATAACTGAATCAGTACAACAACATTGTTGAATCAGTACAACAACATGTCGGAAACAGTACAACATCATATCGTAAACAGTACAACAGCATGGGTGAAACAGTACAACATGATTGTTGAATCAGTACAACAGCATGGTGGAAACAGTACTACGGCATGGGCGAAACAGTACAGCAATTTGTCGGAAACAGAACAACAACATGGTGAATACAGTACAACAACATTGAGGATACAGTACAACAACATGGTTGATACAGTACAACAACATGGTGGATACAGTACAACAACATGGTGGATACAGTACAACTACATGGTGGATACAGTACAACAACATAGTGGATAGAGTACAACAACATGGTGGAAACAGTACAACAACATGAAGGAACAGTACAACAATATGGTAAAAACAGTAAAGAAACATGGAGGAAACAGTACAACACTATGGCAGAAACAGCACAACAGCATGGTGGAAACAGTACAACAACATGGTGGATACAGTACAACAACATGGAGGAAACAGTACAACAACATGGTGGAAACAGTACAACAACATGAAGGAACAGTACAACAACATGGTAAAAACAGTAAAAAGACATGGAGGAAACAGTACAACACTATGGCGGAAACAGCACAACTGCATGGTGGAAACAGTACAACAACATGGTGGATACAGTACAACAACATGGAGGAAACAGTGCAACAACATGGAGGAAACAGTACAACAACATTGTTGAATCAGTACAACAACATGTCGGAAACAGTACAACAGCATGTCGGAAACAGTACAACATCATAACTGAAACAGTAAAACAACATTGTTGAATCAGTACAACAACATGTCGGAAACAGTACAACATCATATCGGAAACAGTACAACAGCATGGGTGAAACAGTACAACATGATTGTTGAATCAGTACAACAGCATGGTGGAAACAGTACTACGGCATGGGCGAAACAGTACAGCAATTTGTCGGAAACAGTACAATAGCATGGTGGAATGAGTGCAACAGCATGGTGGAATCAGTACAACAGCATAATGGAATCAGTACAACAGCATGGTGGAATCAGTCCAACAGCATGATGGAAACAGTACAATAGTATGGTGGAAACAGTACAACGACATGTCGGAAACAGTACAACAACATGTCGGAAACAGTACAACAACATGTCGGAAACAGTACAACATGTCGGAAACAGTACAACAGCACGGGCGAATTAGTATAACGACATAGGCGAAACAGTACAACGGCATGTTTGAAACAATATCATTGTGGAAACAATATAACAATATTGTGGAAACAGTACAGCAGAATATCGAAACAGTACAACAACATATCTGAAACAGTACAACAACATGGTTGAAACATTACAACAGAATGATGGAAACAGTAAAACAACATGGAGGAAACAGTGCAACAACATTGTTGAATCAGTACAACAACATGTCGGAAACAGTACAACAGCATGTCGGAAACAGTACAACATCATAACTGAAACAGTACAACAACATTGTTGAATCAGTACAACAACATGTCGGAAACAGTACAAATTCATGTCGGAAACAGTACAACAGCATGGGTGAAACAGTACAACAACATTGTTGAATCAGTACAACAGCATGGTGGAAACAGTACAACGGCATGGGCGAAACAGTACAGCAACATGGTGGAAACAGTACAACAACATGAAGGAACAGTACAACAACATGGTAAAGAAACATGGAGGAAACAGTACAACACTATCGCGGAAACAGCACAACAGTATGGTGGAAACAGTACAACAACATGGTGGATACAGTACAACAACACGGAGGAAACAGTGCAACAACATGGTGGAAACAGTACAACAACATTGTTGAATCAGTACAACAGTATGGTGGATACATTACAACATGCTTGAAACAGTAGAGCAACATGGAGGAAACAGTACAACAGCATGGTTGAAACAATATCATTGTGGAAACAATACAACAATATTGTGGAAACAGTACAGCAGAATATCGAAACAGTACAACAACATATCTGAAACAGTACAACAACATGGCTGAAACAGTACAACAGAATGATGGAAACAGTACAACAACATGGAGGAAACATTGCAACAACATGGTGGAAACAGTACAACAACATGTAGGCTACAGTACAAGAAAATGTCGGAAACAGTACAACAGCATGATGGAAACAGTACGACAACATTGTTGAATCAGTACAACAACATGTCGGAAAAGTACAACAGCATGTCGGAAACAGTACAACAGCATGGGTGAAACAGTACAACAACATTGTTGAATCAGTACAACAACATGTCGGAAAAGTACAACAGCATCGTGGAAACAGTACAACATCATAACTGAATCAGTACAACAACATTGTTGAATCAGTACAACAACATGTCGGAAACAGTACAACATCATATCGGAAACAGTACAACAGCATGGCGAAACAGTACAGCCATTTGTCGGAAACAGTACAACAGCATGGTGGAATGAGTACAACAGCATGGTGGAATCAGTACAACAGCATAATGGAATCAGTACAACAGCATGGTGGAAACAGTCCAACAGCATGATGGAAACAGTACAACAGCATGATGGAAACAGTACAACATCATAACTGAAACAGTACGACAACATTGTTGAATCAGTACAACAACATGTCGGAAAAGTACAACAGCATGTCGGAAACAGTACAACAGCATGGGTGAAACAGTACAACAACATTGTTGAATCAGTACAACAACCTGTCGGAAAAGTACAACAGCATCGTGGAAACAGTACAACATCATAACTGAATCAGTACAACAACATTGTTGAATCAGTACAACAACATGTCGGAAACAGTACAACATCATATCGGAAACAGTACAACAGCATGGGTGAAACAGTACAACATGATTGTTGAATCAGTACAACAGCATGGTGGAAACAGTACTACGGCATGGGCGAAACAGTACAGCAATTTGTCGGAAACAGTACAACAGCATGGTGGAATGAGTACAACAGCATGGTGGAATCAGTACAACAGCATAATGGAATCAGAACAACAGCATGGTGGAAACAGTCCAACAGCATGATGGAAACAGTACAATAGTATGGTGGAAACAGTACAACAACATGTCGGAAACAGTACAACAACATGTCGGAAACAGTACAACAACATGTCGGAAACAGTACAACAGCACGGGCGAATTAGTATAACAACATGGGCGAAACAGTACAACGGCATGGTTGAAACAATATCATTGTGGAAACAATACAACAATATTGTGGAAACAGTACAGCAGAATATCGAAACAGTACAACAACATATCTGAAACAGTACAACAACATGGTTGAAACATTACAACAGAATAATGGAAACAGTACAACAACATGGAGGAAACATTGCAACAACATTGTTGAATCAGTACAACAACATGTCGGAAACGGTACAACAGCATGTCGGAAACAGTACAACATCATAACTGAAACAGTACAACAACATTGTTGAATCAGTACAACAACATGTCGGAAACAGTACAAAATCTTGTCGGAAACAGTACAACAGCATGGGTGAAACAGTACAACAACATTGTTGAATCAGTACAACAGCATGGTGGAAACATTACAACGGCATGGGCGAAACAGTACAGCAACATGGTGGAAACAGTACAACAACATGAAGGAACAGTACAACAACATGGTAAAGAAACATGGAGGAAACAGTACAACACTATGGCGGAAACAGCACAACAGTATGGTGGAAACAGTACAACAACATGGTGGATACAGTACAACAACACGGAGGAAACAGTACAACAACATGGTGGAAACAGTACAACAACATTGTTGAATCAGTACAACAGTATGGTGGATACATTACAACATGCTTGAAACAGTAGAGCAACATGGAGGAAACAGTACAACAGCATGGTTGAAACAATATCATTGTGGAAACAATACAACAATATTGTGGACACAGTACAGCAGAATATCGAAACAGTACAACAACATATCTGAAACAGTACAACAACATGGTTGAAACAGTACAACAGAATGATGGAAACAGTACAACAACATGGAGGAAACATTGCAACAACATGGTGGAAACAGTACAACAACATGTAGGCTACAGTACAACAAAATGTCGGAAACAGTACAACAGCATGATGGAAACAGTACAACATCATAACTGAAACAGTACAACAACATTGTTGAATCAGTACAACAACATGTCGGAAAAGTACAACAGCATGTCGGAAACAGTACAACAGCATGGGTGAAACAGTACAACAACATTGTTGTATCAGTACAACAACATGTCGGAAAAGTACAACAGCATCGTGGAAACAGTACAACATCATAACTGAATCAGTACAACAACATTGTTGAATCAGTACAACAACATGTCGGAAACAGTACAACAACATTGTTGAATCAGTACAACAGCATGGTGGAAACAGTACTACGGCATGGGCGAAACAGTACAGCAATTTGTCGGAAACAGTACAACAGCATGGTGGAATGAGTACAACAGCATGGTGGAATCAGTACAACAGCATAATGGAATCAGTACAACAGCATGGTGGAATCAGTCCAACAGCATGATGGAAACAGTACAATAGTATGGTGGAAACAGTACAACAACATGTCGGAAACAGTACAACAATATGTCGGAAACAGTACAACAACATGTCGTAAACAGTACAACATGTCGGAAACAGTAAAACAGCACGGGCGAATTAGTATAACAACATGGGCGAAACAGTGCAACAACATGCGGAAACAGAACAACAGCAATGTGGAATTAGTACAACAGCATGGTGGAAACAGTACAACAACATGGGTGAAACTTTACAACAACATGGATGAAAGTGTACAACAACATGGTGTAAATGGTGTAAACAGTACAACAGGATGGAGAAAAAACAGTACATGTCATGAAATTTGTTGAAAATGGTGTTAAACCCCATTAAACAAATAAAATAGTACAGTTTAAATGTGTTGCAGATTTAAAACTATACAACAGCGTACCAAGAACAGTTTTATAACATCATCAAGATCAAAAAGTCGTGCAGAAAACAGAATAACTGTAAACTACATTAAAACAGGAGGTTTATGAATAATTACACTTTACATCCGCCCTTTCTTCGACTGACAATGCCAAAATCCAACGTACACCTACACACACCCATCCATCAACACCCAACCCACACCCACACTGACACCCAACGCACACCCACACTCATCCGCTGACACCAAACGCTCAGCCTTCTGTATAAATGAAGCAAATTTCAAACTACTAGTTTTAAACACTAGGTGGGGAAACAAACTTTGCAACGTCATCAAAAATGTACACAAATGAGCTGACCACACCAAAAACATCACCGCTTCAGGGAAGAAATTTCTTGTAACTTTTTTAATATTATAACAATCGACACGGGATAAAGAGCACCGTACCCGCCCAACAGTAAACATAACAACGGTAGTGTTAGATGTTTTGCACCTAGCATACTTTTTTCTCGAAAACGGAAAAAGTATTAAAAAATTGGAGGAGTATTTCCACACCCAAGTGAAAGAAAAGTAGATTAATGTGCGTATTTCATGAAATAAAGACAATTAAAGACAAATTTAATATCAGCGAACTGTAATATTATGAAAAAATGATATATTTTCGTGTCTTAAAGAACGTCCAATGATATTTCAGTAGGAAAGAAGAATGAAATGATAATGAGAACGTCCACACTCTGATTTTATACAGTAAGTACTTTTATACCCAATGTGTGGGTATCTTCAAAGAGATGTAAAAAGGTCATTCTGTGTTGAAG
This sequence comes from Panopea generosa, assembly GCA_029582155.1. Taxonomy (NCBI): domain Eukaryota; kingdom Metazoa; phylum Mollusca; class Bivalvia; order Adapedonta; family Hiatellidae; genus Panopea; species Panopea generosa. The sequence continues at coordinate 10,915,945 of CM055911.1, read as the reverse complement.
GGCATTCTCTTTGCAATTTATCAGTTCCATATCGACGCTTCCAAAATGTTCTATCGATATCGAAATACATCTTATTACGGCTAACTGGGAGACAACATAAGTAACAACATACTTTGTCTGGTACCTTTCGCAGTTTGAGTACGTTGTAGTACGGTGTACAATGACGACTCGTCTGGGTGCTGGAATTCGGGCCGAAGAGTGCTTCTCTTTTTTCTTCTTGATGGCTTTTACTAATCGTATGAAGATTGATATTTGATGGACATTTATAAGAATATTGTTGTATCAATACGTCTATCTCGTGTTTTTTCATTTGGAGATTGCATTGCGGATCCTGAAGCGATGATCCATTTTCAAATTCCAGTAAGTCAACATCGCCGATGCTTTGCGTTAGTCCTTGCTTTATAATTTTATCACCATAAGTCAAACAGGCTGTCCGATGACTGATAGTCTTACTTTAGCTTTCCAGTATATCTAAATATATCCCTGGTCTTCTTTCATCATCAACATTAAAATGATCGAACTAACGAAGAACTGTTGGATAATGAAGTTAACTTTTGATTTAATTGGATAATGTTTGCTTTAAGTGATTTTTCCCTGCATGAGCTCTGCTTCATTCTTGAAAACTCCCATGAAATAAACAAAACGTCCGCCAAAGATTCTCCAACCAAGTTTCCAATTTTTTTTGTTTTGTGTTAATAGCGCATTCTTGTAGTATTCTGACATTGATACCACCGTACAACATCGATCCATAAAAGGAAGCAATGGTGGCTGTTGGGAGTATCACTATATATGCTGAAAATGTAATTAAAGCTTCATCAAGTCGGTTTTCTTCAGGCAATCTTTGCATAACGCATGATACTAGGCGTTACATTTCTTTGGTTGTATCAGATAGGCCGTTACGCGTTTCTGTGTTTTCAGTTTCAGTTGTTTCTTCATTTTGTCCATGCTTTAATGGATTTCTGAGATTCACTGGGTCAGTTAATATTCAGTTATAACGGTTTTATCATTTGAACTTTGTGTATTAGTATTTTCTGTTAATGGTAGTTCCCGTGTAGTGCACAATAATAACTCAAATTATTTCACATTAACTGACAGTGGCGTGTTTCTTTTGAATTCGAATTAAATTTATCATTAGTTTTATGTTCAGTGTTTCCACCTTCTACTTCGTTCCAGCTCAAAAAGGTGAAGTCAGAAACTTCAGATTCCTGTCCAGTTTCGCTGTGTATCTTAGTTACCTGACAAAGTATGTTATTACTTATGTTGTCCCCAGTAAGCCGAACTTATTTGAAGCGTCGATATGGAACTGATAAATTACAAACAGAATTCCCTTCGACACTATATGTCATTTAGCTGCATTCTTTTTGCATCTCTTTGAAGTCAACCACACATTGGGTGTGGAAGTACTCATATACAATCAGAGTGTTGAAGTTCTCATTATCATTTTATTCTCCGTTTCTACTGAAATATCATCGGACGTTCTTTAAGACACGAAAACATATCACTTTTTCATAATGATACAAGGCACTGACATTAGATTTTTCTTTATTTGTCTTTATTTCGTGAAAATACGCCAAAATTCTATTTCTCTTTCGCTTGGGTATGGAAGTACTCCTACAAATTTTAAAACTTTTTCCGTTTTCGAGAAAAAAGTACGCTAAGTGCAAAACATCTACTACTACCGCCGTTAAGTTAACTGTTGGGCGGGTACGGTGCTTTTTTATACCGTGTCGATTGTTAAAATAATAAAAAAGTAACAAGACATTTCTCACCTGAAGCGGTGGTGTTTTTGGTATGGTCAGCTCATTTGTGTATATTTTTGATGACGTTGCAAAGTTTGTTTCCCGACCGTGCAACATGACACTCATAAATATTCAGAGTACATCAGTAAATTAATAATGGGTGCCCGAACGTAAATACTGTTAATAATCGATACGAATGCATTATTAAATCGATATAGGTATACCCGCTCAAGAATAAGTATACGGAGGAGGCGTTTAAACGCCCGAACATATTGGCGAAGATTAATGAGTGCCAGATAAAAACTTACGATCAACAACTGGTTCTAAATGTGCTACTTACAAACGAGACGTTTAAGACAAGGCGGAGTTATGAAATGATTTCTAACATATCTGCAGCCAAACTTTAAGTCACGTGACCGCATTAACTGTTAATATAGCGCGCACTTGCCTGAAGTGCAAATTGTGCGGAGCTTATCTCGTGATTGCGTGCATCGTTCTAATAATAAAATATAAAATATAAATCTCACGAACAATTTAATTTTACTGTGACAATGGCTGCTGATGTAGATATTGTTGATGGAGGTGATTCAGACACAGCCAAAGGCTTACAGTGGTACATTTACATGTACTAGTGGTTTATTTCAGGAGTGGGGTAAGTTTAACGTTCTTGATGTTTTTCTTTCCTTTTTTTCATCGTTCTAAATGTTTGACAGTGTCTTGGTTACATGTAAAAACTTAAATCTGGTAAAATCACCGCTTTTTAAAAATAAAATACATATTAAGTGATATAAAACTATTTGCTTTGGCGTATTGAAATTTATTCGTGTTACGTTCATTGGGACTTCTTCGAGCAACCAGACAAATCACGCCCACTGTCTTCCAGGGTAAAACCAGGACCGTATGCATACCGTTCCTTCTGTAGTATATGTGTAGTCTATAGGATATATGTTGATATCGTCCCTCTTGTCAATAATAATCCCACATATAAATTGAACAGAAAAACAGCTAACCCGTCACCTGGTATTATATATATTTTTTAAACAGTATCAAAGCCATTTTCTTGATATTTGGACTTGAACAAGAGAGAACATTTAGTATAACAATGGTAAATAAACAATGTCAGTAAAATGAGTACACATTATTAATGCCGTACACTACATGTTATAACGCTACGCAGTATTTTGACGAAAATATTGGAAATGTTAAAGTGGTTGTTCCTTTTAATATATTTTATCCGCCCGTCTGTTAATATCGTATCTTGTGTTTATGATAAACCTATTTGTTAAGGGAATATATCAGAATTTTTCAATATTTTAAAAACATTTTCCCCTATATATCATGTCTCTATATATACTCACTAACCTGAAAGGATATCTGTTAAACATATTAAAATAATACATCGAAGCGGGATTTTTCTAACTTAGGCTACGAGCCTAGGTTAGATTAAATTGTAACATATTTTGTGACGTATTAAAATACTCACGTGGTTATATTTTGATTCAGATTTGATCCGTTATACAGATTTACATCTAGTAAAATTTGTTTCGTCTTAGAAAGAGTCCTAATGATCATGCGAAGATCGTCAAACATTATTTAAGTGCTGTATTTTAATGTGGTCTTCGTTTCAAGTTTATAACTTCAATGTAAATATTGAGTTTACCACATTTTCGGCGGATTTGACATACCAAACCATTCGGATTTTATTTATAAATGATAATAACATGCTTTGTTTCCATTTTCAAAATATTTTTAATTTAAAACATTTATAGCGTTTTATCCTTTAATATCACCCCTGTGTTGAAAAATAGTCAACATGTTGATGCGGTGTATAAAGAGCTCATTTGTTGATTTCACGTGAGTGCGAATCCATGTGAAATTTACCATATGATATGAGAATCATAAAAATAACTAAACAGCATTCCAATATTAAAGGTTATCCAATTTACATTAGAAAACTCTGACATACTCGTATGAGAATCACATCATATGATTCGCGCTTTAAATGAGAAACCTATAGTTTATGTATATGTAATAATATCGCTTTTAACTCGACCATTCTATGAGCAGGGGAGTTTTTGTACTTGCCCCGACGTCGGCGTTAAAGTTTTGGTGCAATTATTTGTTCATAAGTATGCGTAGCTTGCAGTAATATGCATGGGACTTGGCATACGTGTACATAGCTTGCAGTAATATGCATGGGACTTGGCATACGTGTACATAGCTTGCAGTAATATGCATGGGACTTGGCATACGTGTACATAGCTTGCAGTAATATGCATGGGACTTGGCATACGTGTACATAGCTTGCAGTAATATGCATGGGACGTGGCATACGTGTACATAGCTTGCAGTAATATGCGTGGGACTTGGCATACGTGTACATGTTTATACTCCGACTCTGGACTCCTAAATTCAAAGTCTAGGTAATATTGCAGGATGAAAAGGTAGCATTTTGTCTTCAAAGGTGCGTTAATGTTTTGGTGCGAGTTGTTCATAAGTGTGCATTGCTTGCAGTTATAGTTAGCTGGAACTTGAATTAATTTGCTTAGTACGTAGCATAAGTAGGTGCCTCAAATATTTATAGAAAGTCACGTAAGTCGATGCATTGCGTCATAACAATATATGAAATACTGTCGTTGTCATCAGTTCTTAGTTTGTTATATTTTGTCAAGATCTTTATTCGTTATATATACTCATTTTATTTATATTTTCGGATTTAAATTATTTTTTAAAGAAACATTAATAACTTTTTAAAGACGGTCCGGAACCAAGTTCGTCCTTCTTGTAAATAACATCATGTGTCACGCCTACTTACACGGATGTAAGCGTGTATTCATGCTATCATTGTATGGAATAAAACCTGAGTATCTGATAAAACAATTGTCATATGAAAAGGGCTTGTTGACAGACATAAACGTTGGTGTTTTCTAAATATGTAGTGCATGGCAATTGTCAACAGTTGACAAACGTGCAATAAACGGACATATTGTAATCATATACCGTATAAAAATGATATTGAATATACAAATAGCCTGACGTCTAAACCCTTTCTGTTATTTACAACGCTTTGCACGAGTTTCACTATCTTCAGTTCATTTCGTTCTATGAAAAATCATGAAATTACGAAAATTTCTGTTGGTTTAGTGCCCCACTTACTAACTGACTACCAAAAAAAGGCACGTGTTGAAACTGCCAAAAGAACCTGCTCAAGATGTTCTTGAATATCACCAAAGGCAATTTATATATTTCGTTAATGGTGACAAGCCTGGATACACTATTTCGAACCAGTGCGAATGGTTGGAAACAGATATGTGCCTAAAAACATGGCAGAAGGCATGTCATTGCAAAACGGACCTTGAGTGTAAACAAGATTATTTATGCAATTTTCTTCTCTGTTGAAGGTTTAGCGATACAGGTACCGGTAAACATGAGTACAAGTGTGACTGTGTCGTGATGTGGTACTGAAACAACCTGAAAATGTAATCCGAGAAACGTCGCCCAGTCACTGGATTCAAACATGTCCGCCTCTTCCATGGCAATGCCCCAGCACACACATCTGTCCTTGCAACGATTTTTTTTATGTCTGAGAAAGTTGCAGTGCTACCACAACCTCACAATCTCCAGACCTTGCCCCATGTGACTTCTTTTTCTCTCCCAAATTGAAAACCTTCCTCTCTGGACGTATATATGGGTCTCAGCAGGCTCTTGATTCTGCCGTTAACCAGTGCCTTCGTAGTAAACCCCAATCAACCTAACGCGCTTTCCGGAAATGGATCCACATACTAAAATTATGTATTTTTAACCGCGGGGAGTACTTTGAGGGTACAAATGAAGACATTAGCGATTTAGTTAGTTAGTTATGGTATATAATGCTCATTATTGTAAGTGCCATCAAATGGTCCATTATTTTCAGTAATTCTCCCAATAACAGGACCCAGGGTATATATGTTTCACAATATTGATTGAAATTGATGCCGTTTTTCTTGAGTCTAAGGAAGTCGGGGATCCGAGTCCTGTGTTTCTATACTGGGTTTGCCAGTACAGTCCAAAACGAAAATGTTTGAATTTGAATTACTAATTACGTATGATTTCAATTCAGTATTGTAACTGCACAATCAATAATGTATTATGCGTATAATGTTTAATGAAAATACCCTTTATTATACCATACCATTTTTAATTCAACCAAATCCTACATATTTATGATAACCGTATGGCTCTAGACATAATACGTTACTTGTGCGCAGCAATGCTATACTTTTATTGAATGAACTAAAACGGTCATTCTGTTAACGACAAATCATTATACAACCTTGAATTCCTCGGGTTCCCACATTTGTTCACGATTGAACCTTAGGTCAAATATACAGACGCTTGATTAATTAAATTCGAACAACCATTTATGTTATTGTGATCAATTTAGCTTATTATAATATCCTATACGTATCTTAAATAGATAAATATCGGGGTGTTTGATGGGTATACATATCAATTATACAGATTTGACGGTAAGTATTTAACAAAAACAATAGATATGTATACGAATGACGCACATCCAATTAAAGGTCAAAATATCTTTTAAAAAGAAAACACTAATGTATAAAGACAGAAGTAGACCGTGTGAAAAATTTAATTATATATGAATTTAAGTACACTAATTAACTCAATGTAAATATTGAACTGTACTGTTCGTCACTTTATAGTAGAAGAACATAGACTTGCATTTGTTGTTACATCAGCTTGGTACGCACTTAGAATAATCAAAACAAAAAAACATATAAAAGGATACAGATTATTTTGGATCTTGGTTTCGTATTCTTTGAGAAACCGAACCTGATGTTGATGCATTTAAAAAAATAAGTCTAGGTTATTCTACCAAATAGTGGCGAACATTACAGTTTATACAATTTCAATATTTCAATATTAGTTTAAAAACTCATCAAGTTTCAAAGAATCTGTTGCATATTGATATCAATTTAGGCAAATAATCTGTTACATTATTACTAACATATCGTCCACCACTCAAACGTAGTAGTTAGTTCTATAGCGATAAGGAACACTAAAATAAGTACCAATTTGAGTGTAAACCAAACACGTTTAATAGGATATAGAAAATACTTGTTATAAATAGTATTCCATTGAAATAATGAAAATAATATCGGGTAGTCCAAAACTTCTCTATTTGCAAATATTTTGAAATATTGTTAGCTGTGCCCTTGGAACCAAGGATCAAGATCTCTCGGCAGCGCCTTGTTCTTGGCACGTATCTTTAACTCTCTGTGGGGTAAGGAAACCCCAACGCAAAGTCTGACACCGGTATAATAACAAAAGGCTTCCTTAATTGGTATGTGGGAAACACGTAATCGTTGTCATTGTGGGACCAACGTGGATGGTATAAATGACAACGCAGAGATCTATGATAGCATTTTAATAAAAAAATGTTGACGCATTCAGATACAGTCTAACAAAGGTTTAGTGTAACGTTTTTTAAGATGATTATTTGAAATAGACGTCTGTGGAGAAGTATTGATTTTTATAAATTGTTATTGTTTTTGCATTACTGCAGTTAACAAATAATTATTTATAATAAAGGTTATTCGTAGCAGACGGTTTAATTGATAATTAATACAGTTAGTTTGACGGCAAAAAAGTACAATACGGTGACACATATTTGTCCATATTAAGTATATATCGGTGACACATATTTGTCAATTTTCAGAATATAAAGAAGACACATATTTTTCCATATTTAGACTACATAGGTGACATATATTTGTCATATTAAGCATATATAGGTGACACATATTTGTCCATATCAAGAATATATAGGTGACACATTTTTACATTTACATCCATATGAACATTTTGATTGAATTTATATTTATTTTCTATTCATAATATTTTTAATGTCATATACGAAACTACTCTGACACTAAAATGTGTAGAAGTATATGTTCGATCAACACCTATATCAGGTAGCAATGCTTATTTGTCTTTTATAACATTTCAGAAATCTAATTTAGACATAAACATGGCGGCATCACCTGCATGGCAGGAACAAGATAACTGCTTCCGGTGTTGTAAGTTGACTTTAAATGGCGTAGGATATTTCTGTAAGCAACTCCTCCTACAGGAAACTGTGAACAATGGATCATTTACATACCTTGACACATTCCTTGCAGCTAAGAAAACAACAATCACTAGTCTTAAAGTTCAAAAAATAGTAAAGGACAAACAGTACCTTCTCATGTTTCCTCGAAGTGGCACTCAAACAGACTTAAAACAATGGGACATAACTCTAGTTACCCTGATACTCACAAGCTTTGTCACATTAAATCAGGGACACAAGGACGCCATTCGAGACATACGAGATTTGAGGAACAACGTCCACGGTCATATTGTACACCTGGCTATGACTGAGCCGATATTCCAGACAACCTGGGCAGATATTTCCTACACACTAACGCGTATATCCCCGTTGCTAACGGATCGACAATGCCAGACAGCTATAGTTGATATGATTGCTACAATAGAGCACGAGGTACTGTTTTCAGACAAAGTCGTAGAAACACTGACGGAGTGGCACCAAACAGATAAGAAAGTAGAGGAGATGATAGAAGGGCTGAGTGCGGAGATAGGAGGTCTGGGGGAGAAGATAGGAGGGCTGCAAGAGAAAATAGGAGAGCTGAGTGAGAAGATGGGAGGGTTAAAGGAGGAGACAGGAGGGCTGCAAGAGAAGATAGGAGGATTGAGTGAGAATATGGGAGGGTTAAAGGAGGAGACCGGGGAGCTGCAAGAGAAGATAGGAGGACTGCGGGGGACGATAGGAGGACTGAAGGAGGAAATGGTATCGGGATTCACGTCATTAAAGCAGATAGTAACACAGCTTGAAGGTAAGCCTTTTTAAATATTTTATAATGACTGATAATATATACTGAACGGAACAGCGAAAACGCCCTCTGACAGTTTATGTATCAAACATGCCACCTGATATTTGATGTATTTTCTTAAAAAGTATCAACGCAATTTGCTTGAAATTTGGACTTGAATAAGAAAGAACATTTATGATAACGATGGCAAAGTCTGTATTTATAAATTTTACTGCAATTGTCGTATTCATATTTTGACGAAGATATTGTTAATACTAAAGTGGCGGGTTAGCTGTTCAGTATATTTAGATTCTCTTTTGTTTTGTGTTATAAAATCTGTTTTTATATGAATATAATATCACTTTGTTAACCATGGACATTTCCTCTACTATTTCTATTGCTTCAATACTGCTGGTTCCTGAAAGTGAAGAATAGTTGTTTTTAATACAGTTAAAGACCATATCCATTGTGATTTAAACCGAAAATGTTGTCATGTTTGTTTTAGTGTTGTTTTTTTAGTAATATTTACGCCCAATACTAGTATATCATTTTGTTAATTTTGATAAACACGAGGTGATTAAGATTTCATTTTATTATATGTAGGAAATTGATCTGATAAAATGAGTATTCTTGAAATATCTGGGTTCACACATGTTAATCTTAAACTGAGAAGTATTCTTGTTTAAGACAAAAATTGGCTATATCCCACCCATTTTTCATGTTTTAGAATAACACGTAAAAAATAATAATTAAATTTTATTTAATAATTTAGCTTTCTTCAATCATATGTAAGCGCTTTAAGAGTTTATAATATAAACAATAGGTTTGCGGGCATTTTAAATATTTTTTTTATTATTGCGTCTATTTCACCATAAAATAAAAAGATTTAAGATTCAATATTTCTTTTGTTTGTAATTTAAACATATAAAGTTTCTCATTACATACATATAGTATATAAAATACATCCAATATATTTATCACGTGACACATTAGATGAAACAATTCGTGTATATACTTTTTTTTTAAATAAAGAAGCATCTGTATATTTCAATAAGAGTTTGGACTGTATAATTCGTATTATTGCAATAACAAAGAACTTTTTTTTTTAAATCCAATGGTTTTGTGAAACATCAATTTCCAGTGTAATAATATGTCAACTATACGCCCATCATTTCTTAAATGACACAGAATTGCCTAGAAATCTGGTATAAGCATCGAATTTTCGGTGATGATTTCTAAAATACTGACCATTTAAGACATTGTACGAAAAATAAAAAGCCTGAATAAAGAAGAAAAAGTAAACAAAAGATTTTTCTTCTACCTCTTTCCTTTATCAGGTCCGGAGTATTCAAAGGAGATAATAGTGGTGTGAGTCAATAGTAATTGCAAACAGAATTAAAAAAAATGTACTGCCAACACTGATTGATAACGAACAAACTGGTTTCTAAGAAACAGTTACAATGATGAAAATGTATAATATACCCGATATTGTAAATGGAAACGATAAAAAAAAAATTTGACATATAGATTACAAATTCATTTATAAAACTCTCGATTATGTTAACTTTGGAAAATCAATTTAAAAACTAATTGAAAATATTAACAAAGACATGTAATGTAGTGTTAATAATGATTACATGTCTCAATTTTCTTAAAAATAGCACGTTGTGTTCGTAAAGGATGCCTTTCTATTAATATTTTATATCGATAGAAATTCTATCATTAGCTGTTAGTAACAATAAAGACATAAAAGACTTAAACGCTATGGAAAAAATGTAAAACGGTCTATTTGCTCATAATGCAATTTTCGTAACTGATGGTTCGGCTTTCAATAATTTAATTAAGTTAGAAAAATCCACAGTCTTATTAGCAAGATCCGGAAGATACAGACACATTTATTGCAAAACGAAAAACATGAACATCAAACCAAGCAGCTACTTTAGGAATATTTTACAAATAGCAAGGCAAACATATATGATAAAATAAACTGTAAATATATCAATGTCTTACACAAACTGAAAGAAAAATATTTGCTCTACCGAACATAACATATACATTGCCAGTACTAAAAAACAACCTCCAGATCACAAGATAACTTAAACAACTAAACAACTGTATTCATTCTTAGGAAACAACAAACCAGATAAAATAGGAACACATTTATTAAAAAAGACTATAAAGATGAGGGATTGAAAATGATACACTTAAACGCATATCTATACTCAAGTAAAGCAAGTTGGATCAACCTAATTTAATGAAGAAAATGCTTGAATTAGGAAATTCATATAAATGAAATAAATTACAAACTTGGTTGGAAATTATTATTACAATCAAACATCCTTTTAAAGATATAACCTATAAGTACAAAGATAACTTTAATGGATGTTTGACAATGTTGCGCAAAGGTAAACTTTAGTTCGGAAATAACAAACATAACAAATGGAATAATTCATTGATACAAAACAACAATAAAACAATATTTTATAAAGAATGGCTCGTTAAAGGAATACAATATACAAAGTATACACTACTTCATGAATACAGAAACAAGAATTTTTATATAGTTGATATGATGAAACAATTATACAACCTAAAGGAATCAGAATTTCTAAAATTGCATGCCGAATTCATGGAAAAACACTTAAACATGAAATACACCGAACTCCAAAAGATACCTTTATTTTCTAAATATCTGTTTCATTTTATATCCAAATGCATGAACAAATCATGTTTATGCTGAATTGGGTTTCCATTGCCACCATTTAATTAGGATTGTGTGTCCGTGCACCCACGCATCACAAGAATATAGTAAAACAAACGACTGTGATGAATTGCAAGTGAAAATATTGCACGCATGGTTACAACACATGTTCAGCATAAAAAAATGACGAGAAAAATTAACCAGCAACAACTAACAGATTGTTAGGCTGAGTGACAATCAACGCTCAGAAGCAGTTGGGATGCTGTGCGCTGGCATCACGATGGCAGTGGTTGCTCCGCATTCACGTTGTTCACGCATGACAGTGCATGAGGTATGCAGCGACAGGATCTGTGAATGATCGACCCAGGAGCGGAAGACCTAAGATTTTGATCCCAATGCAGGACGGGTATATCAGGACAACCCATCTCCGCAACTGATTCAAGCCTGCGTCTGATACAGCAAGTTAGACCATTGGTTATCATGGGTAAGTTTCGTTTGTTTTCAACAAGCAACTTTAAAGATATTAAGTGTTCAATTCCACCAACGGTCTAATTTTGTAATCAGTAATTTAGTGACGGTACAGGTATGTATGCACTGTACCCATATCATAAACTTATTTATCTAACATCTATTGTTGAGTAACTCCATATTTATCACTCTCGATGACCGCATCCTAAGGATCTACCTAGTAATGTCATCCACTGATCAGAAACGTTAAACATTCGGTACTGACATAATCATTGCTGATATGATTATTTTGCAGACGAGCTGTGTCATCACACACAGTACGCCATCGACTTAGAGCGTACGGGGTTCATGGTAGACGTCCCTATGTTGAAACCATTGTGACACAAATGCACAGGCAGAGCAGACTTGATTGGTGTCAGCGACACCTTCGTAGGAATCTACGTCAGTGGGCAGCAACTTTGTTCACCGATGAATCAAAGTTCAATGGCAGTAGGGTAGATAGACGCGAACACGTTTGCAGACGTCGAGGGGAGATATACGCGCAGTGTTGTCGCAATGAAGGTGACAGGTGGGGTGGAGGAATAGTGCATGTTTAAGGCGGAATAAGTGAGTTTATCAAAACAAATCTAGTCATTTTACAAGGCAACATTAATGCTCATGCCTACATGAACCAAGTTGTTATTCCTGTGATTGTCCCGTTTATGAGACGTCATCTTCCGAGAGGTACGTTGCAGCAGGACAACGCGCGTCTTTGTACAGCCAGAGTGACTGCCAATCATTTACAGACACAGAACATAAACGTAATGGACTGGCCCTCTAAATAGTCGGATATTAATTCAATAGAGAACATGTGGAGTGAATTGGGACGTGCAGTGCGCCGTAGTAATCCACCATCACAGAACATCGTACAACGCCAGCACGCCGTAACGCAGGAGTGGAACGCTTTTCCACAACATAAAGTGAGAACGATGATCCATTCCATACGCCAACGATGTGTACAATTCATAGCAGCCCGCGGTGACCACACGGGACATTGACTGTGAAAAATTGGAGTAACTGGGATATCAAATAAGTCAAAACACTTTAAATGCACCTTTGTTATGTTTTTATATTTTATGAAAATGAAATGACCTTTTTATGAGTAAAACATCATTTATTTGCCTTTGCTAATCTCTGACATACAAGTGAAATAAAAAGTGTAAAGTTTCTTTTGGAGTTGAGCATATATAACAACAACACCAAAACTGTTCTGATTAGTAGAATTTTAAGGTATTGCAACCATAAAGTAATATATGAGACACAGAGATTGGAAATACTATCCATGTTACAAAATACAGCTCAACAAAAATGACTCTTATGAAAATCTGAACTCGAAAAATATTTCTATCCTAATTTACATTGATGTTATTTCAATATGAGTATATAAAGGCATAGAACAAATCTAAGCCCCAGCGAAATATAAATAAACTAGAAACACATATTTATAAGATAATAAGAAATGACTATCTATAAATCTCTAAATATTTAAATCAATCTTAATTAACCAACAAGTGAACACTTTAATTATCCAGAACCCCTGTCTTTTTTCGCTCTCTCTCTCTCTCTCTCTCTCTCATGTTCTCAAAAATAGAGCATTACTCCTGTTCTAGTATTAATCTATAGTACTGTGTACAATTGTAACTTCTTTCTTTTATAAGAAAATGAAAATACAAAGGCTTCCGTTTAGTAACTAAACAACCCAGAAAAAGCTTGCATATTACCTCTATAATATATGCAATAGCGGTACTCTTATTAGAATACATATAAATATATACTGTTTTATATTATGTTTTAAAGATCACTATGTATATTTTCCGTAATTTTCCTTTCCAGAACAGTTACATGTATGTAAACATCTACATAAAGTCTCAGTCAGACAGTGTTGGGGCTCGTAGGATATTTTTTGGCTACGATGAATCGTAGGTATGGCAACATCGCATGTTGTACTTTCTACCGGTTGTTGCGGTCACTTTGTCTATGAGGTGCGTGCGAGTCCAAGTTTGAAAATAACGGTCTATAATCGGAACAAAAACGCAGGATAATCGTTCAAACATCATAGCATATTCGGATTCTCGAGCGAGGTTCGTAGGCAGCTCGTGCAAGTCACGTGCGATTCTCAACCGAAGTCTCAGCTGGTGCAACCACAGCCTCCATGGGGGTATCAGCACCTTCTTGTTCTTGTGGTACCACTAGCAGTGTCCTGCGGAGAGAGGAGTATATATAGCAGGGGTAATTACTCACACGATACCTGCACGACACGCGTGCGAGTACATAGGAACACGAGTGATGTTACACAATGCTCGCAAGGCATACGCACGTATCGTACTACTATCGCACACACCTCACAGGATTATCGTTATTGCACGATATCATACGACAATCATACGACAATCGTATGATTTTATACCCCCACCCCCAGGTCCATTTGAGGTCGACAATTGTCGTACGATTGTCGAATAAATCGTGCGACTGTCACATGAGCATTACACGATGCTCGTGCGAGGGGGTCTACGATGCTTCCCAGGCCCGCGATACTACGATTTCAATAAAAAAATAACTCTGAATTAAAACTATCGCAGCACTCCACGAGGCCAAAAAAAGAAAACGTACTGGGCTCGGAAAAATCGTGCGACACAGTTACACAGTTGGGCAGTTACGAGCCTCGGGAACACATAGGGAGGGCTCTCTGACTGTGGCTTAAAATGGCACTTAGTTGTATGTATATTTCAGAAAATGGAAAAAAGGACATTGCTGCAGTAGAAAACCGACTGGCTTCAGTGGAAGACAAAATGAGAACATGTTTGAAAAGAATCGATTACTACCATGACGATTTAAAGAAAGAAATAGGTACATCTCGCATGTTCATCACATTTCCCCATATATTTTACATCTTCTTATCCTTAAGATACAAAAACATGTTTAATACAATGTGTACCGTTATTCGTTATTTAAGCACAGGAATGATATTCAATGTCAGTAATTGCCTTTATTAAAATACAGCTTACCAAATACATAGGATTTTGGTCGATATTTCAACTAAATATTTAAATTAGGAAGGAAATAAGAACAAAATGTTATGGCAATTTTCTAAAAATTGGGTTTGGTTATCTTAATAATGGGTAACGAATTACTAAATACATGGTATATATTCATATTTTACCTATCTTGATACAGGTGACTTTGGTATTATGATGCATTTGCAAAGGGAAGAAATAAGTATACTGGAAAAGCAACAAAGTCATACTGTTGATCAAATGAAATTGAATAGAAAAATCGGTAAGGCATTGTAACTCTTCTTTTAATTCATCGAAATTTAATTTAACGTATTGATTTTTTCTAAAAATACATTTTATAGACAAATGAAAACACACACACACACACACACACGCACACGCACACGCACACGCACACACACACATACACACACACCATTTTAGATTATTAACTATAATTCATCAAAGCAACAGTTTAATAAATACCTGGTTATATCTCAGCTGATTAATATATTATATACATTTATCCTTCTCCAATTCTATAAGCTAAGCTACAGATTATACATGAACTATTAAAAGAAGTATATTGGCAAAGTACACATAAAAGCTTAAACTGAAGGATTTCTCTTTATGTAATGCACATAAAATAGTGCCGATTCAATGTAAAATTTAACCTAGGAGTTATTAAATTACCGCTAATCAAAATATTGACAATAGTTTATAGTGAGAAGCGTAAAATATTTCAAATTTATCACCGTAAACATTCCGAACATGGTTTCGCATTTAGGAAAATATCCTGGTGGTCCCGGCTGGTGGTTGAGATAAAATGTATATGCACAGGAAATAGTTACAAACACTAATTGAAAAATGGACTTGTAATAGTATTATTATCCCCCGCTTCAGGAAGAAATTGGGGGTGGGGTGTGTGTGTGTGTGTGTGGGGGTGGGGGGGGGGGTTGATATGATGTCCGTTTGTCTGTCCGTTGAGTTTTGGACCAACATCTTTGCGGACGCAATCCCTACCACAGTTTTTACCAGATTCAGATGGAACTTGCTGTACAGCAAGAACATATTCTGAACATATGACTGGTATTGGTATTCCGATTATGTTTGATAAAGTTATTGCCCTTTGTTTTTTAACTTAGATTTTACTTCATAATTTGGACCAACTTCTAGTACATTGCAGGCGTAACGTCTCCACAGTTTTAACCAAATTCAAATAAAACTTGCTTTACATCAAGAACGTGGGAAGAATTTGTGTCTGTGCAATTGGCGTTCCGATTAAATTATATATGATAGAGTTATGGCCCTTTGTTTTTTTCAACTTAAGTTTTATTCATAATTTTGACCAACAACCTTGCGGACGCAACTCCTCCCACAGATTTAACTCGCATGTAACGCTTTTCTTAGATTTTATATTTCGGACATACAATCTTGGGGACGTAACTTCTACCACAGTTTTAACCACCAGATGTAAATGAAATTTGTTGTTCAACGTGCCTACGGTATTAGTGTTCCTATTAACTTATTTTTGATTGAGTTATGGTCATTTGTTCTTTTAACTTAGATTTTACGCCATGTTTTAGACCAACAGCCTTGCGGATGCAACTCCTCCAATTTTCTACCAGATTCAATTTAAACTTACTAGGAAGTTCATGGTCTGACTATGGACCTGTGGTATTGGAGTTTCGATTAAATTAGTATTTATGAAGTTATGTGCCTTTGTTATATCAACTTAAGTTTTACATTAGACTTTGGAACAACAACCATGCTCACACAGTTTTCAGCCCATTCAAATTAAACGTGCTGTGCAGCAGGTACATACTCTGAACATGATCCTGTGGTTGGTATTTCAATTCAATAATTTCTTATTGCAGTTTAGCTCTTTGATCTTTTAAATGAAATTACATTCATTGCAACTATGAATTTCAGCCTATAAATAGTGAGTAACATAAATCCATCTTCTCATACTGCAACATTCTCTTGCAAGAATTACGTGCAAGCACAAAGCCCACAGGTTAACAGGCATGTGAATCATTCACGGATTAATATAGAAGTTCAGTGAGATATTTGACGTGCACTGGGTATGATTCTCCCTTTACACGGGGATCAACTGCTTCAAATCCTCCCCGAAGGATTGCATGCTTTCACAGTGCCTTGTCCGAATAAGATACTTTGGGTTTACGTTTATTAAAGAACTCCGGACGTAACCCCACCGGAAATCGATCCACGGACTTCTGTGTCTTTGAGGAAGCATGCTAAACACTAGACCATTGCAACTTCGTAATTGCACCTACCATCTTGCATTTTTTACGAGGACAGACCTTCAGGAAGTGATGACTTTTAGCAAGAAACCTTAAAAGGTCAAAGTCACATCTCAACTTCTTCTTTTTTTGTCATTTACGATAGTATTTCTTAATTATATTATAGTGTAATTCTTTTGTTCCAGCATGCCATTGCTAACCCCGCCACAGCCTGCCAAATGTCCTGCTTATCTGTTTCTTCACTCATTGTTTAACATTTGTTTATGTCCTCTCCCACAAAATACTTTTTACATTACAGTATTTTTAAACAATCACAGGAATAATTATTTGTCTCAGTCTATGGCCCTTTTGAGCGGGAGATATGAAATCACTGAATATTCTTGTTAGGTATAGGTTCCGTACGGAAGTCGGCCACCGTGTCAATAATTGAATGGAAACTATTCGCAGCAAAAAAAGAAACTTTACTCGCCATAAATTGGTGATTTTAAAAACCTATTTTCGAAACAACGCAATGATATTGATATGGCTGCGTCAACTGATCATTCTTTAACAAATCTTTATTTTCATTGAACTTTATAAGTGTAGTTTTGTACCCATCAATTAAAGTTAATGTCGGCAAGGGCCGTATTAAAAAATAATGTTTTGTAACTAAAACTGATATTTGCATTGTTATTGTTACTGCTAATGTTTTAGCTCACCTGAGCCGAAGGGTGTCATTATGGGGTTAATTCCCTCATTTTGGTTTAAATGCATTTGCTTACTGTTTTAGCTTACATGAACTATTGTGGTCACTCTTCGTCCGTCGTATGACCGTCCGTAGTTCTGTAAGTAAATAATTGTTTCAGAAGACATCTCTTCACTCCCTCATTCAATTTAACGCATTTAGCATAGGAATTATCCTTGGACGGTTACATACCAAATAGCTAAAACGAACTCGATTCATACGGAACTATGGTTGTCATGGCAACGTAAAGGAAAACATTTTAAAAATATTTTTCTTTAAAACCAGTTGTCAGATTTCAAAATAATTTGTTTAAAATTATTAATAAGTAACCCTCTACTAAAATTGCAAAAATGAACTTGATTTGTTAAAAAACATGGTCGCCAGAGGACACAGTTACAGGTGAGCGATATAAGAACCATTGTGATCCTCTTGTTTGAGACTAAATGTAGTGTGGCACCGTTGCCAAACAAAATAATGATGTTAAACTGTTTGGTTAATAATGTTTCTGTTTAGGTAATGCAAATTTGTCTATCTATTTGGTTGGCTCTGACACGTGCAAATAATGTAAAACAGTTTATTACAGTCGGAAGATTATCACTTGTGTTCAAATATACAAGTTTCCTCTTGTCAAATACGCTGACGTAATACCAACATTTTCATACATACATTTAAATTATACATGTAGAACATAAAAGTTATTGAACGTTAAATATAGTAAAGTTACTTTTTTTTGCTAAGTATAGGTTTTGACACATTAGTATTTCTTGTGTTATTTTTTTACATCGAAATGTACCAATGAAATTATATAATATGTGCACACAATTGAAAACGTTCGAACCGTTGTGAATTATATGACTTGTTTTCATTTAGTTGTTGACATTTCCTCCTCGATTCATTGACTACCTTAATCTTATAAAGCAATTGTATAGTGGTAATTTCTGGGTGTAAGTGTTTACAACAGCCGTAAGCTATGCATTTGTACGCAATTATTTACACCGTCGTGGTTTACGAAGAGAGTTCATTCAAAATATGAAAGGTAATCTGAAAATCGAAGCACATAATAAAGAGGCAATATATAATTATAAACTTTGTATTCATATATATATACGTTTTATGTATATCTTTGTATTTGTAATGTTTATTTCCGACACCATATTGAAAGTAAAATGCCAATATACATATATCTTTAACATTTATTTTAGAGCAAGGCAAAGTACGATTGGAGAAACACATGGGTGACTTAAGGAAGCTACATATCGATCATAAAACAAGATTAACTAAAATAGCAGTAGATCTGCTCCACAGTAATAACATCGTGGTGATACAAGGTAAACCCGGAAATGGCAAATCTCACATTGCATTGAACGTTTTAAAGGAGTTGACTGACGCTGATCCCAGTTTTCAATCTTTGTTTTTTTGTGAACCGAATGTAAAGGAAGTTGAAGAAATGATAGATATCTCAAAAAAAAATATACTATTCTTTGACGATTTCTTGGGCCGGATAAACATAGAAACAACAATATTATCAGAGTGGAATCGTTACATAACGACATTGAAGTCTTACATCCAATCTGGCAAGGTGTTTGTAGTTATAGCTGTAAGAAATAATATACGAAATAAATGTTCAAATGAAAACGTTTACACAATTTTCAATATGACTTGGACTTTAGATATCGATGAAAATGTAATGAATGTTGGCGAAAAAAGAGACATGCTTGAAAACTATGCTGAATATTTAGATGTTGATATTTCAAAATTGGATATAAATAAAGTTATAAATGAAGATATCCATGGCGTTGGATTCCCTTTACTTTGCTGTGTCATGAAAGGCAAAAACGTTTTCAATTTATTTACAAGACCAGTGGACGTATTGACGGATGACATAATGCGCTTGCCAAAAAAAGACAATGCAAGTTTTATTTGTTTGTTAATGACAATGTTCTGCAATGAAATGTTTAATATATCACGACTTTGTGAACGTGAGACACTATGTTTTGAGCAAATAAAAACACATTTTGGGCAAACTTCTCTGAATGAATACGTGATGCAGGAGGCAGCACACTCCCTGTTGCGGACATATCTTCGAATTAAGGAAGATAATTGTTACTCGTTTGTGCATAATACAATCCTTGAAGCAACTTTTAAAGCAGCAAAGGTTTTAATTCCAGATATTCTCATTCAGTTTTGTCCATTAAACATTTTCGTCACATTTAGTAATTCATGTATAGAACAAGAATTTATTAACGAACACGAAATACCGAGGGCAAGTTCGCTGCAAAATCAAAATTATTTAATGTTATTGAAACGTTTTAGGGATAGTTTTGTTTCCGTTAAGTTAGCAACAGACGTTAAGGTCATCGCAGGGTCATCACTATGGAAACGCTCAGATTTTATTCAAAGTGCTCTTCAAGCTATATCACCAGAAGTATATTATCAGGAAGATGACAGCGAAAAATCGCTGGTAATATATTTTGCTGGATTTGGGCATCTTGGAATAATTAAAGAGATAGAAAATAAAATTAACGAAAATCCATCATTAATAAACTTTAATGAAAAGAATAAACAAAACAAGAAAGCAATGCAAGAAGCATGTCTTTGTGCAAAACAGGAAGTAGTGAAATATCTTATAAGTTCCAAAACCGCGATAACAGAAGAAAGCATGTTTGCCGCGGTACAGGGAGGAAACGTTGAGGTTCTGGAGCTGCTTCAAGATGCCGGTGGTAATATGAAAGCCCAGAGAAAAGACACCGGTGAGAATTTAATACATGAAGTTGTGAAATATATATGTAGTAACGCTTCTAGTCTAATTCATATGGATGACAAAAATTCAACAGTTAGTAATTCTAAAGCAAAGGATGGATACTTTAAGTGTTTACGGTATCTTGTAAAACAAGGAGTAGATCCACTGGCAACCAGTTATGACGGTCGGACTATATTACACATTGCCTCAAGAATAGGAAATTTGAATATTGTGGAATATATATGTAATAAGTATTCTAGTTTGATTCATATGAAAGATAATAATAACTGGACTGTTGCTCATTATGCTGCAGATGGAGGACACTTAGAATGTTTACAGTATCTTATAGAACAAGGAGTAGATCCAATGTCAAATAATTCTGAAGGCGAGACAGTATTACATATCGCATCACAATCGGGACATTTGAAAGTTGTGGAATATTTATGTAATATGTATTCTAGTTTGATTCATACGAAAGCCAATAATAACTGTACTGTTGCTCATAGCGCTGCAACTGGAGGACACTTAGAATGTTTACAGTATCTTATAGAACAAGGAGTAGATCCAACGTCATATAATTATTTAGGCCTGTCTGTATTACATATCGCATCACAATGCGGACATTTGAAAGTTGTGGAATATTTATGTAAAACGTATTCTAGTTTGATTCATATGAGAGGTTTTGATTTCTGGACTGTTGCTCATTATGCTGCAAATGGTGAACACTTTGAATGTTTACAGTATATTATAGAACAAGGAGTAGATCCAATGTCAACTACTTTAGGTGGCTATACTGTATTACATATTGCATTAAAATACGGAAATTTGAAAGTTGTGGAATATCTATGTAATAAGTGTTCTAGTTTGATCTATATGAGAACTTCTTATGATAAATGTACTGTTGCTCATTATGCTGCAGCTGAAGGACACTTAGAATGTTTACAGTATCTTATAGAACAAGGGGTAGATCCAACGTCAACTTGTTCTAGCGGCCGTACTGTATTACATATCGCATCAATATGCGGACATTTGAAAGTTGTGGAATATTTATGTAAAACGTTTTCTAGTCTGATTCATATGAAAGATAATAATAACTGGACTGTTGCTCATTATGCTGCAGATGGAGGACACTTAGAATGTTTACAGTATCTTATAGAACGAGGAGTAGATCCAATGTCAACTAGTTCTGGCGGCCGTACTGTATTACATATCGCATCAGTATACGGACATTTGAAAGTTGTGGAATATTTATGTAAAACGTTTTCTAGTCTGATTCATATGAAAGATAATGATAACTGGACTGTTGCTCATTATGCTGCAGCTGAAGGACACTTAGAATGTTTACAGTATCTTATAGAACTAGGAGTAGATCCAACGTCAACTAATTCTGGCGGCCGTACTGTATTACATAACGCATCACAATACGGACATTTGAAAGTTGTTGAATATTTATGTAAAACGTTTTCTAGTCTGATTCATATGAAAGATAATGATAACTGGACTGTTGCTCATAATGCTGCAGCTGAAGGACACTTAGAATGTTTACAGTATCTTATAGAACGAGGAGTAGATCCAATGTCAACTAATTCTGGCGGCCGTACTGTATTACATAACGCATCACAATACGGACATTTGAAAGTTGTTGAATATTTATGTAAAACGTTTTCTAGTCTGATTCATATGAAAGATAATGATAACTTGACTGTTGCTCATTATGCTGCAGCTGAAGGACACTTAGAATGTTTACAGTATCTTATAGAACGAGGAGTAGATCCAACGTCAACTAGTTCTGGCGGCCGTACTGTATTATATAACGCATCAGAAAACGGACATTTGAAAGTTGTGGAATATTTATGTAAAACGTTTTCTAGTCTGATTCATATGAAAGATAATGATAACTTAACTGTTGCTCATTATGCTGCAGCTGGAGGACACTTAGAATGTTTACAGTATATTATAGAACAAGGAGTAGATCCAATGTCAACTACTTTAGGTGGCTATACTGTATTACATATTGCATTAAAATACGGAAATTTGAAAGTTGTGGAATATCTATGTAATAAGTGTTCTAGTTTGATCTATATGAGAACTTCTTATGATAAATGTACTGTTGCTCATTATGCTGCAGCTGAAGGACACTTAGAATGTTTACAGTATCTTATAGAACAAGGGGTAGATCCAACGTCAACTTGTTCTGGCGGCCATACTGTATTACATATCGCATCACAATGTGGACATTTGAAAGTTGTGGAATATTTATGTAAAACGTTTTCTAGTTTGATCCATATGAAAGATAATAATAACTGGACTGTTGCTCATTATGCTGCATATGGCGGACACTTAGAATGTTTACAGTATCTTATAGAACGAGGAGTAGATCCAATGTCAACTAGTTCTGGCGGCCATACTGTATTACATATCGCATCAGAATACGGACATTTGAAAGTTGTGGAATATTTATGTAAAACGTTTTCTAGTCTGATTCATATGAAAGATAATAATAACTGGACTGTTGCTCATTATGCTGCAGATGAAGGACACTTAGAATGTTTACAGTATCTTATAGAACGAGGAGTAGATCCAACGTCAACTAGTTCTGGCGGCCGTACTGTATTATATAACGCATCAGAAAACGGACATTTGAAAGTTGTGGAATATTTATGTAAAACGTTTTCTAGTCTGATTCATATGAAAGATAATGATAACTGAACTGTTGCTCATTATGCTGCAGATGAAGGACACTTAGAATGTTTACAGTATCTTATAGAACGAGGAGTA
Organism: Panopea generosa; assembly: GCA_029582155.1. NCBI lineage: Eukaryota > Metazoa > Mollusca > Bivalvia > Adapedonta > Hiatellidae > Panopea > Panopea generosa. The sequence continues at coordinate 10,892,630 of CM055911.1, read as the reverse complement.
GATCCAATGTCAACTAGTTCTGGCGGCCGTACTGTATTATATAACGCATCAGAAAACGGACATTTGAAAGTTGTGGAATATTTATGTAAAACGTTTTCTAGTCTGATTCATATGAAAGATAATGATAACTGGACTGTTGCTCATTATGCTGCAGCTAAAGGACACTTAGAATGTTTACAGTATCTTATAGAACGAGGAGTAGATCCAACGTCAACTAGTTCTGACGGCCGTACTGTATTATATAACGCATCAGAAAACGGACATTTGAAAGTTGTGGAATATTTATGTAAAACGTTTTCTAGTCTGATTCATATGAAAGATAATGATAACTTAACTGTTGCTCATTATGCTGCAGCTGGAGGACACTTAGAATGTTTACAGTATCTTATAGAACAAGGGGTAGATCCAATGTCAACTAGTTCTGGCGGCCATACTGTATTACATATCGCATCACAATGCGGACATTTGAAAGTTGTTGAATATTTATGTAAAACGTTTTCTAGTCTGATTCATATGAAAGATAATGATAACTGGACTGTTGCTCATTATGCTGCAGCTGAAGGACACTTAGAATGTTTACAGTATCTTATAGAACGAGGAGTAGATCCAATGTCAACTAATTCTTACGGCAGTACTGTATTACATAACGCATCAGAATTCGGACATTTGAAAGTTGTGGAATATTTATGTAAAACGTTTTCTAGTCTGATTCATATGAAAGATGATGAAAACTTAACTGTTGCTCATTATGCTGCAGCTGCAGGACACTTAGAATGTTTACAGTATCTTATAGAACGAGGAGTAGATCCAATGTCAACTAGTTCTGGCGGCCATACTGTATTACATATCGCATCAGAATACGGACATTTGAAAGTTGTGGAATATTTATGTAAAACGTATTCTAGTTTGATTCATATGAAAGATAATGATAACTGGACTGTTGCTCATTATGCTGCAGCTGAAGGACACTTAGAATGTTTACAGTATCTTATAGAACGAGGAGTAGATCCAATGTCAACTAGTTCTGAAGGCTATACTGTATTACATAACGCATCAGAAGACGGACATTTGAAAGTTGTGGAATATTTATGTAAAACGTATTCTAGTTTGATTCATATGAAAGATTATGTTAACTTAACTGTTGCTGATAATGCTGCATATGGAGGACACTTAGAATGTTTACAGTATCTTATAGAACAAGGAGTAGATCCAATGTCAACTAGTTCTGGCGGCCATACTGTATTACATATCGCATCAGAAAACGGACATTTGAAAGTTGTGGAATATTTATGTAAAACGTATTCTAGTTTGATCCATATGAAAAATAATGATAACTGGACTGTTGCTCATGAGGCTGTATGTGAAGGACACTTAGAATGTTTACAGTATCTTATAGAACAAGGAGTAGATCCAACGTCAACTAGTTCTGACGGCCGGACAGTATTACATATCGCATCAGAAAACGGACATTTGAAAGTTGTGGAATATTTATGTAAAACGTACTCTAGTTTGATCCATATGAAAAATAATGATAACTGGACTGTTGCTCATGAGGCTGTATGTGAAGGACACTTAGAATGTTTACAGTATCTTATAGAACAAGGAGTAGATCCAACGTCAACTAGTTCTGACGGCCGGACAGTATTACGTATCGCATCACAATGCGGACATTTGAAAGTTGTGGAATATTTATGTAAAACGTTTTCTAGTCTGATTCATATGAAAGATAATAAAAACTGGACTGTTGCTCATTATGCTGCAGCTGAAGGACACTTAGAATGTTTACAGTATCTTATAGAACAAGGGGTAGATCCAATGTCAACTAGTTCTGGAGGCCATACTGTATTACATATCGCATCACAATACGGACATTTGAAAGTTGTGGAATATTTATGTAAAACGTTTTCTAGTTTGATTCATATGAAAGATAATAATAACTGGACTGTTGCTCATTTTGCTGCATATAAAGGACACTTAGAATGTTTACAGTATCTTATAGAACAAGGAGTAGATCCAATGTCAACTTGTTATAACGGCCGGACTGTATTACATATCGCATCATACTCAGGATATTTGAACATTTTGAAGTATCTATGTAATAAATATTCCAATTTAATTCCCATGAAGAACAACTCAAATTACACTGCTGTTCATGATGCAGCAGCGGCAGGACAATTGGAATGCTTGGTTTATTTGATTAATCTTGGGAGAAATGCGGCTCCTAAACGTCAAATATAATCTTAAAGGAGTTGTATCGTATAGCAGAACGCAAAGGCAATATAGAAATATGTTACTATATTTCAGATGTTATGGAAGAACTTAAAGTTAGAATATGTTACATATTCTAATTAATAATAAGACATTGAGTTTAAAAATAACTAATGACCGTAACTAATGAAGAATATGTAATGCAAGATTCTAATATAAAATATTTAATAATAGATACTAGTGCCATTATAATGTAACAGCACCAAGAACAAGTCGTTTTAATTTTGTTTTTAAATGAACAGATGGATTTTTTGAAAAAAGATCATACTTTTATATAAAATTGCTAGGAAATTAAGAGAAATGTTAAATATGAATAGTTTTGAATTTGGCATCAAATGTTGTTAAATATGTAAGATTTGTGAGTGATTTCGCATTTTTACACATGCATGAAATCCGATCGTTTTTTTTTCAGAATGTGACAAATCATATTAAAGCCGCCTTAAAGCTGCAATTGTATTTCAAAGTTCATGCGAATGTGACATCAAGTGATAATACACTTTATAAATACTAGAAACGCGTCGAAAGTCCAGTAAAAATACCGATGCTAGACTGCACACAAGATCATTTTTTTAAAGGCAATACCACAGGCATGACGTATATGGTTTGATCAGTTGGATGCATTATTCGAGATATTATGCTTATGCAACTAGTTTTGTTAGGATCTAATGTGTTAAGAGTGTACACAAGGGCCAATATGGTGCATATTTTGACAATTCAAGGGCTATGTATCCGACTTTCCCAGAGATTATGTAATTCAATTATGTACAAAATAACGATCAATATTTAAGATTTTATTTTGGTTTCATATTTCATTTTAAATGCTCCATTATTGTTATACTTACTACATATAGAACGTACATAAGTCTTATATGTATATATACAAAACGTATTTTGTAGATTTAAACTTGGACATGTTTAAATCATTGATGTAATATTGTTACGATAGTTGAACGAGAAAAAAGCAACAACAGACATGTCAAATTAAAATTTCCATGTTAAACAAACGTGTAAAATTAAAGTGCCAGACTACAAAAAACATGTAACCCGTAATTTGATCTAAATAAATTAAGTAACGGTTGTTTTTAAATTCTACAAACACGTGACTGAGCCCAATTAACTCAATCGGTAGCACATCTGACTATCAATCTATGGGTTGTGAATTCGAATCTCCGCCAGGTCACAGTTTCCGTGATGATTGATATACAACATTACATCTCATTGTCATTCGTCTATCATCGCTTATTCAAGTGCGAAAGTTATCAGTTACTTGCTGAGATTGATGTGCTCGAGTACCGGCCAACTTTCCAGTATCCCAGGAAAGAGTGGTTAGGCTTTGATGACATAAAAATAATGTTGAATATTCAAACAAACCAAACTCAAAATTCGAATTATATATGTTTTCTCATACCACAACACAACGGGAGCCTAGCGACAGAGGCTGTTCGGGCGAGTGTGACGGGTAAGATATTCGCGACGTTATATTAAATATTTGCAAATTGGTACAAGAAACGTTCTCGCTTAGGCTCAACATTCTGGGGATATATATAAAGCTTGTTGGTCCGTATCTGCATTGCAAATATCATTTCTTCAAAAGTCCCGCAAGATGTTCAACGACCTAAACAATCATAATTGTTTCTTCACGTGTTAGATATAAAAGTATGCAGTGCAGAAAAAAATGTGTACTTAAAATGTCATAACATAAAGAAAGTTATTCATATTAATTTTTGTTTGATGCAGAAAATATTATATGAAGATATGTTAAAAATCTATATGGTTATATATAATGATGTTAAGAATACAAAATGATATTTTATTCAATATTTATAAAAAAAAATGTAAAATTTTGGAAATAATTGGAAAGATAAGTGTTAGGATTCAAGACTAACCATTAATACTAATGGAAGTTGTAGATGATATAGGAAATAGTAATAATGATGAAAATGTTCTTAACAAGTGGAAAAATAACAGTTTTTCTTATTTATATTATGCGTCAACAACACATGTTCATTTTTACCTGTTGTTAAAGCTATATACGAGGGTTGTCCCAAAATAATGTGTAATTCATAAATAAACCAATAATGATATGCGACACTGAAACGAAACTTGCAATTATATTCTACCAGGGCCGTAACACAGTTCCTCGCGTTGTTGTTTTGTCTGTAAAATTTGCAGTTTTACGCATACATTACTGAAATTATCACATTTTACTTATAAAAGATTATACTATCGAAATGTCACGTTTATAGATTTTAGTGTCGTTTAATTTGCCAAGTATAAACCTTTAATACGCTATTTTCGGAAAACCCTTGTATAATATTTTTGTGCCTGAATTTGACAATGACATTACTATTTTGAAAAATTGTAAGGCATGTGGTGGTATCGATGAATTATCTGCATTTTTTAAAAAAAATGATGTCTTTTTTTACATGTACATGTTAATATTTATTTTATATAATATGATAAACACAACATGATAAGTTGGAATATTTACTTTAAATGGACATACAGTGATAATAATTCATTTTCTCTTTCTTAAAATTAGAAAGAGATCTACATTATGCAAATATGTAATTAAAATCCCCTAGTATGTGTGCAGACACACAATTTCGATCCTTTTTTTGGTAAAGGGACATAAATATTGTAGATAGTTTAAAGCATTGTGTTTCGCTTATTCGTGCTGATATACAGATATTACAAATAGTTAAAAACAATCATTTTCACAAAGGACACTGTTCACGATCCCCTACCAAACCCCCATCCAAAATAAAATGGCCCGGAAAATTCAATTATATTATATCCTATTTTTGCAAAATTTTATGATTTTTATTTTTAGTTTTACTTTATTCTTTTAAAAAATAAAGTTTAATTTTTTTATGTTACGCTATTACTTATAATAATATCCTTTATCAATAATGTGTACATGCACAGCCAAATTATGCAATTTTAAGCCATTTTAGGTAAATATAATAATAAATCATCATGTTTTAACAGTGAAATTACTCTTGCTACCGAACAATTACACATATTACTCAGAGAGTACCAGGCAATTACACATCTTACTCAGAGAGTACCAGACAATAACACATATTACTCAGCGATTACCAGACAATAACACATATTACTCAGAGAGTACCAGACAATTACACATATTACTCAGAGAGTACCAGGCAATAACACATCTTACTCAGAGAGTACCAGACAATTACACTTATTACTCAGAGAGTACCAGACAATTACACATGTTACTCAGAGAGTACCAGACAATTACACTTATTATTCAGAGAGTACCACACAATTACACATTCTACTCAGAGAGTACCAGACAATTACACTTATTACTCATAGAGTACCAGACAATTACACATATTACTCAACGAGTACCAGACAATTACACACATTACTCAGAGAGAACCAGACAATTACACATGTTACTCTGAGAGAACCAGACAATTACACATGTTACTCAGAGAGTACCAGACAATTACACATGTTACTTAGAGAGTACCAGACAATTACAAATGTTACTCAGAGAGTACTAAACAATTACACATATTATCAGACAATCACACATGTTACTCAGAGAGTACCAGACAATTACACATATTACTCAGAGAGTACTATACAATTACACATATTACTCAGAGAGTACCAGACAATTACACATGTTATTCAGAGAGTACCAGACAATTACACATGTTACTCAGAGACTATCAGACAATTACACATGGTACCAGACAATTACACATTACTCAGAGAGTACCAGACAATTACACATGCTACTCAGAGAGTACCGGACTATTACACTTGTTACTCAGTGAGTACCAGACAATTACACATGTTACTCAGAGAGTACCAGACAATTACACATGTTACTCAGAGAGTACCAGACAATTACATATGTTACTCAGAGAGTACCAGACAATTACACACGCTACTCAGAGAGTACCAGACAGTTACACTTGTTATTTAGAGAGTACCAAGAATAAAAAATGCCTTCATAATAAAAAAAATATGTTAATGTCAAATACAAAACAAAAATGGGGGGACAGGAGCATTGTTCTTTATTTTACCCTGTTTTGAGTCATTCTATAAATAGAAAAAAAAACCATAAAATTAGAAATTAAAATATACATATTTTAAAATAATAAAGTATATTTGATACGAACACAACAATCTTTGCTGAGGAACAAGTATTTGAAAAAATGAAATTTACCAGGCCGATATTGGAGCTTTGTGAACATGGTCTTTGTATGATGGAACAAAATTCCAAGGAAATATCAACTTGTATTTTTTTAAGATTTTTCCTTGTAATTTCAAAACTAGCGTGATGTCACTTGTTAAATACTAATATGTTCATACTTTCTTAAATACGAATTTCCATATAGCAGATGATATCATATGGAGATTAAAAATTCAACAAATGAGCAGTAATATATTAAAATACGATTTAAAAATTGTTATGTTTCCCTCTAATGGTGTTGATTTTATTATGTAATATAAAAAATGATTTAATTATTGTTGGTATATATATATATATGTTTACCATTGATATATGTTATTGATTTGATAAGATTAATAAACTTCATTGTATATAGAATGTTTGGTGATTCATTTTTACCGCCAACACAATCCAGCTAAAAATAGAAACTATACATAGTTTTGATTTGAAATACATTTATATGTTCATAAAGCCGTTACTACAGAAATGGTCTGTAGTAACGGCAAGAAGCTGTTTAGTGGTTCTACAAATTTGTTTAGTGATAAGCATGGAGATATGTGCTCAATGTGGGAGACAGTTACTAGCAGAAGAACTGTGGTTTACCGTATCTTCTGAAGTGGCTGCCCCCCATCAACTCTGGAAACCATATTGATACCAATTATCCGACTTTGGGCAGTTCAAAATCTTATAATCGGGACATTTGGACTGGAGTACAAAGAGTGTTGGAGTGTACAAAAGTTTTTCAATGTGTATTGAAAGACATGAAGGTTACAGTCTAAAAACTTTCACCTTTTTTTTGAATGGGGTTCAACACCATTTTCAACATATTTCAGGTTATATATATAACTTATCCAGTTTTACTGGTGGAGGAAGACCTCAGACCGAGTCAGACCGAGTAGAACTACTGTCTTTCCACAAGTAACTGGAAACTTTTTGGAGTGAGCGGGACTCTAACCTACGACTTTAATGGTGAGAGGTAAGTGATCTTGAGACGGCAACTTAGACCACTCGGCCAAAGAGGACACACTTGGGAGTTAACATCATTTTCAACACATGACAGGTTATATATGGCATATCCAATTTTATTGGTAGAGGAACACCTCAGAAGGAATCCAAGTAGAATCATGGTCCTTTTAAAAATAAGTTTCTTGCAAAATTTAGGACTGAGCTGGGCTTGAACCAGAGACCTATTTGGTCTAATTTCATTAGACAAAAGTGCCTTAGGCACAGAAGATCCGTCCATTAGTATTTGTTTAACCATGATTTGGCAACATCTTACAAGTTAACAGACAGACAGAAGGCTAGATCATCAGAATAGATCATCTTACTTGATCTGAGCTAAAAACCCATTAGTCAGTCTAAACTGCCATTGGTATGCGAGATACATAATGATATACAATGTATCATTTTTTTTTTGAATAGGGTTTTATGTCATTTTCATCACATTTCTGGTTATGTATGGCATATTTAGTTTTATTGGTTGAAAAAGACCTCAGAATGAATGTAAGTAGAAACACCACCCTTCCTCAAGTAACTGGTAAACTTTCTCACATAAAGTTACACAATGAAAATGGCAGTAAAGCCCATTCATAATAAAATTTGAACTATTTTCACTAACCCATATAACGAGCTATGGTCTGGTATTTCATAATGTCCACTGGTCAATGCACTTTGATTCTAACTACCAGGGTCAGCCTTAAAACAAATGTTTGCTTGCTGTGATCAGATCCAGTATTTGTCATTTCGGTAGGCAGGTAGCTCATTTTTTTCTTTCAAGTTTTTGTATTGTCATTTTAAACCAAAAAAGGACAAAAGTCATGAAAACAAAACTGCAACACTTCAAAATTTAATAACAAAATTGAGTAGCAGAAATTTAATGTTAGTGGGTAAAGCATGGCGAACAATGTTTTAAGTATAATTAAAGTTAGGTGACACAACAGAAAAACTTGGGACACTTGTAGTTTTATCTGATTTATTTTATTTGTGCATGTACATTATATATTTAACAGCTATGTTTTTTAATGTATTGTATTGCTGTAGATAATTTGGAAGCTATGTTTAAAACAAAAAATTAAAGACATTCATACTATTTAGACAAAAAATTCTGATCAGAAAAAGCAGGTTAGATTAATTTGAAATGAAATACCTGTGTATGTAGTACAGATGCAATATTAGAATAAACAATAATTTTCGGGAATCTAGAAAAGAAAACTGAAGAGCAATATGACTGCATTCATTCAAATATTTATCAACTGAGTTTCAATTCCGAGTATAAATTCCTCTTGCTGTCATTGTGCATGTCCAAGATATATATACCTTGTTAAATATATTGACACAACAACGTTTTGATATTTAAATTTTAATTATCGAATTTTCTTCCAATTAAATGTTGTTTTTTTTAATGTATTTTATCAATTAACAGAGGCACACTGGCACTTGCAATGGATTCGCTAGTGTTTCAGGTTTTAAAACTCACATTTGTCCACTGATGCTACCTCGACCATAACTACAATTTTAACAGGTTTTCAAAGCTTGTAGATAGCCTATAGAATGTTGACACATACACAGCACATGGACTTATCACATATGGACTTATTGGACTAATCACATATGAACTTATTGGACTGACCATATATGGATTGATCACATGAACAAGATATCACTGTATAAATAATAAAACAAACGGTGTAGGGAGCACATATGTCTGAGTGTTCATCACAAAAACTATTTTTTCTTGGCAGACAACCCTGCTCCGGCATTAAACTTGATAAACATGATATCTCCATCTTCAACTACGTAATCTCGGCCTTTCTGTTTGTATTTACCATTGGCCTGCAAATAAAATGGTGAAACGCAAATGGTATAATATCATAGCTTATACTTATTTATTTTAGCTCAAATGTGAAGTAAGGTCAGAGCTTCTTTAAGGTGCTTTCAAATCCATTTCCTGCATAGAACTAATACCGAGTTTAAGAGTCCATTGGATCGAGTCAGGGCTGGAACCTACCACCTCTAGCATAGCTAGCCAACACTCTATCTTTCATAATTGAAATAAAATGTTGTTAAAAGTAATCATGAAATCCCACTATTATAAAACAGGAAAATTAAATGTTTTTGGCACGACTATTTTCAAACAACGTAAAATTCATTAACATCATTGAAAATGTTTCATTAAAAAAACTTATTTCACAGAGATGAACTATAAAGCAAGTTCTTACATATAATACCTAACAAAGTAATATTGGTTGCCTTTTCAAGGCAAATCCAGCACTATAATATGCCAATGAACTGTCTTGCTCCATGGCAGACTTACCACAGGGTTCTAGTAATGATCAAATCTACTTCACTCAAGTACAAGTACCTAACCATGTGTTCAACATTAATGTTATAAGGTGGTAATTTTTTGTTTATGCTTTTTGATGAATTATGTATTGAGATTTTTCATTGTATTAATTTCATTGTAAATTTCACATGTTATGTGTGTTCCAATGATAGAGTGTCTGATCCAATATCGGGCGTAGTAGGTTGATTCTGTGGCACAGTGTGTGTCTGGCACGGTGTGTGTTCTGGAACCAACACTTTATCCTTTGTCTGCATATGCTTAGTACTGGTTTTACTCAGGAAAACTTTCAGCGCGATTTGTCGAAGTTGTAAGAACTTGTTTCACAATCAATGTAAAATAAATGTAAGTTTAAAACATATTATTTTTTTCTAATTATCAGTATAAATGTTTTTTTCACTATTTTCAATCATGAAATAAATATAAGAATGTAGGTATAGGTAAAACCGGTAGATTCTCCTAAACAAGTGCTTGATTAATTAGTTAACGTACCTTCCATATTGTGAAATTGTACCAATGAATGCTACCTGAACAAGTGTTTGATAGAGTAGTTAACTTACCTTCCATACTGTGATATTGCACCAAGGACTTGTATAGAAGGATAGGAAACTTGCATCTGCTGACTATTGTTGATGAAACAGCACACAAAGGATTCATAATTTGCAAATTAATCGTTAATTGATTTATTGTACATAAACTGTAAGTTGTATGTAATCTTAGATGTTTAAACATGTTTTGATCATGCAAAATGATCTTGAATTAAAGATATTGAGGTTTGAAAGAAAAATTATCGTAATTTGTTGCTATTTTAGCTGCAGTATGCAAATTTTGTAATCACAAGTCCTTCAACAATTTTAAACACAAATTTTCGGGAATGGTATTGCTCTGATGACAATTTCAATCTGCAGTGTAAGAATTTTGAACTGTGTTCCTGAGATGAATGGCAATTAAGATAATTGTAAACGAGATATTGCGAGATTTTGCATGAATATGTGAGCGTTCACAAAATCTCAATCAATTGCCTTTCCTTCTCTATATAATTCCTTGATTGTACCAATGGATTATCCCTGAACAAGTGCTTGATTGAGTAGTCCACCTTTCATACTGTGAAATTGTACCGATGGCTGCTCCCTGAAAAAGTGCTTGTTTAAGTAGTTAACCTACCTTCCATACTGTGAAATTGTACCAATGGCTGCTCCCTGAATAAGTGCTTGTTTAAGTCATTAATGGTTGCCATTTGAGCAAGTGTTTGATTAAGTAGTTGTCTTACCTTACAAGCTGCTTCTGACCCAGCTTCCTTGAAGTCGTTGAAGGCCATGACCTCTGCCATAATAAAACCCTTTTCCATGTCTGTGTGTATTCTACCAGCAGCCTGAGGTGCCTTAGTATTTTTCTGTAGACATAAACAAGGTAAGCTTTTACATGTCATGATTAAACAAAAGATTTTTTTACGTTAAAAAAAACAAAAATGAATTGAGTGCGACACAGTTATCATTACACTACAGAATATAACGCATTTCAGTATTATTGTCGGAGGAATAACCATACACATTCTGCAAGTAACTGGTAAACTTTCTAACACAGTATGTTTGACCAGGATGTGTTTGACCCCCCCTCCCCTCCCTCACACACACAAACAACCCCGACATCAGTGCTGAGGTAATAAACCTTGTGACAGTGCCTTGGAAATTCAGCCATGGGAGACCATTCAACAATCAACACATTTAAAGGTAAAACTTAAACACCGCAGCTACTTATAGGTGTAAGCCTCCCATTGACTTTTCTTTCTGTATCTATTGGTAATAATTTAAAGGCTTGTCAATCATAAAATTACTCAAATCAAAGATAATCTTACATTTTATTATCTGCATTTCCTAAGTACCATTAGAAAAGTAGCATTTATGTTTTTTTCCAAGATATTTATTTTCTATTCAGTGTGTGCACTGTTGGCAAAGTAAAAGTCGAGTTCAGAAATGATGTATTTATACCCCAATTACCAAACAACCATTTGTCTTTCTAAATTTACAATTTAAAAGTGACACTGCGACAATATATTCCAAATACATTAATACTGGCATTCAAAGCACAAAATGAGCATTAAAATGCATTTTTAACCTATTACTCCAAATGCATTTTCTTGGATTCTTCCAAATTTAAAGTATTAATTCACCACTTATCAGCAATGAGTGAATTATGTTTATATTAACTGACAGAGTGGAAAACAGTGCAGGAAGTTTTCAGATTGCTTGTTACGAGCAATCTGAGCTCTTCCTGCACTGTTTTCAAAGGCCTTCTGTAATTGGTGTTGGAAAATGCGTATCTACGGGGTAATGGGTTAAACAATAAGAAACAAGGATTATTTATCGGCGCCATTATGCGACTACCTGAATGAAGCAGTTCATGTTTATGTTTGTTATGGCTATATGGAACCAATTAATCTTATTTTAATCAATTTAATATCAGTTTGCCATCGACTCAACAGAGCTAAAAAAACAAACGAGGGTCACCACGTGTACCGTTTGGTGATTTTAGTAAATCCAACAGTTATTGAGAAATGAACACGCCAAATTTTCCAAGTATAAAAAGGCCATAATTTTGCCTTAAATCAAAATGGATTTTTATTCAACTGGATGCCTATGATGGTAATGATGACACCTGGGAAGTGTTTACAGAGATGTGAGCATAGTCTTAAAACTTCAATCAAATTTTCTAAGTACTAATGGGGCCATGTTTTACTTTCTAATCAAAATTGAATTACTGCACTGGTCACCTAGAGTTCTCTTCATGGCAAAGGACATACACATGAAATCTCATGTATGGCTAGTAATGACTGATTCATGGGCATGCCCAAAAACTGTAACAGTATTTTTTTAAGTATAAATGGGGCAACAATTGTGCCTTTAATAAGAATTGAGTCCTCCCACTTGGCCCCTTGAGTCTCTATGATAGCAATGAAGACATATGAAAAGATATATGGCAAGTGCCGCACTACCGAGATATGACCAGGTCTTTAAACTCTAACCAAATTATTTTAAGTATAATTGGGGTCATATTTCTAGCTTAAATTCTAACCAAATTCTGTCTTAAATCTAGGTTGGTTTATTACGCAGGGCCCCTCGAGTTTCCTTTGTGATGGTGGGCATACAGGTGAAATTTCATGTATGGATGGCAGGTAAAATTCCAAACAGAAATTGTAAAGAAACAGAGTGGGCGTGGATTTGGTGACACATGGACGGACACACACATGCATGAATGAAGCAATGACTATACATATGCCAGGGCAAGTACAATAATAAAACAAAAATCAAGCTCAAAATTACCTGTATTGTCCATGCCTTGACTTCATCTTTACCAGATGTAAAAAAATACATCAGACCCAGGGCCTTGTATCCATTCACCACTATCTTTTCTAAAGCACTAAAATATAATATATATATATATTCATTATACGGTTATCAATGAATTAAAGATATTTCTCAGATAACAAGAGGCCCAAGAGGACCTGAACGCTCTACTGGCAACAGATGCTACATGTAAAAATATCTACGGTCTTGGCCTTAAACTTCCAGAGAAAATGATTTTTAGAATTTTACATAAAATGTGCTTATAAGCCCTGTGGTGGGGCATTTGTGGTCGAATTATGCTGGTTAAAAAACTCGTCTGAGATCTAATGGTTATATAACTGATGTGCAAGTTTGATTAAGATTCAATGAATAATGAAGATGCTATCGCATCTACAACATTTTCCCTAAATAACTATGTAAAACAGTGACACCTGTGGGGGCCCCAAATTTGACCCCAGGGACCCGACTTCAACAAATCTTTTAGGGGACTTCCTTGCAATGCTACGTGTAAAATACCTAAGGTCTAGGCATTGAACTTTCAAAGAAACAGTTTTTTAAAATTTCCTTTAAAATGTGCTTATAAGCCCTGTGACATTTGTGGTGGAATGATGCTGTTTCAAGAACTTGTCACAGATCTTGTGGTTGTATAACTACTGTGCTTGTTTGGTTAAGATTCAATGAAAAATGAAGGTACTATAGCATCTATAACATTTTCCCCTATATAACTCTATGTAAAACAGTGACCTCTGTGGCAGCCCCAAATTTGACCCCAGGGACCCAACTTCACCAAATCTTTTAGGGGACCCCCATACAATGCTACATGTAAAAATAACTAAGGTCTAGGCATTGAACTTTCAGAGAAACTGTTTTTTAAAATCTCACTTAAAATGTGCTTATAAGCCAAGTGGCGGGGGCATTTGTGGTCGAATGACGCTGGCTGAAAAATTCATCTGAGATCTTATAATTATATAACTGCTTTGCAAGTTTGGTTAAGATTCAATGAAAAATGAAAGTGCTAATGTGTGTACAAGAAAAGGTTAACAGACCGACGGATGACGGACAATTTACCACGACACAAGCCCTGCTGAACTTTGGCCAGTAGAGCTAAAAATTGTTGATAATTTCACTGTGAAAATGATAAAATTTTTATAAGTTGTATTTTCACTGTGAAAATTGTGAAATTATAGGTGGTATTTTCACTGTAAAAATTGTGAAATTCCTGCGATAATTTAAAATGTACATGTAACTATCCTATAAATCCTGGTCGATGACTGTAAACACCTTATCTGACAATTGTAATAATCAGTGCCTCCGCTGGGATTCGCCAATGTCGCCAAATGCGAAGGAAATTTTTAATTTGCGAAAGATTTTCCTCTTTTGCGAAAGTTGTTGCGATAAGGAAATCAACGGCCGATTCTCGTATTCAAATTTTCTAAAAAAAAGTAACTGTAGAAATTATCTTGGCTAATCCATTTAACTGTCCCCTCATCCCAATAAACAACCATGACAAGTAACAGATAAATCAGCACCCAGCTGTGATATCTCCCTCAGGCCATTGCACTGTCACACATCATAAATTTCAACACATTTGTAAGATTATCCTAAGCTAAAAATAGCATATGCTAAAAATAGTCACGTGGTCGCGTAGTGACAACCGGCATATTCGTATTTTTAATTAATATATATATTTACATTTTTAAATCATATAGAAATTTAATATGTCTTAAAATATGCTAAACAGGTTTAGAAAAATTGTTTATGCCAATACATTGTCAACTATACTTTTTTGGGTAACCCCATTTTTTTGTCAACAAATAGTTAGTTTCAAAATGGCGGCTTCCGGGATAAAAACAATAAATGACTGTAGATTTTGTCTGTAAAATAATTTTGTTTATAATGTCAGCGATGACTGTTGGTTGTTTGATATCAATACCAAGGTTTTACAATAAGTAGATCTGTTTGATCTGTATGCTCTGTTGATATAATGCTAATATTGACCATATTTATAGCGAGTCTGTAGTGACAAAGTGGGTGGGGTAATTAAGTTATTTAGAAAATGTTGTGGAATGTCTTAACCAACGGCAATTTCAGTCAATACGCTAGCTGGAAATCCATAATTTATGTATTAATAGTTTTAAAATAAATTGATGTATATAAATTTTAAATAATTATAAAATACACTGTATGCGGTTTTGTGAGAATAGCATGCTATAGAAAAAATAATAGCAAAACAAAATAAGGCTCAAACAGCTGTTATTTATGTGCACAAATGCACAAACATTGACAAAATCAAACAAGTACAGAAACATGACTGGGGCCGATTTGTTTTTTGACTGCACCCCATTTAAACTAATGCATCATTTGCAATATAAATCAACAACTTACTACCAATCATTGCTTCCCCTAATTATCGACTTCAGGCAATAATAACTCACAAGATAATAATAATTTTAATAGTATTGCAATATACATTAAAAATTATATTCATAAAAAACGTGTTTAATTCAAATGCTAAAACAAGTAAAAGAAAACATGCAGTAAGTTACTGTAACTTATGAGTGGTTTGATAACGATTTAAAGAATGTTGGCCAAGGTACGCAGTTTAGTTGGCTACGAAAATGGCTCTTAATTTGGCTCCATTTTTTTTAATTTGGCTCCAACTTTTCAAATATGGCGAAAGTAGTGGCGAAAAGAAAAAAATAGCCAGAGGAGGCCCTGATAATCCTCCTCCATTCAAGTAACTTAAAAACTGCCGCATCTAAAATTATCTTTAAGCAACAAAGGTATAAAACAGATATAGTTATTTCACATTTGTTTCCATGGCAACCTTACCTTTGTGTGGTGTGTTCTTTTAGGTACTTTTCCCTCTCTTCATCACTTTCCATATCAAGGAGATTTAGTTCTAGCTGACCACTAAACAATATCACCATGGCGCCCGCATCTGTCTTATCTATCCAGTCCTTGATTTTAACTAACCTGTAATCACACAAGTTATATTACGGTTATTGTAATCATTTGTTTGAATATTTAGTGTAATTTTTATGCCATAGACGGCTAACAGATGATCAGTTAACCTAACCATTTTTTCTGGGATATGTGAATGTGAACAAGTACTCGAGCACACCCATCTAAGCAAGACACTAATAACTTTTTCACTTGAATCAGCAGTGAGATATGAATGAAAATGAGAGGCAATGTCATATATCAATTATCAGGGAGACTGTGCCCGGGCGGGGATTCAAACTCACAACCCCTGGATTGAAAGTGCAACTGACTGAGTTAACTAAGCCCAGCTCAAGTCATACTAACTTGACTGCCTTCATAAACAAGTCACTGCTGGTGTTCATGATATCTCATGAATATTCAAGTTCAATTTATATTTCTTAAATACATTAGAATTTTGTAACAGAAGAAAAATTATTTATTATATTACATTCAGCTCTGGCCACCAGCGTTCAAGCCAATGTAGTCTAGCCAGAATGAATAACCTTATGTTATAGCATCCTTTTGGCAATACCGGCTCCGTGGCTATACTTATATAAGCATATTATACTGGACGATTTTCAGATTTTTAAAAATCTGGATAAATATCCTTAAAAAAATAGAGTATAACTCACCATTTATTTTTCTTCCTAATATAATCTTTTTCGGAAAGATTGACTAAATATATAACTGGTTTAGCTGTAAGGAACAAGTGCTGGTTCAAAACTTCTATCTGAAATATAATAAAGTCAATGGATCAAAATTAAATATTTTATGCAACATTTTGACAATACAGCATGAAATAAAATCTTTCATTTTAACACAAATTGATGGAAACGGACGAAGGTTTAACCTCATTTTCAGCATAATTGGCAAATAAATTTTTATTTAAATGAAGAATTAATCAATGATAAGACCATTCTTTTAAAATATTGTTTGCTGGATCCCTACCAACTCACTCTGTTGCGGAATTCACAAATATCAAATAATCAGAACTTGTTACTTACAATTAAACTGATAAATTATGAATTTGTAAATATATAAAGGGAGGTAACTCAATTGGAAATTGTTAATGTCATGTTTAAACTTCGTTTTTAATAAAAAATATATGTGCCAAATGTTTTGATATAATTTTCAGTACATCTTATTAAAATATTTATGGTGTGATATAAGAAATGTAGAAAAAGGACAAATGAGAAATATTTGACTTGCATTAAATTTCTTAAAAGTTTGTGAGATTCATAATGGATTACTATTGGTGTTATATTCATTGGATTTAAAATTGATTCTACAGTTGAATTTAAACACTAGTGTTAAAGTTGAATTATGATATTCATATTGGACTTAACTACAATTAGACCAACTGGATTAATGTTAATGAGAAGCTTACTACTGAGAAGCCTAACTACAGGTAAGAAGAAATAAAGACAAACTATCAATTACAACGAAAATATAATACGACTGCCAACGTGAACTTATTGCAGAACGTATACTATTTGTGTTAAACTATAGTAATGTTTACAAATCATAGCTATTAAACTACAAACTTTAGATACATAATTTGTTACTGTAGACACACATAATATTTGTCTTAAATTAAAAACAGTTATATGGATCTATGTCGTTAAGAAATATATTTATTAAAATATATAACTTAATTGTTTAATATTTTTTCATATTGAGCATGCAAAACCAAAACCTGGCAAATACATAGCTACCTACACACCAGCATGAAAAATACTGGGCAGGAGCACAGCAAACAAACATTTTTTTAATAATGGCCAAAAAGTGTTGTTCAAATTTCCTGACATATCTTCTTAAATGATACACGCACACATTGAGAAAACTCGATGAACATTCAAAATATCCAAGTTTTCAAATATAGTTATAATGAAATATGTTGTATGGTTAAATGACATTTATATCGAATTTATAAAAAAGATCAATGTGTATCTATATATATAAAACACTCATATTATAGATAAATTGTTGCCTTACTTCTTTTGAATCAAAGTGGAGATTTCTAACCCATTTACCAGCTTCCAGAGCATCTTGTACTTTCTTCAGACAGTCCTGTAAATATCACCAGAACAATAAACTTACATACAGTCCTGTAAATATCACCAGAACAATAAACTTACATACAGTCCTGTAAATATCACCAGAACAATAAACTAACATTAATTTTGATCTAGGAATTATATAGACAAGGAGAGGCAACTGATTGAGATAATGTGAACGCTCGCATATTCACGCAAAATCTCACAATATCTCGTTTTCAATTATCTTAACACAAGAACACAAATCAAGATTCTTACATTGCAGAATAATATTGTCATCAAAACAATAACATTCCCAGGAATGTGTGTTTAAAACTGTTGAAGTACTTTTGATTACAAATTGTGTATACTACAGTTGAAAAAAACAACAAAATTACAAGTAATTTTACTTCAAATCTCAATATCATTAATTCAAGATCATTTTAAAACAACTTATATTTTATGTACAAAGAAAACAGTTGCCTGTGAATTCTGAATGATTAATTTGCCAGATAAATAATCCTTCTTGAGCTATTTTATCACCATTTAGTCAGGAGGTGCACGTTTCCCTTCCTTCTCTATGTCAATGATTTGACGAAATATATATAACTGAAGAATAATTCCTTCTATATTTTAATTTGAATATTTAGATTCGAAAATAAAAAATTGAAGCCCCCAAGTTGTTGATCTCTTGGACCGAAATTTGACAGTTCCGTCAGTGGGTGGAATAAGAATTCTGAACATTTAAAATGTGGATAAATGATCTAACTGGAGCACTGTATGATGCTAGTGGAAACAAAAAGTGGAATAGATATTGTGAACATTAAAACATTTTCAAATGTAGATAAATGATCTAACTGGAGCACTGTATTATGATAGTGAAAACAAACAGTTGAATAGATGTAGTGAACTTTTAAAATGTGGATAAATGATCTAACTAAAGCACTGTATTATGATAGTGAAAACAATCAGTGGAATAGATATTGTGAACATATAAAATGTGGATAAATGATCTAACTGGAGCAATGTATGATGCTAATGAAAACAAACAGTGGAATAGATATTGTGAACATATAAAATGTGGATATCTAACTAGAGCACTGTATTATGATAGTGAAAACAATCAGTGGAATAGATAATGTGAACATATAAAATGTGGATAAATGATCTAACTGGAGCACTGTACTATTATAGTAAAAGAAACAGTAGAATAGATATTCTGAACATTTACAAAGAGAGAATAATTTTGGTCCCCGTTTCCTTGACTTACATATTCTGGTTTCCGTTTTTTATCATTGCCCCGGAGCACTGCTCTCTCCAGATTGTCCATATTCTTGGCCAGATAGTCGAGGTCCTTCCATCTCAGTTCATTGTGAATAATCTCCAAATCTCTCGATGGATCTACATCTCCTTCTACATGGATGATATCTTCATCAGAAAACGCTCCTGTTATACAGAAAGGTGAAAATAAATTGAATATCATAGTAATATTCCAACATGTTTTGGAAATTCCTCAGTAACAGAGTAATTTTCCATAATATTTTGGAAAATCCTGAGACCTGGTTATTTTCAATCATATTTCAGAAAATCCTGTGTCCGAGTAGTCTAACACTGTGTCTCAAGACAATATACCTGTTACTGCCGCCTGTGTGGATTCCAGAACAACTTGGTTCAAAGTCAATCATTATGGGAGAATGGGGATCTACAACACTTGTATTGGTGGAGATATCTCAAATACAAGTAACTGGCAAACTTCCTCAATTAACCAAGGCTGATTTAAACCTAAAACATCAGCTGGGAGAGTTGATCTCGAGACAGCACCTTAGACCACCAAATCTGTTATATCAGTTTGTCTGAATATTTAGCTTCAGAGACAAATTACAATTACATGAACCCTGGGTTGATAGTCTTGCGTGCAAGCTACAGACTGAGCTAACCAGGCCTTGCTCTTTTTACATAAGATAGAAAATGCATATACCAAAAGTGGTACTAGAAGTTTCCTCAGTGGGCACTCAGTATTTAAAGGATAGTTCTAGCTTCGACTGGCTGGGTGTCAGTATAATGTGACTGAGTAGAGTATCATGTCATGCGTCTCCGGCAAGATACCCCAGTGTGACAACGAAAAATTGTTGAAAGTGACGCTAAACACCATACAACAACAACAACAAATGTATCACCATAGTGCTAGAGATTTGATCCCAAGCTCAAAGCCATGTCTTCTACAAAACAACACTCAGTACTGGCTTTCACTCAGGAAAAGGACTCAAGAATTATTCATTTAGGATATCAGTTTATTTGCAGTTGATCAAAAATAAATTATTATAAACTATAGACGAGTATACAACAGAATTGCCGATTTTCTACTTTCTGTTTTTTGCTTTGTTTTAATGGGGTATAACACATAACAGGTTATATACAAGCAAATTCAGGGAAGATTTGATTCAGGCATTCTTAAGTTATTGCACAAAAACTCTCAAAAATACGATTTTTCACCAATTAAAGGGCATAACAGTAGAACGAAAAATGCCACAACCCCTAAAATTAAACTAAGCCTGTGTTTTTTCATTACAAACATTGTATTAGAATTTCAAAAGATTTGATTCAGGCATTCTTATGTTATTGCAGAAAAAAACAAAGTGTGACAGAGAGACAGACCCAAATTATTGTCTCCTGCTTTTTGCTAAGTAGTGGACAATTATGGAATATCAAAAGTGGAGGAAGCCCACAGAATGAATTAACATTCATCTGCAAGTAGCTGACTAACTTTCTCACATAAAATTAATGGACTGAGCATTATTATCGTCATAGAACATGTAGTATAAAACATGAGTGGTTGTTATACTACAGTTGTTTAAACCACAGAGGACCTCGTCCTTCTCCGTGTAAAAGATACTTACTGACCACATGAAAAATGGCATCACAGGCATTGATGTTGGACAGGAAAGCATTTCCTAGACCCTTTCCTTCGTGGGCGCCTTTTACAAGACCAGCAATATCTACCACATTCAGGTACGCTGAAACCTTGCTGAAATTTGAAAATAAACAATTGCTTCATATATTATTGTCATCATAAAACATGTAGTATAA
The DNA here is from genome assembly GCA_029582155.1 of Panopea generosa. Taxonomy (NCBI): domain Eukaryota; kingdom Metazoa; phylum Mollusca; class Bivalvia; order Adapedonta; family Hiatellidae; genus Panopea; species Panopea generosa. The sequence goes on along the minus strand of CM055911.1, from coordinate 10,871,351 downwards.
AGCAAAAGTGGCCTCTTCAGACAGGTTGCTGCTTAATAGAGGTGACCGCGTACACAGGTTGGCTGTACAAGTTACTTTTAAAAGCAAGCAGTCTAATTTTTTATTTTTAATGCCCATCTCTCTTAGTCCAACACCATCTTCCACACATGACAGATCTTAAATCATATAACATAAAATTTTATTGGTGATGGAAGACCTCAGAATGAACCTGAATGGAAGAACCGTCCTTCCTGAAACAAATGGTAGACTTCCTCATATAAAGGTATTGAACGAAGCTTCGCTCGAACCCACTACATCAGCGGTGTAATGTTAGTGCCTTAACCCTTTACTTCATATAGGCGCCTTTTGACACCTCTTATATAGACGCCTTTGGACAACTCTAATATAGACGCCTTTGGACACCTCTAATATAGATGCCTTTGGACAACTCTAATATAGACACCTTTGGACACCTCTAATATAGACGCCTTTTGACACCTCTAATATAGACGCCTTTGGACACCTCTAATATAGACGCCTTTGGACACCTCTAATATAGATGCCTTTTGACACCTCTAATATAGACGCCTTTTGACACCTCAAATATAGATGCCTTTTGACACCTCTAATATAGATGCCTTTGGACACCTCTAATATAGATGCCTTTGGACACCTCTAATATAGTAGGCTTTTGAATTATTGGGTAAATTATGTTTATATTAACTGACAGAGTGGAAAACTTTTTTTCAAAGGCTTTCTGTGACACGTATCTATGGAGTAAAGGGTTAAACCACTTGGCCACAGAGAACCCAACACATTCTGAATAATACTTAAACATTTTGTATTTTGTTACTTTTTTGTTTTCGAAACGGCGTCAATGTTTGAAAGGTTATATATGGCATAACCAGTTTGGTGGAGGAAGACCTCGAATTTAAACCCACCTTCCTTCCTTACCTTAATTAAGAGACAAATGGTGACACATAAACTGTCAGTAATTATGCAAAGCTAATGCATTTAATATGATTTGAAATTTTTAGCAAAAAACAGTTATGACCTGGAAATGGCAATTTTATCCATTTGTTTACATGGTAACAGAAAAAATGAAAATGAAAGCTCCCTCAAATGTCACTTCTAGACCAATAGGTCTACATGTGTACAAAATTTCAAAAAATTATTCGAGGTTGTACTTTTGAATGACAAATTTTGTAATTTTGACTATTTGTTTCCGTGGCAATAGAAAAATATTGAAAATGAAAACTCACTCATAAACAAAGGCACTACTACATCACTAGTTTGACATGTCATTGTGTACAAAGTTTCATGAAGTTACCTTGATATGTTCTGAAGTTGTGCTTCAGAAATGATGACTTTTGTAATTTTGATTAAATTCCATGGTATTAAAAAAATATTGCAAATAAAAAATTCCATCATAGCAAAAAAGCACTACTAGACAACTACATGTACATAGTTACATGAAGTTACCTTGAATGGTTTTGGAGAATCCCAGCTGATTACTTTAAGCCACACAAAAGAAATTATCAAACAAATCATTTTTATGAGTCCAGAAACAGCGGCCACCACATAATTTTTCCAACTGGCTTTCAACTGTCAAATAATTACTAACCCTGGAAACTTAAATACTCATTTCAGGTGGGGAGGACTTGAATTTGGTTTCTGAGTTTCAAGTCTCCAATTTTTTTCCATATTGTTGCACGGACAATCCATATTTATAAAATAAGTACTGGTACCCGGTAGTTTGTTTATATACTTCTTTGACTTACCTCGCTGGTTTGAAATGGTCTACGAGGAAGTTGTATCTCTCATCTGGAACTGGTACCCTGCCTAGCATAAACAATATATAACATAATTATATATGAATTTCATTTATTTCATGGGGTACCTATAAGAATTTTACAAAACTTTATAAGATTCTCCATTTAAAATAAGATTTATAAAACCAATTATGGATAATTTAAAATATTAACAAACATTTACTATCACCAAAAGGAGAACAGGATTAAGACCTATAATATCAAATGCATTGAAGTTAAAAATCTTCATTTTTTACAGTGTGTTTCAACACTTTCATCACATAACAGGTTATATAAAATATGGCAAGCCCAGTTTTATTGAGGAAGACCTCAAACGACTCTGAGTAGAATCACTGTTCTTCCATAATTAACTGACAACCTTTCTTACATAAATTTTTTGGAGCAAGCTGAGCTCTACCCCATGACCTCAGTGGTAAGAGGGTATATAAATGGTCATTAGAGAACAGTGCTGCCACACTTGAGTATAATGACACATGATATGATATCTAACTTGATCACATTATACTGACACTGAGCCGACCAGACCTCCAAATGATGAGTGCCAAGTAAAGAAGCTTCTAGTACCAAGTTTCAAGTCTTTGGTATGATCCAGGTGGGGATCAAACACAAAACCTTCTGAATGCGACATAGATGCTCTGCCATTTACTACTGCTGAGGTATAACAAAAAATAATATCAAAATTGGGAGCTAAACAGGGTTTGACATTAACTTTTTTTCCACGAGACCACCGGGCTTGTAACTCAGTAAAACTACTAGACCTAACCAAACTTCAACTAAACCAGACCAATATCGTAACTGTGACTCTGGACATAGTTCTGAAAGTTGGTCACAAGCAGAGTTTTCTCATAAGTTTTCTTTGTTTCAGTTCTGGCTTTTGTATTTTTGTCATTATCATCCAGATCTTTTCCCCCGGTGAAGCCAAAATTGAATAGAGTCATGTCGAAAGGTGTTGTTCGTCGTTAATATCAATAAATCCTAAATTGGTCTTCTTATGTCGTAAAATATAGAATGGAAATAACTGAAGCCGATCGTACCCGGAAGAGTTACGCCGCTTACTATATTGCGTCATTAGAATAGGTCAGAGTTATGCCGCTTAGTAATACTACTTTATGTGTTTTTGCATTCGCCGTATTGCTACAAATGATCATAATCAATGATATTATATGCTTGTCGGCAGGTGCATTTTAATTGATTCAATGATAAACATCAGCTCAGGTTTTGGGGCTTTTTAACTGATTTCTTAATTTTAATTTAACACAACCAGTTGGGCTACCTACACTCCAGTAGAACACGACCGGACCAAGTAAATACTAGACTTTGTCGGTCGGATGTAGGTTAATGTCGAACCCTGCCACAGAATTATACCATGTTTTAACAAGTTTCATATAATTGTTATGTTCATAGAATCACAGTGTATCAATTCCGTTCAATAAAAGCTACATTTAGTATTCATTATAATAACTCACTTTCATTAGGATCAATGGTACAGAAGGGGAAATTTTCCGCCTGAGCCGAACTTTTGGTAAGCACGTTGAAAAATGTGGATTTCCTATTAAGAGAAAAATATATGACAACATATTAATGTGTACTTTTGATACATTATTGCAAAGTTTATGAATGCTTTCTCTTCAGAAAACAATGTTTCTAAAATTTACCCTATCAAAATAGTATTTTTTATTGTAAAATATGTTTTATTTAAACAAATGAAAATAAATAATTTACCATTAAAATAAGCTGATCTGTGCATTGTCCCCAAAAATTTTTTTTTTTAATTAGTTTTATGCCTTTTTAGACACAGGACAAGTTGTATACATGTATATTTATTATGACATATCCAATTTTTTTGTGGGAAAGATTCTGAGTAGAATCATCATCCTTCCGAAAATGGACTGAGCTGGGATCGAACACACAATCTCAGCAGTGAGAGGTAAGAGGTTGTTAGACAACAGCTCTTGAGACTAGATGGTCCTGAAAGACCTGTCTCTTTGGATGTTATTACAGTCATACCTGTCTTACGCAGCCAGTCTAGGGGAGGAGGAAAAGTGACTTTAAGACAGGTTGTTAATTAATACAGGTAAATTTACTCTGAAAGCATAGAAATGGGAAATACAAAATTTGACTGCTTAAGACAAGTGGCTGCTTAGTAGAGGTGACTGCTAATGTTAAACTGTAGTAGACAATGTATACTTTTTACTAAACTAGACATCAACTTCCAGGTTTTGGTTTTATATTGGACCATTGCTGTAATGAGCTGAGGAACCAAGAGGGCAACATTGGCCAAAAATGACTCACAAATGATACAAGAGATTGCGCCAAATAAAGCAATTTGTCAAAATTCTAAATTAGAATAGGACATTAATCAGTCAATAAATCTGTTTGTTCAAGGTCTAATGCTTATACAACTTGTGTCCAAGTTTATTGAAGATCCAATGAAATAAAACAAGATGCCTGAGTTGAGAGTTTTCACAATAGACAAACATATACTTGACGATAGACAAAGTGCAATCAGAATAGCTCATATTGAAATATAAATGTCTTTTTGTTATTCATATTCTGCATAGTCATAGGTCAGGCCTAACATAAAATATTGCTTGTTTTTCCTTTACCTACAAATCATTTTCATCTTTGGTAGGTAGTTAGGTAAATTATCATTGTATATATATTTGTATTTTGTTGTTCAAATTTATATTTACTGATCAGTTGTTCTAATATGCAAATTAGCTGTTTCACTAACAAAAAATTATTGTAAAATTTCCAATTAAATTGTATATACTTGGCCAATACCGCAAATCATCAGTATTATAATGGTCGCTAGATAGGTGCAATGACAAATGAAGATGTGGATATTTCGTTTTTGTTGAAACCTAATTTTATAGATATTAGAAACTGTTTTTGGAGCACTGTTACATCCAGCTTTACATTAATGCTCGCCGGCTGTCCGAGACAACTGATTCGTGGGTACGGACAAGTAAAATATAAATATGCTAGCCTGACTGGACAACTCGGGAAATCAGAAATTAAACATGGCGTCTCTTTTTTGCATATGCCCCGTCTCATATTTGCTTGTTTTGAAAACTCGTAGATTCCAAGCAGCTTTTTTAATTAAATGCAGGCTTCTCCACAAGCCATTTAAGCACTGGGGCACCCAAGCGCTTGACTGTCAGAAATGGTGTTCCCCTAGCACTTGAATTCTTTAACAAAATTTTGCAAAAGTTTGCTTTTCTGTAAATCATTATTTATCTTTACATATCTTTTCTCATTTTAATGCCTTAAAGGAAACATACTAAATATGATAACTTTAACTGATAAATACAAGTTTTACTAGCGAAATGTATTTCAATGAGCACAGCAGTTGAAAATGTGTTGAAGGTGTTTACGCGCTCTTACCCCAGTGCTTGCATTCCTTCCTGTGGTGGAGAACCCTAAAGAGATATTTACTTTCTAACGGAAGCCATGTCATGCGTATACCCTATTCACCAAGTAATTGCCTCCGTGTGCAATAACGATGGTAAACATTGCAGAAGCTCTGTGCAGCGCCGCATGCGTTACGTATGGCCTTTAACTTTTTCAAATTGTTTTGTTGTGTTTGTAACAGATTTTTCAATGAATTCAAACTTACACAGTAGGCTGTTATACATGGGCCCTTGTCCAGGTTTTAGCGATCACATCACAAGAGAAAAAGTCCCTGTTATATCCCGACCCTAGGAGGGCAGGGGTTACAAATTTTATGACTGGTGTTTTAATTGACTGGTGTATTATTGAATGCATGATAAAGAAAAGTTGTACAGAGTGCAAGAAAGTATAAATGAAGGAGTCACAATCTTGTATACTATTATTCAACTGTCATAGAAAACATTGTAGAAAAAAAATGAACTACATAAATTGTATTACCCAACATTTGGAAGACCAACAATTCCTATCTTAAGGTTTGTTCCCAAACGTCCCATCAGAGGTGGGGGTGCATTTGCCCCATCATCCTTCTTCTTTGGTGGCATCTTCACTCAGGCAAGCCTCACAACCTGAAATCACAGAACATGGTTTTAATTTCAATCGTTTTGTATCCTTTTTTTTCAATGGGATGCAGCACCACTTTCAACACACACAAATCCATAACATGTATTTAGTATTTTTCTATCCAGCTTTATTGGTGCATAATTTTTCTATTCTTTATCAAAATATTGTTGCCATAAAAATTTAGTAAACTGTAATGGATTTTTTTTATGGACAATTTGTCAAATTTCAAATTAATACAATTAATAAGTTTGTATTTCTGTAACAAAGAATATTTTCATAAGGGATCGGTATATTTCGAAATAAATATAAATTTCATAAAAGTAGACATAAAACATGAAAGATTAATACAGTCCATAATAGCCCATAGGACGATCCTACTAATCAGAAAGAAACGGGGTGAAACACTTTCAATTTTAGTTAATGAATGTTCTGCCCGTTCAGATCAGGCCATCCTTAAAAAATATTTATTTGCTGTGTTCCGACCATGTATTTTTCATGTGGGTAAGCAGGTAGCTAATTTTTTTTTGTTGACAAATTTTGATTTTGCAGAAAGAACATAATGTTTGTTTGTTTTATTTTTGGGATGTTTGTGTTTTTATTACACATTTTCTTTCTTCGTAGCCCTGGCATTCAGTAAGCTAATGTTGAGGACAACATTTCACACAACCTGGAAATTGTGAAATGCTGTAATTTGTATTGTTTTGTAAAATCTGAAGGTGGGCGAGAGGAATTTTATACCCCTGCAGGGTGGTGGCATATATATATATGTATGTAGTTATAAACTTAGTAGAGAGTTTTGTGCAAATACGACTTTCCTTTTATATATATGTCTTATTAAGTTTTGACTTAAATGAATCAACTGTAGTCATAGCAACAGTAGCTACAGTAGTACAACTCTTGGGGAAAATGAAAACTGGCAAAAGGTCAGTTTAGGAAATCAGTCAATTGTCTTGTTGCAGGTAAGATATCCTTTGAGTTTTTCTTTTAGAATATCTAGTCACTTTGTTAGTCATTAAGTAATGGTCTATAATTTTATAATATATAATTCAAACACTAGTTCGTTTTTTTAACAATGTATAACCTTTTTTAAAATTCACTCAAAATCTATGATGCACACACATAAATGGTGAAGAAGAAGTCTCTGTCAATATCAACAAGTCAATTACGTACTTTGTAAACAATAATAAAGCTTGCATTTTCACGTCTGCTCTAAGATTGACAAATCGTAAATCATCAGGCCCAACATGACCAGTGTTATGCCCATCGTAAGACTGTTAATTAAGATAAGTTCATTCCGTTTAAAATTAGGTTCAACAAGTTTTTAATAATGTTGGATCTATTTTGTATTATTTCAATTAATGTTACACAAACGAACAAAAAGTTTGCCATTTTACCCCACCCATCAAAAATGCGTAACACAACACATCCTGACGTACATTTAAAGTACAAATCACTGCTATTCCGTTATGGTAAACGAATAAAACGGTATTCTTTGCTAACGTTTAAAATGATTTGAAGCGAATGATCAAGTATTTCACAAGAATTTCACGAAAACATTACCGGTTTCAATCAAAACGTGTTTTCCCAATATGGTGAAATGTGGCTGGCTCTTAACTCGGTTCTGTTTTTATTTACAAATTTGCCTTATAGCCGGGCACCAATCGCTTCCCATTTATATATCGCAATGAATACAAAGTATCCAAATCAAAAACTTATCAAGGGCAATTAGCAAAAATTGTACATTGCTTACTTATATTACTGTATATTTCTTGCTATTTTGAGTTTGTTATTTTAACGTCACTTTCTCTTCTACATCAACCTTGATACATTAGTCTATCAAATATGCTAAAGAAAGAAAGAATAGCATCAGTCAACATTTCAAATCTACCTACCTACCTGCCTGTCTGCTGCGTGCTGCCTGCCCGTCTATTTGTCGGTCGGTCTGTCCCTAAAAAAGTAAAGTATGATAACACAAGGATAAAAATGGTGTAGTGTTAAACTATTTCGACAAGATAAAAGCATGTTAAAAAAAGATGACATGGAAAACACTATATTGATACCCTGTGGTTAGATTCAAGGTAATGAGGTTTGCAACAAATATAGAAATATAAGTAAGTCTTTGATAAGATATACCTAATAGCCGGATATACATAACGAAAAATAGATCGAGGGTCATAGACATATTAATTAAATTAATCAATGCAAAGCATACATGGCACGTGTAAAACAACAGTTTGCGTACTACTGCATAGATTTTTCATTTGATAAAAATAACCATCTTAGCATCAACAAGAGTTTTGGAATAACATACATTGAACATATGATCCTAAATTTTCCACTACTGTCATCAGATATTCTATATATTATCAATATAATGACAAGTATTCTTACATACTAATACATTATCAATGATTTCTTGTTGTCCGTTTGCTGATGTATTTCTCTTTTGTTTTACGTTTTTTTTGTTTTGATTATTTTATCTAAAGAATATCTATTATTATACAATTTTTGCAAACTTGGAAGTTGACGGTCTACACCTGAAATAAAAATGTATGTTTGTAACATTGATGAAAATGCAAAGTTGTAGGAGGTGAAAAAGTTATATGAAAAGATACCACATCAACATGGTATGTTTTGCCAATATTGTGTAACAGTGGTCATCCCACAGAACAATCTTTCTGGTCAGACATCTGTTATAATATTGAAAATTGTAATATAGGGTGCTTTTTGTGTTTTATGTTGTGGTTATGTACACTGTTACTGTCTACAAATCATTATTTAGATTGTTTACATGCTATAACCAGTATATAGGTGGTAGTTACCACCATTTAAGACGTTTGTATGGTGGTAAAACACATATAAATTTAACAAATGCAAATAAAATTCTCTCTTCTCAATATTATTTTACATTGCTGTTGACTTGTTAAGTAAATGAGATTTGAAAAAAGCACGCCATCACCGAAGAGAAATATTGTTTTAGTGTTATGCTACTTACCTGAAATATCACAACAAATCAGTTATAAGGAGGATAACGAGGTGATAATATCTGGAGTCTTTCTGATCGGAACAGTGGAGACTTCTCTCCCCCTTAGTAGTCCATTTTATACTACCTAATGACAAATAAAGTAACATTTGCATCTATGAATGTGCAAAGGCTTGGTGATAAAAACAAAAGAAAAGACACTTTAAATTTTCTGAAAAGTAAAAATTATACTGTATATATTTTTACAAGATACCTACTTTACAGACAAAAAAGTTAATTATACAGTCAAACCTGTGTAAGCAGCCACATCTGTTAAGCAGCCACTTGTCTCAAGCAGCCACATTTGCTATTTCCCATTTCTATGCTTTAAGAGCAATTTAACCTGTATAAAGCAACAACCTGTCTTAAAAGGCCACTTTTGCTCCTTTCCTGACTGGCTGCGTAAGACAGGTTTGACTGTTTACGTACCCAGTGGGGGATATGAATGCTATTTCAGCAACTATTCCACCAGTCAATCAAGAGTGATAGCTATCCTTTTTAATAATACCTTTGAATTTCAAATCCATGCAGCAGAACCTGACACAGATGAAAAAAAATTTATCTTGAAAACTACAAGTTCAAATAAAGAAATTACACTTATTAATATTTATTTGTGGAAATGAACGTTCCGGGCACTAAGTGCTATGTACATGGTGCATATGATCTTAACATCGCCAGGGTAAAAAATACATGTACATTGGACATGAAACACAGACAGAGCTATATCAGTTATAAAAAAGAGGGACGTTTCTTTTTTGCCGAGTAGGGCCTATATATAAGATATCATTACTACATCTTTTTTTCCTTTCAAATGTTCAAATAATCATATAAAACGTATAAAACACGTGAATACAAGATTTATTTTTTGTGAGGGTGGGTCAAATGTACGATATATTGACATGTGTAAATAAGCACATCTCCAGAATCCTATTAGTATACTTGCAGGTATTCACGTTACTCTAACTTGTCTTTCATGTTTTCCCCTGCAGATCATGACAGTTTTTTTGTGTACATTTTGTTTTATTATTTCATAAAAAAATAAATAAAAAGTTACCATATGTGTTGTGTTTTATTAACTTATCCAGAAAAGTTTGAAAAGGTTCCAAGTTCAAATCTTTATTAAATTTCTTATTTGTTAGATAAAAGAAAACGAATAATGGGGAATAACGGAAGACTTTAATCCGTGTCTCAAACTTGGGCAGTTAATTGAGAACAAGACCTGCATCAATCGATGAGCTTGATAAATACATCACTCAAAACTTCAATACGGAAATACGTATCAAAAGTGACAATTTTCTTAAAACTACCAGCGGAAGTTTCACGAAACACTACTATTGCTATTGTGTTGTAAGTACCGAGGTATTGTTTTGCTTCCGTGTGTCGGTTCTAACTTTCACCGACTTAATCCGTAACATAACGACAATGCTCTTAAACTATATGCCTGACAGCATCTGTACGAGACTCGAAGTGTAAATGGCAGTAATGGCGTAGGGTTGAACTATTCTACAATGTTAAAACTATCGACACTGGATCCGTGACATTAAAATAAGGATCGACACGCCTCCGTTACCCTGCCGTCACAAACCTGTGACATTTTAAAAATTTAAAACTTGAAGAAACATTCATAATCAGATTCTCAATTTGATCGTATTTTACTTATAATATATTACATTCCCCGGAATGTCAAATATATACTTCATATGTTTGATTATATTTACATATCAGCGATTATATCCCCGCTATCGACTAGCAACTGTGACAGAATTTACAAAACAATAATACTGTCGACGTGAATCTGTGACAAACTGTCGACGCGAATCACTTCACATTGTGACAGAGTTCCCTGACCGTGCTTCTAATTGATTGTGAAAAAGCGTTTGACTCTGTAAGCTGGTCGTTTATCTTCAAAGTTCTCAATTTCTTTAACTTTGGTCCTTCAATAACAAAATGGATAACATTTATACAAATATAGAATAATGTATTGTTATAAATGGACACCATTCTGAGTGGTTCTGTTTAAACAGAGGTTGTAGAAAAGGGGGTCCACTATCTCCTTATATAGTCCTTTTATGTGCAGAAATCCTCGCTGTTTTGATCAGAAATAACCTAGATATTAAAAGTATAGATATAGGTGAAAAAACATTTTTGATTTCACAATATGCAGATGGCACCTCAATTGTTTTAGATGGTACAGAATAACCATTGTAAAATACCCTTAAAGTTTTAAAATTATATGCAGAAATCTCCGGCCTTAAAATGAATATTGAAAACGACTAATACGGTGCGGCTAGGATCAAGAAAAAACTGTCAAGAAAAATTATGTGAGCAATGATATCTTTCTTGGGTAAAAAAAACACAATATTAGGTTTAAAATTCTCTGTAGATTTAAATGAAATGATAAATATTAACTATAAAGAAAACATTCAAGACATTAAAAAACTTCTTGCCAATCGATCAAGGAGAAATAAAAACCAATAAGCAAAATATTAGTTATAAAAGTTTAGCATTATCAAAATTAAACCACCTAATTATGGCATTACCAAGTCCAACTCATGCAATGAACAGAGAACTAGAATCATTACTCTTAAATTTTTATGGGACGTTAAACCAGAAAAAATAAAACGTTCAGTCATATGAAAAAGGTGGTCTAAAAATGTTTGACATTGATGTTTTCTTTGGCTCTTTGAAATTGACATCGATAAGACAGCTGTTTCAGTCAAACAAACCATATTTAACTATTTTCGAAACAATGTACCATTATATGGATATATTTTCTTCATTTGGAGCAGATTTCATTTCTCGACATGTTAATAGATTAGGTAATTCTTTCTGGAACGATATATTTAATATTTATTAAAACATTGAACAAATATCATACCTAGAAACTGGAATAACTTTCAGTCCACTCCTTTTTAGCACAACCTTCATATTAAGGTCGGAAGGTCTAGTATTTTACCGAATCATTGGTTTATAAATGACATAATGAAGCCTATACAAATGGCAATTCTTCCCTGCAGAGAATTTACTGAAAAATATAGTGTTAACACTAACTTTATCGAATTTGATGGACTCATAGCATCAGTCAGACACTACTTAAATAAATTATCTTTTCAACATTTATCATGCATATGCCTTAACCCTTTAATACCTTATACAATGTCAACAATCCTGAAAGATAAAAAGGGCTGTAGAACAATATACCAACATTTCATGAATGAAGATTATATTCCAACTTATCAAACAAAAGGCCAGAACTATTTAAAAATTTGAGTTAATCTGAGAGATAGTTTGTATTACGCTCTCCTATTAAATGGCACTAAAGATACAAATTTACAATGGCTCCAGTTTAGAATTAATCACAGAATTCTTGGAACAAACTCATTACTTAAAAAAATGAAGATGTGTGCTCATTTTGTCAAAGAGAAACCGAAACTATTCAACATATACGAACATTTCTTTCAAAATTTCAAAAAAATGTTTTAATGAAAAGTGCAATCGTTTTCAGACATAATCTTTGGCAGTATGCAATTCGAAACTGGTTTGAATAGGCTGCTGTATACTGCTAAACATTACATAATACTGTCAAAAAATGAAAAACAATATTCCTTTTTTTGAACCATTCTAATACTATATTAAAATGTTGTATGAAACAGAACCATGTTTTGCCAAAAAACACCTTGCAGTGGATAAATTGTAAAAAACCTATACATTCCCCTTATATCTTAAAAAAAGACTATTAATTTTACAGTTTTCCCAGATTTATGTATGATAAAAGATGGCCTCCAGGATGGCTTCATTTCTAATTTTGTGGAGACAGTACTTGAGTGAAAATCTCATGTTGCTTTTTTTTCTTTCTCTACCTATATATTTTTTTTATAATCATCCAAAGTAAACACTTTCCTTTTCTTTTAATGAGAAATAAAATAGTAGTTCTACTGTTTAATTTCTCATTAAAAGAAAAGGAAAGTGTTTATATGATAATTTTACAACTTTCACATCTTGTCATAGTACACATGTTTCTTCTAATGAGAGGTTATCTTATTTGTGAAAGCAGATTTTGCAATAATATAAGATATTAATTACTGTTTACATGAATAGTATAGCCTATTTTTTTTTGTGTCACGAATGGAATCATTATATTTATTAGGGACTCTGTTAAACTATCTGCTTTGAAATAATGTTTACACATGCACACTCATAATCATGAATCATTTTGGTATTTTTCAATTTTTGATTTTTAAAAAATCAGCAACAACAAAAATGGCACGTGTAAAGCCCCAGTTTGCGTACTGCTGCCTAGATTTTTCATTTGATAGAAATAACCATCTTAGCATCAACAAAACTTTAGCAAAAACTCTTTTAACTTTCAACCCACAGATCACAAGACATTGACTAAAATTATTGATACATTCAATGTAAAAGAGCGACTGGCGTGGATAAAATCTCAGCCCAACTGCTGAAGCTTGGAAAACATTCACTTATTACCTTTATAAGTGAGCTGATAAACTCAACAATATCTACAGGCACGTGTCCGGATAGACTGAAGGAAGCTCATGTAACTCCATGTTTTAAAACAAACGGCACTATAACCAAGTCAAACTATAGGCCTGTAAGCATATTACCTATTCCTTCAAAAATATATGAAAAAAGTATTAGCAGGACAACTGTATGTGTATTTTAAAAATGACTTTGGTAACTTTCTATGTGCATTCATGAAAGGCTGAGGGGGTCAGACAAGCTTGGTCCAAATTAACTTACATCTTTTTTTTCTAGAAGCTAAATCATCTCATGATTTAAGCGCTTGTGCAAATGGGGATATAGTGATTCCTCAATGCAGATTAAACACATGCAAACAAAGTCTTCACTATTCTTGGGGCTCTTATATGGAATTCTATAACATCAAAGGTCCGACATGCAAAGAATATTAAAGAATTCAAAAAGAAATATTACGCCACTTTTTTAAGTTATTCTAACTGATACGGTAGTAGATTAAATTGTCAATATATCTACAAAACATATACTATCTATGCTTTATAATTGTCATAACACTGTATATTCAGTTCAAAAGCTCATGTAGAGCTTAATAAACTGTGTCATTTATCTATTGTCTTGCCGACTAAAAAAATTAAAACTTGTTTGCTTGTATGCTTGCTTGCTTACTAATTTACTCTACCTACCTACCTGGCGGCCTGCCTACCGCTGGGATGGAACAAATTGAGTCCATACAGAGACAGGCTGCTCCCCGGTCAATGCTAAACTATGGACGCACTTCCAGTGCCACCAAGATGTTTACAACTTTAAACTGGGGACGGCTTGACCTCCGTCGTATTGACCAATGACAGGTTATGCTTTATAACATCACCCATAACCTAGTCTCAGTTCCCTATCCCTAATACAACAACACATCTTCTATCCTATTTTATGGCCTACAGAGAAATCCAAACAAATTATGACTTATCACTATTGTTTAGTGGCACCTTCTTCTTGGAAATAGTGTCTCCTGAGCCGGATCAGATCAGACAGGCAATAACATTATACTGACACCAGCCTGACCAGACCTAGAACTATCCTCTAAATGATGAGCATCAAACAAGTAAACTTCTTGTACAAATTTTTAAATCTTTGGTATGACCCGGCCGGGATGGAACCCACGATCGTCACGAATGTCAGCAACAAATACTTATTCACACCTTGTTGGACATGTGTGACAACATATTATTGTAAAAAAAGTTTACCCATTGTCTACTAGATATATTGTAGTACTCATCGACATTTTAACAAGGTGTACTTTTACACTTTTATCGATTTGGACTATCTGCACTAATGTTAGTAACCCAAAGATAAGAAAGGGCCTCGTTTTATAGTCTTGCGACTATCTTATCATTGTTTCCATCTCATAATATAGTCAGTTCACCGATAAGCCATTAATCTGTGACAGTCGCACAACACGCTAGCTAACAATATGGTGGCGTTTCAGTATTTTATTGTTATTTTCGCAATGCTCGTGTCAGTCGGTCAAGCAATGACCATAGGTCCTCCTGTGTTAGCTACCGGGTGCACGAGAGATGGGAAGACATACCAAGAGGGCGAAAATTTCCATGTGTCAGCGTGCCAACCATGCTACTGTTCAAATGGTCATATATCGTGCGCCATAGTTGATTGCTTCTTTACGCTGTGTGTGGATGCCGTACACGATCCGACAAAGTGTTGTCCTGTCTGCCCAAACGGTGAGGCTTTTTAATTTATTGTAGGCTACAGTTTTAGATATTCGAAATCTGTCTTTCTACAGATTTTGGTAAAATAATTATTCAGTGTGTTTGGTATGCAAGAAAAATAATCATTCATGGTTTTTTTGGTTACAAGATACAAGAAACTTTATTTTGTATCGGATATACAAATATAAAACACTAGCTGTAAAGCTATATGCCGACAGAAACAAAGATACATAACATTTTTTTACTTACATGCATATAGCATAAGCATGCACATACTCTCATATAAACACACACACATACATATATATATATATATATATATATATATATATATATATACATACACATACACACACATGCATAGGCCTACATTTTTCATATACACATTGCCCACAACTTTGGATAGATAATTCCGTCTCTTTGGGATAACTGTTTTAACAAGAACTCGGAATTTTCTATCCGAACCTCAATCCCATGTAAGATTCTTATATTCTTGCACACCGGATATGGATATCTATATTTTAACCAGTGTTAGATATGTTTATCTCACCCTAGGGCCGACATAAAATTCTCGCAATACGACGTTAGACTCATTTATGACGTGGTGTATACAATATATGACGTTAATCATATAATATAACGTCTTAAAAGCGATCGTTTGTAAAATATAATGATAAATTTAGTTAAAATAATTACTTGATATGTTTGGTATGCAAGAAAAAGAATAATTCATGTTTTTTTCGGTTCAGATAGATAATTCCTTCCCTTGGGATAACTATTTATGTTGGATCTCGGCAGACCCTCGCTCCCGCCAAAACAGTTATCCCTCGTGGCGGAATTTTCTATCCGAACATCAAACCCATGAAATATTTTTATATTCAGTCCATTGGGATAACTGTTTTCGCGGGAATTCGGCACAGCCTCGTTCCCTCCTAAATCAGTTATTCATTGACTTGAGACGGAATTTTCTAGCTGAACTTCTAATCCGTGTAAGATTCTTTTATAATGATGAATTGAACTTACACCTCGTGTTCACGCTTTGATATATACATGTACGAATATGTGTTATCGTAGTGTATATGAAACTCGAGTTCATATTTACAGCTTTGTAAGGTATAAACAGTGTGGCATCAAGCTATCTTTCAGTATTTGAGTAAAAATTAAAACTATCTAAGATGAAAAATGATATTTTCTTTTATCATGTATTATCAAACCGAAAAACCTATTTTAAACTATTTGTAACAGACGGCAAAAGAAAAATTACATTTAAAATATGAATCATAGTTCTACCTATTTTCAAAATACCACAGTTCGCTAATTTTCAGTAAAAGTGTCATGGAAAATAACATAAAAATTAAAGTGACGACTTAAGCATGCACCTTGTACTCACATTGTACTGCCAAATACATGTCAGAATGTATATGATTTATTGACAGGGCACTTTAAACTGATTCTCATCCTTATTGTTTTCCCATCCCTCGCCTTGTACTGCCAAGTGATATATGTGAGCCAGAACGGGTGCCAATTGGTTACCATTATTGTTTTCCCATCTCTCGCCTTGTACTGCCAAGTGATATATGAGAGCCAGAATGGGTGCCAATTGGTTACCATTATTGTTTTCCCATCCCTCGCCTTGTACTGCCAAGTGATATATGAGAGCCAGAATGGGTGCCAATTGGTTACCATTATTGTTCTCCCATCCCTCGCCTTGTACTGCCAAGTGATATATGTAAACCAGAACAGGTTCCAATTGGTTACTATTATTGTTCTCCCATCACTCGTATTGTACTGCCAAGTGATATATGTCACACATAGGTCACAAGTATTGCTCTCTCATCACTTACATTCAACTTCCAAGTGTTCTATGAGAACCAGAACGGGCTCTGATAGGTCACCATTATTGTTCTTCCATCGCTGGCCTTGTGCTGCCAAGTGTAATATATGAACCAGAACGGGCCCTGATAGGAAACCAGTATTGTTCTCCTATCACTCACCGTGTGCTGCCAAGTGTAATATATGAACCGGAACGGGAATTGATAGGTCACCAGTATTGTTCTCCCGTCACTGGCATTGTGCTGCCAAGTGTAATACAAGAACTAGAACGGACTCTGATAGGTCACCATTATTGTTCTTCCATCGCTGGCCTTGTGCTGCCAAGTGTAATATATGAACCAGAACGGACTCAGATAGGTCACCAGTATTGTCCTCCTATCACTCACCGTGTGCTGCCAAGTGTAATATATGAACCAGAATGGGCTCTGATAGTTTACCCTTTTTTGTTCTACCGTCACTGGCATTGTGCTGCCAAGTTTAATATATGAACCAGAACGGACTCTGATAGGTCACCAGTATTGTTCTACTATCACTCACCGTGTGCTGCCAAGTGTAATATATGAACCAGAATGGGCTCTGATAGGTTACCCTTTTTTGTTCTTCCGTCACTGGCATTGTGCTGCCAGGTGTAATATATGTACCAGAACGGACTCTGATAGGTCACCAGTATTATTCTCCCATCATTGGCATTGTGCTGCCACGTGTAATATATGAACCAGAACGGGCTTTGATAGGTCACCATTATTGTTTTCACATCACTGGCCTTGTGCTGCCAAGTGTAGTAATTGAACAATATATCTGATAGGTTACCGCTATTGTTATTCCATCTGTCGACTTGTACTGCCAAGTGATACATGTGAACCGGCACGAGCTCTGATAGGTTACCATTATTGTATCCCCATCACTCGCCTAATACTATCGAGTGATACATGTGAACAAGCACGGGCTCTGATATGTCACCGCTATTGCTATTCCATCACACACCTTGTACTGCCAAGTGATACATGTGAACCAGCACGGGCTAGGATAGGTCACCAAAATTGTATCCACAACAGTCGCCTTGTACTACCAAGCGATACATGTGAACCATCACGGGCTCTGATAAGTCACAGCTATTGTTATTCCATCATTCGACTTGTACTACCAAGTGATGCATGTGAACCAGTATGGGCTGTGATAGGTCACCAATATTGGTTCCCCATCAATCGCCTTGTACTACCAAGTGATACATGTGAACCAGTACGAGCTGTGATTGATCACCGCTATTATTAGCCCATCATTCACCTTGTACTACCAAGTGATACATGTGAACCAGCATGGGCTCGGTATGTCACCATTATTGTTTCCCCATCACTTGCTTTGTACTTTCAAGTGATACATGAGAACCAGAACGGGCTCTGATAGGTCACCATTATTGTTCTACCATCACTCGCCTTGTACTACCAAGTGATACATGTGAGCCAGCACGGGCTTTGATAGGTCACCATTATTGTTTCCCCATCACTCGCCTTGTACTACCAAGTGACACATGTGAACCAGTACTAGCTATAATAAGTCACCACTATTGTTTTTTCCCCATCACTTGCCTTGTACTACCAAGTGATGAATGTGAACTAGTACGGGCTGTGATAGGTCACCATTATAGTTTCCCCGTCATTCGCCTTGTATTACCAAGTGATACATGTGAACCAGAACGGGCTGTGATAGGTCACCATTATTGTTTTCCCATCACTCGCCTTGTTCTACCAAGTCGTACATGTGAACCAGCACGGGCTCTGATAGGTCACCGCTATTGATATCCAATCACTTGCCTTGTACTACAAAGTGATACATGTGAACCAGCACGGGCTCTGATAGGTCACCGCTATTGATATCCAATCACTTGCCTTGTAATACCAAATGATACATGTGAACCAGCACTGGCTGTGATAGATCACCGCTATTGATATCCCATCACTCGCATTGTACTACAAAGTGATACATGTGAACCAGCCCAGGCTCTAATAGGTCACCGCTATTGATATCCCATCACTCGCCTCTTGTACTACCAAGAGATACATGTGAACCAGCACGGGCTGTGAAAGGTCACTGCTATTGCTATCCCATCACTAGTTGTGGCTACCAAGTGAGACATGTGAACCAGCACGGGCTATGATAGGTCAGTGCTATTTATATCCCATCACTCGCATTGTACTACTAAGTGATACATATTGACCAATACCGGCTGCAATAGGTCACCGCTATTGCTATCCCATCACTCGCTTTGTACCACCAAGTGATACATGTGAACCAGCAAGGGCTTGGATAGGTCACCGATATTGTTATCTCTTCACTCGCCTTGTACTACTAAGTGTTACATGTGAACCAGCACGGACTCTGATAGGTCACCGCTATTGCTACCCCATCACTCGCCTTGTACAACAAAGTGATACATGTGAACCAGTACGGGCTGTGAAAGCTCAACGCTATTGCTCCCATCACTCGCCATTTACTACCAAGTGATACATGTGAAGCAGTACGAGCTGTGATAGGGCACCGCTGTTGCTCCCATCACTCGCCTTGTACTACCAAGTGATACATGTGATCCAGTAAGGGCTATGATAGGTAATACTTTTTGTATCCCCACCACTCGCCTTATACTAACAAGTGATACATGTGAAACAGGACGGGCTGTGATAGGTCACTGCTATTGTTATCCCATCACTTGCCTTGTATTACCAAGTTGTACATGTGAACCAGCAATGGCTATGATAGGTCATTGCTATTGTCTTCGCATCACTCGCCTTGTACTAGCAAGTGATACATGTGAACCAGTACGGACTGTGATAAGTCACCATTATTCTTTCCCCATCACTCGCATTATACTAACATGTTATACATGTGAGCTGGTACGGGCTCTGATAGGTCACCATTATTGTTTCAGCATCACTCGCCTTATACTAACATGTTATACATGTGATCTGGTACGGGCTCTGATAGGTCACCATTATTTTTTCTGCATCACTCACCTTATACTGCCAAGGGATACATGTGAACAAGCACGGGCTGTAATAGGTCACCATTATTGTTCACCCATCACTCGCCTTGTACTGCCAAGTGATACATGTGAACCAGTACCGGCTCTGAGAGGTCATCGCTATTGCTATCCCATCACTCGCCTTGTACAACTAAGTGTTACATGTGAACCAGTAACAGCTCTGATATGTCATCGCTATTGCTATCCCATCACTCACATTGTTCTACCAATGATACATGTGAACCAGCACGGGCTGTGATAAGTCACCATTATTGTTTCCTCATCACTCGTCTTATACTATCATGTTATACATGTGATCTGGTACGGGCTCTGATAGGTCACCATTATTGTTTCCGCATCACTCACCTTGTACTGCCAAGTGATACATGTGAACCTGTATGGATTGTGATAGGTCACCATTATTGTTTCCAAATCACTCGGTTTGTACTACCAAGTGATACATGTGAACCAGAACGGACTGTGATAGGTCACCATTATTGGTTCCCCATCACTCGCCTTGTACTGCCAAGTAATACATGTGAACCTGTATGGACTGTGATAGGTCACCATTATTGTTTCCGCATCACTCGCCTTGTACTGCCAAGTAATACATGTGAACCAGTATGGACTGTGATAGGTCACCATTATTGTTTCCAAATCACTCGGTTTGTACTACCAAGTGATACATGTGAACCAGAACGGGCTGTGACAGGTCACCATTATTGGTTTCCCATCACTCGCCTTGTACTGCCAAGTGAAACAAGTGAACCAGCACGGGTTCTGATAATTCACCATAATTGTTTTCCCATCACTCGCCTTGTACTACCAAGTGATACATGTGAACCAGAACGGGCTCTGAAAGGTCACCATAATTGTTTCCCCATCACTCGCCTTATACTACCAAATGATACATGTGAACCAGCACTGGCTGTGATAGGTCACCGCTATTGATATCCCATCACTCGCCTTATACTACAAAGTGATACATGTGAACCAGCACGGGCCCTGATAGGTCATCGCTATTGCTATCCCATCACTCAACTTGTACTACCAAATGATACATGTGGACCAGTAAGGGCTCTGATAGGTCACCGCTATTGTTATCCCATCACTCGCCTCTTGTAGTACCAAGTGATACATGTGAACCAGCACGGGCTGTGATAGGTCAGTGCTATTTATATCCCATCACTCGCATTGTACTACTTAGTGATACATATTGACCAGTACCGGCTGCAATAGGTCACTGATATTGCTATCCCATCACTCGCCTTGTACCACCAAGTAATACATGTGAACCAACAAGGGCTTGGATAGGTCACCGATATTGTTATCTCTTCACTCGCCTTGTACTACTAAGTGTTACATGTGAACCAGCACGGGCTCTGATAGGTCACCGCTATTGCTACCCCATCACTCGACTTGCAAACAAAGTGGTACATGTGAACCAGTACGGGCTGTGAAAGGTCACCGCTATTGCTCCCATCACTAGCCTTTTACTACCAAGTGTTACATGTGAACAAGTACGGGCTGTGTTAGATCACCATTATTGGTCTTCTGTCACTCGCCTTGTGCTACCAAGTGATATATGTGAACCAGTACGGGCTATGATAGCCACCATTATTGCTATCCTATCACTAGCCTTGTACTACCAAGATTTACATATGAACCAGCATGGGCTATGATAGGTCACCAAATTGTATCCACAACAGTCGCCTTGTACTACCAAGCGATACATGTGAACCATCACGGGCTCTGATAAGTCACAGCTATTGTTATTCCATCATTCGACTTGTACTACCAAGTGATGCATGTGAACCATCATGGGCTCTGATAGGTAACCGCTATTGCTGTCCCATACCTCGCCTTGTACTACCAAGTGATACATGAGTACAAGTACGGGCTCTGATATGTCATCGCTATTGCTATCCCATCACTCACTTTGTTCTACAATTATACATGTGAATCAGCACGGGCTGTGATAAGTCACCATTATAGTTTCCCAATCACTCGCCTTGTACTACCAAGTAATACATGTGAACCTGTATGGACTGTGATAGGTCACCATTATTGTTTCCAAATCACTCGCTTTGTACTGCCAAGTGATATTTGTGAACCAAAACGGGCTGTGAAAGGTCACCATTTTCGTTTACCCATTACTGCCTTGTACTACCAACTGATACATGTGAACAAGTATGGGCTGTGATAGGTCACCGTTATTGTTATCCCATTACTCACCTTGTAGTACCAAGTGATACATGTGAACCAGTACGGGCTGTGATAGGTCACCGTTATTGTTATCCCATCACTGCCTTGTACTACCAACTGATACATGAGAACAAGTACGGGCTGTGATAGGTCACCGTTATTGTTATCCCATTACTCACCTTGTAGTACCAAGTGATACATGTGAACAAGTACGGGCTGTGATAGGTCACCGTTATTGTTATCCCATCACTGCCTTGTACTACCAACTGATACATGTGAACAAGTACGGGCTGTGATAGGTCACCGTTATTGTTATCCCATCACTCGCCTTGTAGTACCAAGTGATACATGTGAACAAGCACGAGTTCTGATAGATCACCATTATTGTTTCCCCATCACTCGCCATGTACTAACAAGTGATAAATGTGAACCAGTATGGGCTGTGATAGATCACCATTATTGTTTCCCAATCAGTCGCCTTGTACTACCAAGTGATACATGTGAACCAGTACGAGCTGTGATTGATCACCGCTATTATTAGCCCATCACTCGCCTTGTACTACCAAGTGATACATGTTAACCAGCATGGGCTCGGATAGGTCATCATTATTGTTTCCCCATCACTTGCTTTGTACTGTCAAGTGACACATGTGAACCAGTACTAGCTATGATAAGTCACCACTATTGTTTTCTCCCCATCACTTGCCTTGTACTACCAAGTGATGAATGTGAACTAGTACGGGCTGTGATAGGTCACCATTATAGTTTCCCCATCATTCGCCTTGTATTACCAAGTGATACATGTGAACCAGAACGGGCTGTGATAGGTCACCATTATTGGTTCCCCATCACTCGCCTTGTACTGCCAAGTGATATAAGTGAACCAGCACGGGCTCTGATAATTCACCATAATTGTTTCCCCATAACTCGCCTTGTACTATCAAGTGATACATGTGAACCAGCACTGGCTGTGTTATGTCACCGCTATTGATATCCAATCACTCGCCTTGTACTACAAAGTGATATATGTGAACCAGCACGGGCTCTGATAGGTCACCATAATTGTTTCCCCATCACTCGCCTTGTAATACCAAATAGTACATGTGAACCAGCACTGGCTATGATAGGTCACCGCTATTGATATCCCATCACTCGCATTGTACTACCAAGTGATACATGTGAACCAGCCCAGGCTCTAATAGGTCACTGCTATTGCTATCCCATCACTCAAATTGTACTACCAAGATATACATGTGAACCAGCACGGGCTGTGATAGGTCAGTGCTATTTATATCCCATCACTCGCATTGTACTACTTAGTGATACATATTGACCAATACCGGCTGCAATAGGTCACCGCTATTGCTTTTCCATCACTTGCCTTGTACCACCAAGTGATACATGTGAACCAGCAAGGGCTTGGATAGGTCACCGATATTGTTATCTCATCACTCGCCTTGTACTACTAAGTGTAACATGTAAACCAGCACGGGATTTGATAGGTCACCGCTATTGCTACCCCATCACTCGACTTGTACAACCAAGTGATACATGTAAACCAGTACGGGCTGTGAAAGGTCAACGCTATTGCTCCCGTCACTCGCCTTTTACTACCAAGTGATATATGTAAAGCAGTGCGGGCTGTGATAGGGCACCGCTATTGCTCCCATCACTCGCCTTGTACTACCAAGTGATACATGTGATCCAGTAAGGGCTATGATAGGTAATAATTTTTGTATCTCCACCACTCACCTTGTACTACCAAGTGATACATGTGAAACAGGACGGGCTGTGATAGGTCACTGCTACTGTTATCCCATCACTCGCCTTGTACTACCAAGTTGTACATGTGAACCAGCAATTGCTCTGATATGTCATCGCTATTGTTTTCCCACTAGCAAGTGAAACATGTGAACCAGTACGGACTGTGATAAGTCACCGCTATTGTTATCCCATCTCTCGCCTTGTACTACCAAGTGATACTTGTGAACCAGCATGAGCTGTCATAGGTCACTGCTATTGTTATCCCATCACTCGCCTTGTACTACCAAGTTGCATATGTGAACCAGCAATGGCTCTGATAGGTCATCGCTATTGTTTTCCCATCACTCGCCTTGTACTAGCAAGTGAAACATGTGAACCAGTACGGACTGTGATAAGTCACCGCTATTGTTATCCCATCTCTCGCCTTGTACTACCAAGAGATACTTGTGAACCAGCACGGGCTGTGATAGGTCACTGCTATTGTTATCCAATCACTCACCTTGTACTACCAAGTTGTACATGTGAACCAGCAATGGCTCTGATAGGTCATCGCTATTGTTTTCCCATCACTCGCCTTGTACTAGCAAGTGAAACATGTGAACCAGTACGGACTGTGATAAGTCATCGCTATTGTTATCCCATCTCTCGCCTTGTACTACCAAGTGATACTTGTGAACCAGCACGAGCTGTGATAGGTCACTGCTATTGTATTCCCATCACTCGTCTTGTACTACCAAGTGATACATGTGAACCAGTACGGACTGTGATAAGTCACCATTACTGTTTCCCCATCACTTGCTTTGTACTACCAAGTGATACATGTGAACCAGCACTGGCTGTGATAGGTCACCGCTATTACTATCCCATCACTCGTCTTGTACAACTAAGTGATACATCTGAACCAGTACGGGCTCTGATAAGTCACCATTATTGTTCCCCCATCACTCGCCTTGTACTGCCAAGTCATACATGTGAACCAGTACCGGCTCTGAGAGGTCATCGCTATTGCTATCCCAATCACTCGCCTTGTACTACAAAGTGTTACATGTTAACCAGTAAGGGCTATGATATGTCATTGCTATTGCTATCCCTTCACTCACCTTGATCTGCCAATGATACATGTGAACCAGCACGGGCTGTGATAAGTCACCATTATTGTTTCCCCATCACTCGCCTTATACTAACATGTGATACATGTGATCAAGTACGGGCTCTGATATGTCACCATTATTGTTTCCGCATCACTCACCTTGTGCTGCCAAGTGAAACATTTGAACCAGAACGGACAGTGGTAGGTCACGAATGTTGTTTCCCAATAACTCGCCTTGTACTACCAAGTGATACATGTGAACAAGTATGGACTGTGATAGGTCACCATTTTTGTTTCCCCGTCATTCGGCTTGTACTACCGAGTGATACATGTGAACCAGTAAGGGCTGTTATAGGTCACCATTATTGTTTCCCAATCATTTACCTTGTGTTACCAAGTGATACATGTGAACCAGAACCTGGTATGATAGGTCAACATTATTGTTTCCCCATCACTCGCCTTGTACTATCAAGTGATACATGTAAACCAGCACGGGCTCTGACAGGTCACCATAATTGTTTTCCCATCACTTGCCTTGTACTACCAAATGATACATGTGAACCAGCACTGGCTGTGATAGGTCACCGCTATTACTATCCGTCACTCGCCTTGTACAACAAAGTGATACATGTGAACCAGCACTGGCTCTGATAGGTCACCGCTATTGCTATCCCATCACTCATCTTGTACTACCAAGTTATACATGTGAGCCAGCACGGGCTCTGATAGGTTACCGCTTTTGGTCACCCATCACTCGCATTGTACTACCAAGTGATACATGTTAACCAGTACGGGCTCTGATAGGTCACCGCTATTGCTATCCCATCACTCGCCATGTACTACCAAGTGATACATGTGAACCACCACGTGCTCTAATAAGTCACCATTATTGTTTCCCCACCACTCGCCTTGTACTACCAAGTGATACATGTGAACCAGCACGGGCTCTGATAGATCACCGCTATAACTATCCCATCACCCACCTTGTACTACCAAATGATACATGTGAACCAGCACGGGCTGTGATAGGTCACCGCTATTGTTATCCCATCACTCGTCTTGTACTACCAAGTGATACATATGAACCAGTACGGGCTGTGATAGGTCACCATTATTGTTTCCCTATCACTCGCCTTGTATTTTCAGGTGATACATGTGAACCAGCACAGGCTCACATTGTACTACCAAATGATACATGTGAAACAGAATGGACTGTGATACGTCACCGCTATTGTTTCCCTATCACTCGCTTTGTACTACAAAATGATTCATGTGAACCAGCACGGGCTCTGATAGGTCACCATTATTGTTTTCCCATCACTCGCGTTGTACTGCCAAGTGATACATGTGAACCAATACGGGCTGTGATAGGTCACCATTATTGTTTCCCCATCACTCGCCTTGTACTACCAAGTGATACATGTGAACCAGAACGGGCTCTGACAGGTCACCATTATTGTTTCTCCATCACTCGCCTTGTGCTTCCAAGTGATACATGTGAACCAGAATGGTCTCTGACAGGTCACCATTATTGGTCTCCCATCACTCGCCTTGTACTACCAAGTGATACATGTGAACCAGCACGGGCTCTGATAGGTCACCATTATTGTTTCCCCATCACTCGCCTTCTACTACTAAGTGATACATGTGAACCAGCAAGGGCTGTGATAGGTCACCATTATTATTTCCCCATCACTCGCCTTGTATTTTCAGGTGATACATGTGAACCAGCACGGGCTCTGATAGGTCACCATTATTGTTTACCCCTCTCTCGTGTTATGCTGCCAATGAATATATGTGAACCAGAACGAGAGCTGATAGGTCACCGTTATTATTCTTCCATCACTCGCCTTGTACTGTCAAGTGTTGTTTGTGAACCAGAACAGGCTTTGACAGGTCACCATTATTGTTCCCCCATCAGTTGTCTTGTGCTTCCAAGTATTATATGTGAAGCTGAACGCGTTCCTATTGTTTATTCCCGCAAATTCGGTAATAATCGACAATTTATGTTTGTTGATGTTCGATCTTTAATAAACAACTATAGTTGTCGATAATGATTGCCCCTTCCTAAAGCGAAGAAATATATCACCGATAGATTACTAGTAAATAGGTATTTATTGAACCCTGAAAGATTTTTGTTTCAGGTGAAAACTGTCGCCACAAAGACGGCACGATTATCAAGAAAGGCGACACCTACCACCCTGACCCAAACACATCCTGCCAGTGCTCTCAAAGTCACTTTATGTTTGGCGGCAACCAGGCTATCTGTGCCACCAAGTTGGAACCAGTAACTGTACAACAAGTGTCGTAATAGCCTACCTTAAAATAAACCATATCTTCATAATTGATAGTTCATGTTTTGTTTTATAATGCCTTATAATAAAGTCACCGTTGCTCCAATAATTTTTATATTTCCACTTACTTTTAATTTAATTAATTCTCTATCAGCTATACATACATTAAAATGGCATAGTATATGTATAATACCGATATTATAAACAAAACAGAGTTATCAAAATCGGTGTATTCACTTATGTGTGTCTTTTTTTACCACCAAAGTTAGTTTA
This sequence comes from Panopea generosa, assembly GCA_029582155.1. Lineage (NCBI taxonomy): Eukaryota > Metazoa > Mollusca > Bivalvia > Adapedonta > Hiatellidae > Panopea > Panopea generosa. The sequence continues at coordinate 10,843,814 of CM055911.1, read as the reverse complement.
TATTAGTTAATTTTAGCTTGATTGCGATGAAAGCTCAGAGCTCAATATGAACCGCTCTTGAGTCCACTTCCTGAGTAAAACCAGTACTGAGTGTTGTTTTATGAGAGACATCGGGTCGAGCTGGGGATCGAACCCGCAACCTCTGGCGTGAGCGGCCAACACTGCTTCCAATAGACTACCGCCACGCTTGAATCACATAATTTATAATGGTTACCACCAAGTTAACATTGATAGAGAGAAGTATGTATCCCTAGAACACTCGGTAAAGTGGTAAATAAAAAATACTGTATTTTACGTAGTCGGTATTTTTAAATATGTGTAACATTAAATTTTGACCCTATTGAAAATTGGCCCGGGGCATATATAAACATTAAATTTTGATCACAATAGTCGTTGAAAACTGACCAGTATTAACCATATGATCAGACATGGGGTCCCTTTTTTAACGGTTAGTTAAAATTAAGCAAAACATCGCATGACGGTTATAAGTTAAGATTAATTTTAAGTCGCATGTTACATCAATTAAACATAAACCCTTGAGAGTTTTTAAATCGACATTCTATACACAATATACATATAGATCTATATGTTGTTAATATAAATTCTCATGAATGTTGAAACGCGAACGATTTAATTAAAAAAATTTACTCGTACAATTCTAGCAAGTAATTTCCTTGAACAGCGAAAGACACTTTGCATTGTCGTGCATGGTTATGCTGTTAGAATATATAGAGGATCTTACAAGAGTGCTCATATGTTATTGAATTTATCTAACGAGTTCGCAGAAATATATTATGCGAGGCTCTGCCAAGCGCCATATCATTTTTGCTAACGAGTTTAATAAATTAAATAATAAATGAACGAGAATGTAAAATTGCATTTATCAAATATTAAGTTTATTTGTCATTTATTTAACATACTATGTCTAAAAAGTCAAGCATATTTGTTTCCGCCATTCGTCGTGTGAGGTTACGTCTAAAAATAACGTCACTTTACCATGACAAATCGACGTCATTTATATTTTCGGAGAAGTCGGCATATTACGTACGAGAGCCGACTTGGTTAATATAAATTTGTCATGGGTTCATTTCACTCCTGCACCGTAATTTGACATATTAAAAAATAGGGTTATGAATGGCAACGGAAATATGAAAGTATTGGTAGAAAAAACAAGAACTGTCCGACAGATAGAGCGCAATACACGTAAATAGACATACAAACTAGCTTCAGAAAACGGATATGAAATAATTTTAATATTAAGTATCATTTTTTTGTGTTATCAAAAAAATAATCAAATAGATAATCACGGTAAATGAAACAACATTTGAAATAAGTTTTGAGATCGCAATCTCACATGCATCTCCGTGGAACCGTAAGTAACTATACCCGTTACTCAGGGGCTTAAAAGCGGCACCGTTAATATTGCTCTTCTGACTCCCCCTTTTCCGTCATATAATAAAACGAAATGTTGGCAATAAATGTTGCCCTATGACAAAATGTTCTCAGAATATTTAAAAAAAAGTTTTACCCAAAGCAACACAAACATGACAAGTTAGGACATGACCAGACGAAGATAAATATGGATAAGTATACAGTATATCCGTCCATTGAATTTTTTGATAATAGGTCGTAAAGTTCTTTTCCCCTTTATCCTAGCTTCTTTCTCTTATCTACTACATTTACTTTATTTTCTACCTAAAAAATATATTTTTCATTCCATATATGAAGGTTTTAAATATTTATATAACACATTGTGACATTGCTTAATTAAAAAGTACTTGTAAATATTGAAATTATTCATAAAGAAATTTCATTATTGTGAACAATTTATTGTTAATATATATATATATATATATATATATATATATATATATATATATATATATATATATATATATATATATATATATAAAAGGCTAAATATACTAGAGTTTTCCATATACAAGTTGTACATCTTAGCATGCCAGTATATAATATTCGGGTCCTCCGTGGTCGAGTTGTCTAAGACGCCGTCTCAAGATCATTAAGTTCTTACCGCTAAGGTCGTAGGTTCGAGAACTGCTCGTACCAAAATCTTTAAAGTTGCCAGTAATTTGTGGAAGGACGGTGGTTATACTCAGTCTGAATCAGTCTTCCTCCACCAGTAAAACTAGATATGCTATATATATAACCTGAAATGCGTTGAAAATGGCGTTAAACCCCATTCCAAAAAAAAAAAAAAAAAAAAAAAAATAATATTCATACTTACCTTCTTCTTTATGCTATGAACAATGTGTTGCTATGTACATGTATGCACATGTGTGTATGTGTATAGTAAAAAATGAAATATTTAAAGACAATAAAGAATAGTTCATCATCATTAATCACGAACAGAATACGGGGAGTATTCCACATGTAATTTATTGTTTAATGTTTTATATCGTCTATACGGGGGTATAATATAAATACTTTTTTTCTATAAAGCACTCTCGACCGAATGGTCCATCAGTAAACAGATAATATAATGAAGTTTAGATGAATATCAGGCAGTCAATGGCATCAATACAGCAATGGGTAGTACTCGACTTCACAAAGTGCACAATGGGCAAACAGTAAATCAAACAGTTCTTGTAAAAGTTGGTTTTATGTTAAAAAGATGTTGGACTCACTTGGTCTTAAACAAATTAAAACTAATAATATAATCATCATCATCATCATCATCATCATCATCATCATCATTTGTTATATCAGAATTTGTACTATTATATGTATTATTTTATTTATCACGATGTGGCTGTGCGATGACTTGGTAAAATCGAGTTTATCCATGTTCCCGTATAAAAGCAATCTTTACAGCTGTGCACATATAAACAAGTAAAATAGTTTATCTAGATTATTAAAATGTCTTTTATTGCAGTACATACTATTGTCACATAGCCTGTTGCGAGGGGATGTAATAATTCACCGTAAGTTATGTTTATACCATGTGTTAGATCTTTCATGTTGTTCATGCAGAAGTTATTTTAAAATATATTATTCCGGTGTGTAATATTATAAAAAATGTCGATTATCAACATTTTCGCAACTACTTCTACAACAACAACAACAACAACAACAACAACAACAACAACAACAACAACAACAACAACAACAACAACAACAAAAACAACAACAACTACTACTACTCCTCCTCCTCCTCCTCCTCCTACTTCTACAGCAGAAACAACAACAGCAGCGACAATAACAACAGAAACAGTAACTGCTATTGCAGCTGAAACTGCTACTGTTACTGCTATTGCTACTTTCGCTGCTGCTACTTATGCTGCTGATAATGTTGCTGATAATGCTAATTATACTGCTATAACTACTACTACTACTACTACTACTACTACTACTACTACTACTACTACTACTATTACTACTGCTACTACAGTATCACCACTAATACTACTACAACTACAACTACTACTACTACTACTACTACTACTACTACTACCACCACTACTACAGCAGCAGGAACAAAACAAGCAACAACACATTAGCAAAAACTGTAACTACTATTACTAATGTTATTGCTATTGCTATTTCTGCTGCTGGCAATGCTACTTATGCTGCAAGTATTACTTCTGATGCTGCTACTACTACTACTTCTGTTGCTGCTTCTACAATTACTACTTTTGCTGCTGCTACTAATACTTATTTTGCTGCTACTACTACTACAACTTTTGCTTTTGCTATTACTGCTACAATACAACAACAGCAATACAATAAACAACAGCAACGATGTTACTGTTGTTGCTTCTGCTGCTGCTACTACTGCTACTTTTGGTTCAACTACTACTACTTCTATTGTTACTTCTACTACTACTACTTTTGCAGATGCTGCTACTTCTACTATATTTTGCTGCTGCTACTACTACTACTTTTTTGCTGTTACTTTTACTAGTTTTGCTGATGCTTTTTCTGCTGCTACTACTACTACTTTTTTGCTGCTACTTCTGCTACTTTTGCTGATGCTACTACTACTACTTTTTCTGCTGCTACACTTATATACTTTTGCTGTTACTACTACACCCACTGTTTGCTGCTGCTACTACTAATATTTTTGCTGTTGCTACTACAACTTATGTTGATGCTGCTATTTCTACTGCATTTGCTGCTGCTACTACAACAACTTTTGCTGTTAATACTACTACGATTTTGCTGCTGCTACTAATACTACTACGTTTGCTGCTACCATTACTATTACTACTTTTTTCTGCTGCTACTATTACTTCTATAACAACAACAACAGCAATAAACCATATAAACAACGACTGTTACTGCTACTACTGCTGCTGCTACTGATACTTTTGCTGCTACTTCTCCTGTTGCTAATACTACTACTTCGACTGCTGTTACTATATTACTTCTGCTTCTGTTACTGCTACCTCTGCAGCTTCTACTACTACTGCTGCTACTTATGCCACAACTGCCACTGCCACTGCTACTACCAGTCCTCTACTACTACTTCTACTACTGTTACTACTATTAGTGCTGTCGCTGATGTTACTTTTGTTAGGCGCGCACACATATACATGTACATACATGTTTGAAGGCTTCTGATGTTATTATTTCTAGCATTGGACACACGTTTGCACGCACATGCATGCACGCGCACGCTGCATTGACAGACATTGACACGCACGTACGCTGCACGCACATACAGACGGACACACAAACGCATATGCGCACTCACATTTTTTTGCACAAAACATATTATAAAGTGAAAAAGTCATTTTTAATATAAAACTGGTAATAATATGGCATATTCAGTTTTATTGATGACGAAAACAACAGAATAAATCTGAATATAACCATCGTCCTTTCTCAAGTCACTAACAAATTTCCTCACATTAAAACTTGGACCGAGCCCATGGCCTCAACGGTGATAGCTAAGTGGTCATTAGATGACATCGCCTTAAATTACTCGCCCACGGAGGGCCAGATAAGCGGTGATAGTTAAGAAGTCATTAGACGACAGCACCTTAGAATACTCGACCACGGAGGGCCAGCTAAGCGGCGATAATTAAGTGGTCATTAGACGACATCGCCTTAGATTACTCGCCCACGAAGGACCCACTCAGCAGCGATAGTTAAGTGGTCATTAAACGACATCGCCTTAGATTACTCGCCCACGGACGACCCACTCAGCAGCGATAGTTAAGTTGTCATTAGATGACATCGCCTTAGATTACTCGGCCACGGAGGGCCAGATAAGCGGTGATAGTTAAGTGGTCATTAGACGACATCGCCTTAGATTACGCGCCCATGAAGGACCCACTCAGCGGTGATAATTAAGTGGTAATTAAACGACACCACCTTAGATTACTCGCCCACGGAGTACCAACTCAGCGGGGATAGTTAAGTGGTCATTGGCGACATCGCCTTAGATTGCTCGTCCACGGAGTACCAACTCAGCGGGGACAGTTAAGTTGTCATTAGAAGGCAGCGCCTTAGATTACTTGCCCAAGGAGGACCAACTCAGCGATAATATTTAAATGGTCATTAGACGACATCGGCTTAGATTACTCGCCCACGGACGACCAACTCAGTGGTGATAGTTAAGGACTCACACCACTATTATCTCCCTTGAGTAATAGTGGTGTGAGACGTTAAGTGGTCATTAGACGACAGCGCCTTAGATTACTTACCCACAGAGGACCAACACAGTGGTGATAATTAAGCGGTCATTAGACGACATCGATAAGATAACTCGCCCACGCAGGACACACTCAGCGGTGATAGTTAAGTGGTCAGTAGACGACATCGGCTTAGATTATCGCCCACGCAGGACCCACTTAGCGGTGATAGTTAAGTGGTTATAAGATGGCAGCACCTTAGATTACTCGCCCAGGAAGGACCTACTCAGTGGTGATAGTTAAGTGATCGTTAGGCGGCAGCGCCTTAGATCACTGGCCCATAGACGACCCAAACAGTTGTGATAGTTAAGTGGTCATTAGACGACATCGCCTTAGATTACTCGCCCACGGAGGACCAATTGAGAGGTGATAGTTAAGTGGTCATTAGATGACATCGCCTTAGATTACTCGCCCACGGAGGACCCGCTCAGCGGTGATAGTTAAGTGGTCATTAGACAACAGCGCCTTAGATTACTCACCCACGTAGAACCAAATCAGTGGTGATAGTTAAGTGGCCATTAGACGACATCGCCTTAGATTACTCGCCCACGGAGGACCCACTCAGCGGTGATAGTTAAGTGGTCATTAGAGGACATCGCTTAAGATAACTCGCCAACGCAGGACACACTCAGCGGTGATAGTTAAGTGGTCATTAGATGGCAGCACCTTAGATTATTCGCCCATGAAGGACCTACTCAGTGGTGATAGTTAAGTGGTCATTAGACGGCAGCACCTTAGATTACTGGCCCATAGATGACTCACACAGTTGTGATAGTTAAGTGGCCATTAGACGACATCGCCTTAGATTACTCGCCCACGGAGGACCCACTCAGCGGTGATAGTTAAGTGGTCATTAGAGGACATCGCTTAAGATAACTCGCCAACGCAGGACACACTTAGCGGTGATAGTTAAGTGGTCATTAGACGACATCGCCTTAGATTGCTCGCCCACGTAGTACCAACTCAGTGGTGATAGATAAGTGGTCATTAGACGACATCGCTTTAGATTACTCGCCAACAGAAGACGAACTGAGAGGTGATAGTTAAGTGGTCATTAGGCGGCAGCGCCTTAGATTACTCGCCCACGGAGGACCAAATCAGTGGTGATAGTTAAGTGGTCATTAGACGGCAGCGCCTTAGATTACTCGCCCACGGAGGACCAAATCAGTGGTGATAGTTAAGTGGTCATTAGACGGCAGCGCCTTAGATTACTTGCCCACGGAGGACCAAATCAGTGGTGATAGTTAAGTGGTCATTAGACGACATCGCCTTAGATTACTCGCACACGGAGAATCCACTCAGCGGTGATAGTTATTTGGTCATTAGACAATATTGCCTAAGATTAATCGCCCATGGACGACCAACTCAGTGGTGAAAGTTTAGTTATCATTAGACGACAGCGCCTAAGATTACTCGCAAACGGAAGACCAACTCACCGTATAACATTATCATGGACATGACAAATACCCCATATACCATTGTCACAGACATGGCAAATACACCGTATACCATTGTCACAGACATGGCAAATACACCGTATACCATTGTCACAGATATGGCAAATACACCATATACCATTGTCACATACATGGTAAATACCCCATATACCATTGTCACAGATATGGCAAATACACCATATACCATTGTTACAGATATGGCAAATACACCGTATCACATTGTCACAGTTATTGCAAATACACCATAGACCATTGTCACAGATATGGCAAATACACTGTATACCATTGTCACATATATGGTAAATACACCGTATCACATTGTCACAGACATGGTACACACATCATATACCATTGCCACAGAGAAGGCACCGTATAACATTGTGAAAAACATGGCAAATACACAGTATAACATTGTCAAGGACATGGCAAATACACCATATATCATTGTCACGGACATGGCAAATACACAGTATACCATGGTTACAGACATGGCAAATACACCGTATACCATTGTCGCAGACATGGCAAATACACCATATACCATTGTCGCAGACATGGCTAATACACCGTATACCATTGTCGCAGACATGGCAAATACACAATATACCATTGTCGCAGACATGGCAAATACACCGTATACCATTGTAACAGATATGGCAAATACACCATATAACAGTGTAACAGACATGACAAATACACCATGTTACAATGTCACAGAAATGGCAAATACACTATATAACATTGTCACAGACATGGCAAATACTCCATATATCTTTGTCACAGACATGGCAAATACTCCTCATACCTATATAACATTGTCACAGACATGGCAAATACTCCATATACCATTGTCGCAAAAATGGCAAATACACTGTGTACCATTGTAACATAGATGGCAAATACACCGTATAACATTGTCATGGACATGGCAAATACACCATATACAGTGTTACAGAAATGACAAATACACCATATAACATTGTCAAAGACATGTCAAATATATAATATACCATTGTCAAAGATATGGTACATACACCATATACCATTGTCACAGACATGGCAAATAGACTTTATAACATTGTCACAGACATGGCAAATACACCATATAACAATGTCACGTATATGCAAATACACTTTATAACATTGTGAAAAACATGGCAAATACACCATAAAACATTGTCAAAGACATGTCAAATATACCATAAACCATTGTCGAAAACATGGTACATACACCATATACCATTGTCACAGATATGACAAATATACCGTATACCATTGTCACATATATGGCAAATACACCGTATAACATTGTAACAGACATGGTACACACATCATATACCATTGCCACAGAGAAGGCAAATACACCGTATAACATTGTGAAAAACATGGCAAATACACAGTATAACATTGTCAAGGACATGGCAAATACACCATATAATATTGTCACGGACATGGCAAATACACCGTATACCATGGTCACAGACATGGCAAAGACACCGTATACCATTGTCACAGACATGGCAAATACACTGTATACCATTGTCACAGACATGGCAAATACACCGTATACCATTGTGGCAGACATGGCAAATACACAATATACCATTGTAACAGATATGGCAAATACACCATATAACATTGTCACGGACATGATAAATACACCATATAACAGTGTTACAGACATGACAAATACACCATGTTACAATGTCAGAGAAATGGCAAATTCACTACATAACATTTTCACAGACATGGCAAATACACCATATACCATTGTCGCAGACATGGCAAATACTCCTCATACCTTTGTCGCAGATATGGCAAATACACCGTGTACCATTGTAACATATATGGCAAATACTCTGTATAACAGTGTCATGGACATGGCAAATACACCATATAACAGTGTTACAGAAATGACAAATACACCATATAACATTGTCAAAGATATGTCAAATATACCATATACCATTGTCAAACACATGGTACATACACCCCATATCATTGTCACAGACATGGCAAAAACACCATATAACAATGTCACAGATATCGCAAATACACTTTATAACATTGTCACAGACATGGTACATACACCATATAACATTGTCTCAGACATGACAAATACACCATATACCATTGTCACAGATATGGCAAATACACCGTATACCATTGTCACAGATATGGCAAATACACCATAACATATAACATTGTCACAGACATGGTACATACACCATATACCATTGTCACAGACATGGCAAATACACCATATAACATTGTCACAGACATGGCAAATACGCCATATAACATTGTCACACACATGTCAAATACACCATATACCATTGTCACAGACATGGTAATTACACCATATACCATTGTCACAGACATGGCAAATACACCATGTACCATTGCCACGGACATGGTACATACACCATTTAATAATTTCACAGATATGGCAAATACACCAGATAGTTTTGTCACAGACATTGCACATACAACATATACCATTGTCACAGACTGGCACATACACCATAGAATAATGTCACAGACATGACACATACACCATATACCATTTTCACATACATGGCAAATACACCATATACCATAGTCACAGACATGGGAAACACTCCGTATAACATTATCACAGACATCGCAAATACAACGTATACCATATCACAGACATTGCAAATACATTATATATCATTGCCATATGCATTGCAAATACACCGTATACCATTGTCATGAACATGGTACAAACACCATATACCATTGTCACAGACATATCAAATACACCGTATAACATTGTCACAGATATGTAAAAATTACACCATAAACCATTGTCGCAGATTGGTGATTGTTGTTTTTGTACATGTAGAGTGAACCTGGAATATTTCTTCCTGTTGGCGTCGAATAACCTTTAATGTGTTGGTACGCCGTAAAACCCTATTCATTCATTCATTCCACTAATACAACTGGATATGCCATATATAACCTGAAATGTGTTAAAAATGGCATTATCCAATTCTGGCTTTACTCCTCTTCCATTTTTTCTTTTAACACACACGATATACTTATACATAATTATTACTATATATGACATTGGGTCTCATTGTCAGAAAGTTATCACTGTGGTTATGTTAACTGTTACATGTAGCTGTTAGTCCTCGATGGCAGGAAAGAGGGTTAACTTAATGTCAATTTGCCTCAATGGCATAAAAATGATGCTAAATATTCAAACAAACAAATCATTTAGTTTTTTCTTCACCAAAACTACACATTCAAAAATAAAAATAACCTTTAATAGTTTGAAAGGGAGGCTCACTAGTCAAGCACTTCTTCGATAAATATCCATCAGTTTTATTGATACCCTTGTTGTACTTAAGGTAGAATAAAGTCAAATTTGTTGGGTTTGAGAGTTTCAAAATGATGTCCAGACAGTTAAAATTGGTTGATAGGAAATAAAAGGCACAAAAGAATGTATCCAAAATGCCTTGCAGCTCATGTGATGGATATCAGAAATAAATGTGTCGATAAACTAACTCCCTTTACATTACTCAATATCTTGTTTAGATATTCATATTAGCAGAGTTTAAATTAATTACCATTTTCTCAATTTTTTCCCTTTCCATCGGTCAATTGTTAAAATTAGGTATGCAAATGTTGAACCTTATTTGGATTGTATACATTGAAAAGCATATCTGTCAGCTATTAAGTGGGTGGGTGCGTTCGGGGGAGGTTGGCGGCTATACTAGGAAAACGCAAGGCTTTGAATATGCAAATGAATTTCACTGGTCAATATAAAGAAAACAAGTAATTTTCCAATTTACACATATATTTATTAATTATTAATAAATTATATTATAAACAATACAAATTGTTTTGTTCACAAATTTATTACAACCAATACCACCCTGTACAAGTAACGGAGAAATGATGATGCCGGTAAGGAAATATCAATATTGCCATAAGGTTTGACTGATGACTGACAGGTGCTCCAATATAGCCTTCCATTGCAAACATGGCAACAACAAAGGTAGGACTAGGTAAATCTCACTTGTCATGCAATGTCTGCTTTCAGTGTAGAAATCCAGAAAAGCTGTATGTATGTCCATATTATTTGGCCTTGAGCATGACCCAAATTTATTCCCATCTGGTGTTTAATGGAAGCCAGATTTCCCCCTGTAAACTGCAGCATTTTTTCTCAATCCTCCATACTATCGAGTATTTATACTGAAATATCACCAGGTGAATTTCAGAGCCACATTATCAAACCAGCATAAGCAATATTTCAGTTTTATAATATGTCGGTAAAGATATTTCATTAATGATTTTTGAAAAAATCATGAAATACCTTCATACATATTCTAAAACTGTAAATATCATAACAGTTTAATAATGTGATTATGTAATTCACCCCATGGCATTTATTTATCCTTTCACTTATATAGTATATTGGTAAGGAATATCTATATATGTATATATATACAAAAACACAATAATTATAAATCTGTCTGATGTCCATGTATATTGTCAATGAACAAGAAATGTAGATGTATTCCACAAGAGTTATAAAAAGGGCATTGATGTTTCGGAAATGCAACTTCTGAATACTCCCCATGTGCCTGGGTATACCATTTATTTTAAATATTTATAAAGATTCCATTACTAATTAAGAAAGGCTTTTGTCGTCACTTAAGATCAAAGAAAAAACTTTTTAAAAGTCAATATTTATTACTATTTCTTAAATTATTACTGCTTTGCTTTTAAGTGTGACCATATCAGAGATTCTAGAAAACGTCAGCTATAACTTTAACAGCCTTTACATCACGGCACGTATCGTGCTGGAGACACTATCAAGCCTTCAATGTCCCCTCAAGTTTTAAATCAACTATCACGACAACCGCTATCACCCTGGTTAAGCATACAACTACAGGTACAATTGTAGGTTGCCAAGCATACAGCTACATGTACAACAGTAGGTGCCGATAAATGCATATAAGGAAGCCTGTCCCCAATAGCCCAGTTACACATGATGAAATTGAAGCTAATTGTTTATTTCAGTACATGTAATTGAAATTAAAAATTTGGCTTTGAAACTAATTACTAAAAACTGTTTTTCATGGATGTTTTTTTTTTTATTGTATTTTTTTAAGAAAAAAACAACTCCGACCATTTAAAATAGTTCTAGTACTAATGCAATGATGCCATCAAATTAATGTACAATATTTGATCAGTATAATAAATGCTTACACTGAGGCAGACAGTTAGAGTCTTTGTTGGTGAGTTTAACATTTAACAACTGTTCTTCCGCATGTAGCTGGCAATGTTTCCTGTGAAACAATTGGACTGAGTTCGGCTGAACCTTGTCTATCTTAAGATAGCGTCCAAGACAACTTTGCCATGGAAGAGCCATTGTCATTTGTAAAGACTGATCTCAATGTAGTTTAAATGTTACAAGTTTGGAGTCTCTTATAGTTAAACTGACAATCTTTCTAATGAAGATATTGGACCAAGCTTGGCTTAAACCCATAATCAATGTCTTTTAAACAGAAGTTAGGTGTCTTATGGTTGCTCTTGAAAACATTAAACTGACAATCTTTTTCATTAAGGTATTGGACCGAGCTAGGATCAAACCCATGACCTCAGTGGCGAGAAGTAAGTGATCTTGCTTAGGTTATCCTATTCATGGAGGACCGTTTTGTCATTTGCATAGAATGTAGTCCAAACATGAGTGTTTGTTACATAATAGAAACAATTGTACTTTCAATGTATTAAAGGATTTTGATATTGCCAGTCGAATTTACTGGAATACATTAAGTCTGATATGAATGTTTCAAGTAACAGTTTGGATATTTTAATACATGAAAGTGAAAGTAAGTCATGGTTATATGTTGTCAGTATTGTCAGTAAACACTACTATAATCAATACATTAAGTCCGATGCAAATCTTTCATGTAACAGTTTGGGTATTTAAGAAACTGTTACACTGAGAATCTTTCTCACGACGTCATCAGACTGAGCTAGGCTTAAACCCATGACCTCAGTGGCGAGAGGTAAGTGATCTTGCCTGAGTCATGATGATCATGCAGGATCTGTTGCCATTTGCATAGATTGAGCTCAACGTAGTTAAATCAACATAGGCCTCTGTTATTTTATGGAAACAATATAGGTTCAATGTAAGAACATTTATATTGTCAGTCAACACTACTGGAATACATTAAGTCTGATACAAATGTTTCACGTAACAATTTTGGTATTTATGCGGAAGTAGGTCATGTTATTTGTACCCAGTATCTGGCTTTTTACTTTACTCTTTCATTATTTTTATTACTCACGTTAGCACCAAAGTGCTGTCTGTCTGTCTGTCTGTCTGTCTGTCTGTCTGTCTGTCTGTCTGTGTGTCTGTCTGTGTGTCTGTCTGTGTGTCTGTCTGTCTGTCTGTTTGTCTGTCTGTCTGTCTGTCTGTCTGTCTGTCTGTCTGTCTGTCTGTCTGTCTGTATGTCTGTATGTATGTCTGTATGTATGTCTGTATGTCTGTCTGTCTGTCTGTCTGTATGTATGTATGTCTGTCTGTCCTGGGCAATAACTGTCTTTGGTAATATCTAAGCAAGGACACTAACTCTACTAATACTAACATTCTTTTGTTTTACTAATATTAATGTCTTGGCATCATTCCATTACAACATGAAGAACACTTATTTATTTGATTATAGAAGAGCTACATTTGACATAGATCGCTCACCTATGGTATAGGAGACAATACCAAAGATGAAAGTTTTTAACGAGGCAAGGGCCTCACCTCAGACATTTAAATTTGGTCATTTGAGATATCAGATATATAAAGCCTAAGTTTTGTGAATATCAAAATGAAAGCTGCAGGTGCTGAAGTACATAATTTTATATAACGCAATCAATCAAGGGCCATAGCTCCCGGCATTAATTACTCGATTTGGCCAGTTTAATTTGATTTAAATATCTAACATCATTTTTATGCCAATGGTGCCTAACAGAAGATCAGTTAACTTGACCACACTTTCCTAGGATCCTTTAAATTTAACCAACACTCAAGTACGCCCATCTCTTTAACTGATAGCTCCCCCCCCCACACTTGTATCAGCAGTAAAATGATTGACAATGACACACAATGTACTATATAAAAGTCACAAAGACTGGCCAAGCAGGGATTCAAATTCAAGACCCCTGGATAGTTTTTTAATGTTATTCTTTTACAATTTCAACACACTACAGGTTAATATAGCATGTCCAGTCTAATTTGTAGAGAAAAACCTCAGAATGAAACTTAGTATAACTACCATTCTTCAGTAAGTAATTGGTAAACATTTTCACTTAACGTTTTTGGAGAGGTAAGGGATCTTGAGACTGCACCTTTAACCACTCAGTCACAGAGGACACTATTGGATTGATAACCAGACATGCTACTGATTGAGCTACCCAGGCCCTGGTCTAAAATATCATGGTCACATAACAACTGTGTAAGTTTAAAGAGGATGGAATATTAACTGCGAAGACTGGAGTGCAAGTACGATCAAATACACACAATTTGACACAACTGACAATATTTATTGGATTTGGTCATTTCAAGAAGTGATTCAAGATATAATGGTAAAATAACTACTTTGTATGTCTGTTGAGGTTTAAATGAAAACTGCAAGTGCAGGATGCAAATGACAATTTGGTCAGATTAAAATTTGTCCAGATATTATGCACAGAACATCAAATTACACAATTTTTTTAATGCAAGGGCCATAACTCTTGACTACATTTATCTAATGGTCAGTTCAAGAACTTGTCAAAGATTTTATAAGTATTAATTTATTTAAGGGAACAGTTAGAGTCGGTCGGAAATAATATAGTCAATCGGGAAACCAGAACTACACCTTTATTTAATTTAGACTTTAGGTAAAATAATAAAAAAATCTATAAAACATTTGGGTGCAAGGATGCATAAAACAAACGTTTACGGACAGACGGGGCGATCAGAATGAATCATCTCGAGTTCTGCCACAGTGTCATTGGCGTAGCCTGGCTGAAAATGATGTGTAGGCACAGTTGTAGGGCGTCTGGGTCATGCTCCCCCGAAAGCGTTTTTTCAGCTAGGCCGTCGTAGGTGTTTTAGGGGCCTTGTTATCCTTAATAGTTACCTTAAATTCATTGTTTTAAAACATATTCAGTGATTTTTTGTTGCGAATTTAAAATGTTATTGTTTTGAATGTTTACTTCTAAAATAGAGTATTATCTAAAGTGATATCTTGAAAATTTTGGTACTTCCTTTAGTGTGTGTAATCTTACTTTGCTCATTTGGCATATCGGCATTCCAGAAAGCACAACTTCAGAACTTTATAACTAAACTGACAATTACACAAATAAAAAGGAAATACTGACTAGATATTCAAACAAATTATGCGTTATGTTGTAAGCATAGTGTATTTGTATAAATTTCTAAAATGCTTCACTAAAAACATAGCGAAGGAGTGGAGTGGCATAATTATTATGAATGTAACATATTTTGTATTTGCTTCATTGTTACTAATAAGAAAGTACATAAGACAGGAAACTTTTCATATCTCAAAATAAACACTTGTATGTAAACTGCAGATGCTTCGATATTTGTACTGAGAACATCCCAAGGGTAACATGGTACCTTGAACTAGATAAATTCTTGAACACGGAGACTTCAAGATTTGTTATGAGAATATCTCAAGTGTGACAGCCTTGCACTACCAGTAGATAAATTCTTATACATTAAAGCTTTGCAATTTGCTATGAGAACATCTCAAGGCTGACATGGTGCCTTGCACTGGATAAATTCTTGTACGCTCAAGCTTTGTGATTTATTATAAGAACACCCCAAGTCTGACATGGTGCCTTGCACTAGATACGTTCTTGTACACTCAAGCTTTGCGATTTGTTAAGAGAACATCCCAAGCGTGACACGGTGCCTTGCACTAGATAAGTTCTTGTTCTTGCAAACTTTGCGATTTGTTACGAGAACATCCCAAGCGTGACATGGTGCCTTGCACTAGATAAGTTCTTGTACACTCAAGCTTTGCGATTTGTTGTGAGAACATCACAAGCGTGACATGGTGCCTTGCACTAGATAAGTTCTTGTACTCACAAGCTTTGCGATTTGCTATGAGTACATCCCAAGCTTGATATGATGCCTTGAACTAGATAAATTCTTGTACACGCAAGCTTCGATATTGGTTACAAGATAATCCCGGGGGTGACATGGTGACTTGCTGTAGATAATTTCTTGTAAATGCAAGATATGAGATTTGTTATGAAAACATCCCAAGGGCGATATGATGTCCTGCACTAGATAAATTCTTGTATGTGATGTTATAAAAACACTTGTGGAGCATGACAAAATTTAAATTTTCTGCAAAACTAAAAATCATGGTTTGTGTTCTTTGGATGTAAAATATAAATAAAAAACACACGAATGGCTTAGGACTTTTAGAGTAAATTAAGTAAAAACATTTTAAAAAATAAAGTGAAATTGTAATATCTACACTAACAAATGCTTCATTTTCACCTAGTATCAGTGTGCAATTATTGCATTGAAAATGTTGGTAAACATTCAAATCAATTCACTGAAAATTCATAACAGAGTTTTACATTTGTAAATTTTGCACAGATGAAAAATTGCAATTAAGTGCTGCAATATGTTCAAATTGAGGAATACAGAAGTTCAAAGCCAAATCATTCACCTTAACTTGTACTGACAGTTAACAATCATTACTCTAACGGCATATGCATAAGACTGGGTTACCACAAGCAGACCAATTTCCATGCACTTGCCCATATTGGCACAGCAGAGCCATCAAGTTAGAACAAGAGATGGATTGATCATTGTTGCATTTCTGATAGGCACACTAGAACTATCAAGTTAGAACAAGTGATGGATCAATCATTGTCGCACTTTTGATAGTTAACAACAGCTATATGTCGTCAAGATTCTGCGAACAGTCACCCTCTTTTGCCTTTCTATTAATTAATTTTTCCTATTTTTACTATTTTTATTAAAATACTGTATTCTATAATATTTTACAAATGAATTAACTAAATTTTCTGATAGAACAAAATATTTAGTAATTTTAAAAAGATTGAATGGATAAAAATATAATAAAAAACCTGAATGAAAACTTAAATGCAAAATATAATTGATTTTTTAAAGAACTAAAAAAAACTGCTGTATTTCTGCCAAAAACAACCGCTCTTGTAAAATATTGTTCATCAACATTTCTTGTTCACAGATGGGCATAAGACAGACTATTTATTGAATTTATCTATATATATATATATAATTATAATATATGTATTCCATACAATATACAAAATTAGTCAATACTAAGGAAAAATATGACATACAATAAACTCAAATGAGAACATTATCAAGTCATACACAAAGCTAAACGATATGGACATACCAAGCTTTTCAGAATTCTCACATAGAAGCCAACATCGCTGAACAAGCGAGAAATATAAAGTCATGTTCACCTCTGTCATCACCATGTTCACAATGAAAGTCAAATTGGAGCACTTGTATACATAGATTGATACTTCCAACCATAAGTAATCCAGTATTTGCCAGCCATTAGTTTACATCAGCTTAAAAGCAGCAGATAACAATTCAACAGTTCACTTGGTTGTTTTCATTTTCCCCTCTTTTTATATATTGCACCAGTTTTATCAATGAAGGTTCAGCAAGTTATAGGTAATTCTCATATGAAGTCTTTGGACTGAGCTTAGCCTCAAAAACCCACAACAGATCCTTTCACAATTTAGGCCAAGTTTTCAGTTATATCCCGATGGTGTCTACAGTATTCCAAGTACATCAAGCAGCAGACACATGGTATGATACCCCACCCAGTCACATTGTAGTGACAATGGGCCGAACAGACCTAGAACTATCCTTTAAATACTAAGTACAAAGCAAGGAAGCTTCTAGTACTATTTTCCAAGTCTTTGGTATGACCAAGCTGTGGATCAAACCCACAACATTCCATACTCTATCCCTAGACCATTGCTGTGGTTTCAATCATATGATATAGTCATACACACATGAATATAAAGAAAATGTTATTTGTATCCTGTTTAATGTTTTAATTCAGTGTGGGGATTTGAAATAACCACACAAATAATCATCACTTCATGACATGTTGCACCAAGACCTGTAGCTCATACGTCAAGGTCAAGTTGTTTTATTTACTCTAAAGATAGTCGCAATATGTCTATTCATTTACACACTGCTCCTTGGGTATTTATCACTTATTAGTGACATTTTTTTATCATCAACTCTCCATTATATAATGAACGAGGTGCCCAAGTCAATTCTTAGTGGGGTTCAACACCGCGATACTCATAATAGGTTATATTGCATCCTGTGTTATTGATAGAGGGAGACCTCAGAGAGTAGAACCATTGTCCATCCAACCTCAGTGGCGAGAGACAAGTAATCTCAGGTTCAATCAGTCATAGAAGATCCCACCCAAAACAGAATTGTTTAGTTATCTATTGCATATGACATAGCTGCTGCTTCTATCTGATGTCTTACAGTCAAAACTTTTACAAGCAATACAGAATATTCATCACCATGAGTCGCACCATCAGAAGTCCACGAATCAGATGTCGAGTTCCATATATACAAGAATGATTGTACATGGTGGTGCCACATTGATTGTCTCTCGTTACCGGTTGTACAGGGTGGATTACAAAGGTTCTTTCAATAACTTAATGAATATAATCTGAAACTGAAAATAGTATAATTATGATAATAGATTGTTAGCACAACTAAAACATATTTTAATATTAAAACAGATCTGTTATTTGATTTTTTTAACCAAGATAATGCGTTTTAAATATTTTCATAATAATTTTGAAATTATGTTTTTGAATGAATGAGTAAAAGGGGTTTTATGGCATACCAACACATTATAGGTAATTCAACGAAAAATGTAAAGAAAAACAAACAAATTAACATACAGATAAAAACACATCAACAAATGAATATGCAGAATGAACCTAGAACCTTGATACTTGTAGAACTGCAGAGTTTCAGCAAATTATGTCGTATTACTCAATTGTCTCTTCTTAAAACACGGGTAAAATTATGATTATTGAAAATAACAACAATGAACATATCATAAAAGGCCAAATGATTTTCTTTCATTACAGATTTTAAAGATGCAACAATTTAATAAAACATTATCTTAAAGCAAAATCATCTTAAAACAACAAGAATACACTGGAGTGTAAAATGAACGAATGAATCTGGCTTTTACAGCTAACAAACATATTACAGAATATATGATTCTAAGAAGAAAGATGACTTAAGGTTCACTCGCCATGTACGAAAAGAAAAAGATTAACATACAAATTAAAAAAAAATAACATACAAATAACTATCAACAAATGAATGAATGAATGAATAATGAATAGGGTTTTACGGCGTACCAACACATTAAAGATTATTTGACGCCAACAGGAAGGAATATATCAGGCTCACTATACATGTACAAAAACAACAAATAAACAAATTAACATACAGATTTAAAAAAATACATCAACAAATGAATATGCACAATGAACCTAAAACCTTGATACCTGCAGAACTGCAGTGTTTCAGCAAATTATATCGTATTACTCAAATTGTCGCTTCCCACGACATGCATGAGCCACAGTGATCCTATTCTTGCCATCACTCATATGGCTCCCTGGAACCTCACAGGGGTTGGTTATTTAACCACAATAATGAACATGAACATAAATGATAAAATGAACATGACACCCATTCTGAAGATTCCTACCCCTCTGCAGAGATTGACAGTGATTCTATTCTTACCCGGAACCACACGGATTTAATTATGTTTTGAAAATAGCAACAATGAGCATATCATAAAAGGTCATGTGACTTTCCTTCAAAACGGTTCATAAAATTGCAGCAATTTAATAAAACACGATCTTAAAGCAAAATCATCTTAAAAACAACAACAATACATTGACATGCAAAATGAATGAATGAATGAATGAATGAATGAATGAATGAATGAATGAATGAATAGGGTTTTACAGCGTACCAACACATTGTAGGGTATTCGACGCTAACAGAAGGGAAGATTCCAATTTCACTCTACATGTACAAAAACAACACATTAACATATATGAATGAATGAATGAATGAATGAATGAATGAATGAATGAATGAATGAATGAATAGGATTTTACGTCGTGCAACACATTAAAGGTTATTCGACGCCAACAGGAAGGAAGATTCCAGGTTCACTCTACATGTACAAAAACAACAAATTAACATATATAATAAAAAATACATCAAGAAATGAATATGTTAAATGGACCAAAACTTGATATCTGTGGGCTGCAGAGTTTCTGCAAACTCTTATCAAATACTTAATTTCCCACCTCTTGTGATATGCATTATCTAGAGTTTCTATTCTTTCCCAAAAAGTTGACAAAACCCAATTCTGAGCTTCCTATTCACCTGCAGAGATTGAGAGCGATACTAATCTTACTCTCAACAACACACATATTACAACATAAATCAAATATTATTGAATATTAAAAATTATTATATATCTCTCATATGGCACCCTGGAAATACACAGCAGTTAGTATTTTAATTACAAGAATGGAGATGACAAAAAGTGGACAACTCAATTGCGAAATGTTTAATATTTCAAGGGTCATAACTCCGACATTAAGAATCCATTTTGACTAGTTCCAGATATTGTACAAAATACTATCCTATAACTATGTAAGTTTGGCGAAGATCTAATAAATATACAAGTTCTAGAAGGAACCTAACTTTAAAAAGTTAATGGACAGACAGATGACGGACACAGTGATCAGGACTAAAAGTATGTAAGCCCTTATACATAGTGAGATTAATTCAAAATCCTAAATCTCCAAGGGACACAAGGCAAAACTGAAATTGTTACACTTGTTCATTCCTTGAAACAATCTTTACACATTTAAATAATAAACATTTTTTTCTTTCGTAAGCAAATGGCGATCAGAGTGGATGAAAATAATCTATGGCAATAAGCGAAATGTGAAGTCTTTCTTCTATTTATCGAAGTAACAACCCTATTACAAAAAGGAAATTAAGAGTCTGGGTATTCTGACTTCATTTTGGATTAATTTTTATATATAATTTTCAGGAAATGATTTTTAGTGAATATTTAGTAAATTGATGTGTGTCCTTTTAACCCAATGAATGAATTAATGAAAAAGGTTTTATGGCGTACCAACGCATCATAGTTTATTCGACGCCAACAGAAGGGAAGATTACAGGTTCACTCTACATGTACAAACACAACAAATTAACATATATGAGTGAATGAATGAGTGAATGAATGAATAGGGTTTTACGTCGTGCCAACACATTATAGGTTATTCAACGCCAACAGGAAGGACAATTACAATTTCACTCTACTTGTACAAAAACAACAAATTAACAATATAGATTTAAAAAAATATATATATCAACAAATGAATGAATGAATGAATGAATGAATGAATAGAGTTTTACGGTGTACCAACACATTATAGGTTATTCGACGCCAACAGGAAGGAAGATTCCAGGTTCACTCTACATGTACAAAAACAACAAATTAACATACAGATTAAAAAAAATCAACAAATGAATATGTAGAATGAATTTAGAACCTTGATACCTAGAGAACTGCAGAGTTTCAGCAAATTCTATCGTATTACTCAATTTGTCGCTTCTAAT
The DNA here is from genome assembly GCA_029582155.1 of Panopea generosa. NCBI lineage: Eukaryota > Metazoa > Mollusca > Bivalvia > Adapedonta > Hiatellidae > Panopea > Panopea generosa. The sequence continues at coordinate 10,821,927 of CM055911.1, read as the reverse complement.
GACATGCATAAGCCACAGTGATCTTATTCTTGCAATCACTCATGGCTCCCTGGGTTGATAATTTAACCACAATAGTGAAAATGACAAAAAAATATAAAATGAACATGACACACATTCGGAGTATTCCTTCCCCTCTGCAGAGATCGACAGTGATTCTATTGTTAGCCGGAACCACACGGGCGTCTTGGTGGAGGAAGACCTCAGAATAAATCTTGAGTAGAACCACGATCCTTCTGCAAATAACTGGCAAACGTTATTGCATAAAAATTTTAACCAAACAACTCTTTGAAGTCATCTTATATTGGAAAATATTCATATGAAAGGTCTAGCTAAACCTTTTCTCAGAAGATGGTTTTGCCTTTGGAATAATTTGTTCCCAGTATAAACGGATCGGTTCCTTTACTTTAAGTAAAATAATGCGTAAAACATTTTTTCAGAACGGTCTATTGGTATTGACAAATATCAAGATACAAAATTAGTATTCAAATCTATTTATATTGTAAAAATACTCATATGATTGGCTTTTTTAACCTATTGTTTTTGTCAATATACACTCAGGGACTTTGAAAACGCGCCACTTACATACAGGTACTTTTAGTGCAGAAAATGTCATCCGATGTAATGGAAAGTTTATATACGTTGAGACTGCTATTTGTCTTCTACTCTTAAAATTTCGGACTCAGACCTAATTTTTTTATCATTTTTTTTCCATTGATCGAAACTACCCACTAAGATGAAAGTTCACAGGCCTTAATAACGAGTGAATGTATCCATGTGAAAGGTTCATGCACTCGTTGTTGAGGCCTGTGAATTCTCACTTTTTGGGGTAGTTTCGAACAATGGAAAAAATGCATAAAAAATCAGGTCTGAGTCTGAAATTTTGATAGCAGAAGAGATAGTAGTCTTAACGTATATAAACTTTCTATTAAATCGTAAAACATTTTCTACACTCAAATTACAAGCATGTAAGCGGTGTGTGTTCAAAGACGCTGAGTGTATTTACATTACAATAATCGAATACCTCTGGCTATGATTTTATTTTTTGCGGCCTAATTTTCAAGCCAAAAATTTCTTTTCATTAATACAATGTGAAAAGTAGCTTAAACAATACTTAATTTTACCATTTAGTTATATTATAAAAATATTGACATAAAATGTCTCTCTTAGAATTAACTTAACACTGTTTTGGAACACACCTTACAAAATGTACAATTTATGTAGCAACTCTGAAGAAATTACTAAATATAAAAATATATTTTAACAATTTTGTAATATATCATGTCGTAAAAATATTCATCTTAGATTCTTGATAAACATTTTTTCATGTATCACTGACCACCGAGATGATTTTTTCTTTTGAAATAGTGTTTTACCTTGAACAAACGGATCATATTCTCTGCTATGAAGTATACCTATATGTAAAACATATCGATAGTTTGTAAAATCAAAATAAGTTAATATTTTCATGTAAATTGAGTTAATTTACCGACGTACAGACTTTCGATACCTAATATATGAATAATGCAATTGGTTACGGGCCATATAACAGACGTAACTTATTCGATTTGATTAGTTTAAGAACTGCATCAAAGTATTGTGGTTATTTTAACTTCAGTGTCGGTTTGGTGATTGTGAAATAAAAATTGCGAGTGCTAGAGTCTATACAGAGCACAATTATCAAAAAAATTCAAAACGGTTCGTGCAAACCCACAATTTTTTCCCTATATGCCCATGAGCATCTTTTTAAAAAAATCACAAAATAAGCACTAAGGAGCTTACTGCCAGTACTTTTTCAAAACAATGTTGTTTAAAGACAGTGCACATTATTAAACACAACTCTTGCTAAGTTCTATGTATATACGATCACCATTATATGAGTTACTCTCTGATAGCATCATTACATATTGGTCACTCTTGGAATAAACATCTTAACTGGACATACGCCTTAAAATAACTATCTTCCCAGACATAACAATTACATAACATGTTGTCAGAAGAAAAGCAAATAATTTATAACACCTACTCGTAGATATATTTATGTCAAAATGTAATATAAACATATTTGTCTGCCAAATTTTTGATGAGAAGACTAACAATTTTATCACTTAAGTTACACATCCTGCCCTTTCATGTATACATAATTCAAACCCTTCTAAAGGATCAAAAATACCATGCTTCAGTATTCATTGTAGTTCTAGTAAAAAAAAGAAAAGCTATGTTAAGAACTGTTAAGAAACTAGAATATGACCCAGGTAATGACATCGAATACGAAATGTGGTTAAAACAAATCAGTGACAGTAAAAGAATAATGAATGAATGAATAGGATTTACGGAGTACCAACACATTAAAGGTTATTCGACGCCAACAGGAAGGAAAATTCCAGGTTCAGTCTACATGTACAAAAACAACAAATTAACATACAGATTAAAAAAAAATACTCCAACAAATGAATATGCAGAATTAACTTAGAACCTTGATACCTGCAGTACTGCAAAGTTTCAGCAAATTCTATCGTATAACTCAAATTGTCGCTTCTTACGACATGCATAAGCCAAAGTGGTCCTATTCTTGCAATCACTCATATGGCTCCCTGAAACCACACAGTGGTTGATAATTTAACCTTAATAGTGAACATTACGAAAAATGATAAAATGAATATGACATCCATTTCTACCCCTTTGCAGAGATCGGCAGTGATTCTATTCTTAGCTGGAATCACACGGGCTAGTGAGAGAAGAAATTGTAATTGTTAACATCAACAAATGAATGCTCAGTATGAACTCCAGTACAGAATCAACAGTTTCTATCTAACGTATCTCACAATTAGTGTTGACAATGATTGAATTTTAACGTCACTTTATGCCATCGAGGGCAAACAGACGACCAGTTAACCTAACAACTGTTTCCTAGAATCTTGAAAGGTTAATCATAACTCGAGCAATCTACGCAAGTAATTGATAACTTCACAGTTCAAACAGCTGTGAGAGACGAATGGTAATGAGACACAATGTCGTTTATCAATCATCACGGAGATTGTTGTCGGGCGGGGATTCGAACTCACCATGGAACAATTGGATTGATATATTGAACAATACTATATGTGACAAAAATTATCAAATGGATATGACACTCATTTTGTGTATACATGCTTCAATACTACTAACTGAAGAATAATTGCAAATATCAAAGCCCAAAGCATAAAAATCTTAGGTTGGTATTCAGGTGTGATAATATTTGTACTGTAAACTATTTAATTATTTCGTAACAAAAAATCTAAAATAATTCAAACCGGTCATTACACAATGGAGATGTAGCCCACTTGATAAAAAATTAATGTCATCACGTTAAATTACAATACGATGCATTTCTGCATTAACCAAATTGACTTGATGAGAATATCACTAAGGCATTTAACCAGTAATCTCATCTCCCTAGTTTGTTCCTGTTCAAATGCGTTGTACTTGTGGATAAAGTCCTATTTATTGAAACTATGACGTAAAGTTTCATATACTGTTTGAACATATATATAGTAGTTGTAGTAGTAGTAGTAGTAGTAGTAGTTGTAGTTGTAGTAGTATTAGTATTAGTGGTGATACTGTAGTAGCTGTAGTAATAGTAGTAGTAGTAGTAGTAGTAGTAGTTATAGCAGTATAATTAGCATTATCAGCAACATTATCAGCAGCATAAGTAGCAGCAGCGAAAGTAGCAATAGCAGTAACAGTAGCAGTTTCAGCTGCAATAGCAATTACTGTTTCTGTTGTTATTGTCGCTGCTGTTGTTGTTTCTGCTGTAGAAGTAGGAGGAGGAGGAGGAGGAGGAGTAGTAGTAGTAGTAGTTGTTGTTGTTTTTGTTGTTGTTGTTGCTGTTGCTGTTGTTGTTGTTGTTGTTGTTGTTGTTGTAGAAGTATACAATCTGTCTGGCCTGCCAAGGGACACCAAGTTTTTGAGTCTTGCTCTTCTAGAAGGCGGTCAACGGGTGTCGGGAACATGTAAACACACACTCTAAATGTAGCCCAGACACCCTACTAGCGTCTGGGAGTGCGCCAACCCAAATGTATATAGAGAAGACGTTGCTACCAACACTTGCAAAATTAAAAAACAAACTGAAACAGTACACTGGGATACTTTTATGGAAAAAAAATTGAAAAAAAAAAATGATCATAAACAAGGCTCGAACTCGCGACATTTGGGTTGACAGTTCAAACCGTTACAACTACGCTATCGAAACAGACAGTAGTACAACACACTCCAATTGATATATAGTTTATTCTATAGTTAATGTAATAGATAAAAAATGCTATCATACAACAAATACCACTAATACGGAAGATTCCATCTGAAATAGAATGACGTATTTTCAAAATAGCTGATTCGGTTTATAAGAACAATAATAATAATAATGATGATAATAATAATAATAATAACATTATATTGGGTTTCAATGGACAACTCAGGTATCTTCTACACACCGTGGCCTGCCCAGGGACAACAAGTTTTTGAGTCTGGCTCATCTAGAAGGCGGTCAACGGACGTTGGGAACATGTGCACGCATACAAAGTTGCATGTTTATGGCTATTTGGACCAACTCATGTGAAAACATGGCTTCTCCTCCCGCCGCAAATGACGCCCCTTGGCAAATACCTGGGTTTCAATGGACAACCCAAGCATCTTCTACACACACTGGCCTGCCCAGGGACACCAGGTTTTTGAGTCTTGCTCATCTAGAAGGCGGTCAACGGGTGTCTGGAACATGTAAACACACACTCTAAATGTAGCCCAGACACATTACTAGCGTCTGGGAGTGCGCCAACCCAAATGTATATAGAGAAGACGTTGCTACTAACACTTGCAAAATTAAAAAACAAACTGAAACAGTACACTGGGATACTTTTATGGAAAAAAAATTGAAAAAAAAATAAATTGATTATAAACAAGGCTCGAACTCGCGACATTTGGGTTGACAGTTCAAACCGTTACCACTACGTTATCGAAACAGACAGTAGTAAAACACACTTTATATTAATATATAGTTTATTCTATAGTCAATGTAATCAATAAAAAATGCTATCATACAACAAATACCACTAATACGGAAGATTCCATCTGAAATAGAATGACGTATTTTCAAAATAGCTGATTCGGTTTATAAGAACAATAATAATAATAATGATAATAATAATAATAATAATAATAATAATAATAACATTATATTGGGTTTCAATGGACAACTCAGGTATCTTCTACACACCCTGGCCTGCCCAGGGACACCAAGTTTTTTAGTCTGGCTCATCTAGAAGGCGGTCAACGGACGTTGGGAACATGTGCACGCATACAAAGTTGCATGTTTGTGGCTATTTGGACCAACTCAGGTGAAAACATGGCTTCTCCTCCCGCCGCAAATGACGCCCCTTGGCAAATACCTGGATTTCAATGGACAACCAAGGCATCTTCTACACACCCTGGCCTGCCCAGGGACACCAAGTTTTTGAGTCTTGTTCATCTAGAAGGCGGTCAACGGGTGTCTGGAACATGTAAACACACACTCTAAATGTAGCCCAGACACCCTACTAGCGTCTGGGTGTGCGCCGACCCAAATGTATATAGAGAAGACGTTGCTACCAACACTTGCAAAATTAAAAAACAAACTGAAACAGTACACTAGGATACTTTTATGGAAAAAAAATTGAAAAAAAAAATTGATCATCAACAAGGCTCGAACTCGCGACATTTGGGTTGACAGTTCAAACCGTTACCACTACGCTATCGAAACAGACAGTAGTACAACACACTATATAATGATATATAGTTTATTCTATAGTTGATGTAATAGATAAAAAATGCTATCATACAACAAATACCACTAATACGGAAGATTCCATCTGAAATAGAATGACGTATTTTCAAAATAGCTGATTCGGTTTATAAGAACAATAATAATAATAATGATAATAATAATAATAATAATAATAATAATAACATTATATTGGGTTTCAATGGAAAACGCAGGTATCTTCTACACACCCTGGCCTGCCCAGGGACACCAAGTTTTTGAGTCTGGCTCATCTAGAAGGTGGTCAACGGACGTTGGGAACATGTGCACGCATACAAAGTTGCATGTTTATGGCTGTTTGGACCAACTCAGGTGAAAACATGGCTTCTCCTCCCGCCGCAAATGACGCCCCTTGGCAAATACCTGGGTTTCAATGGACAACCCAGGCATCTTCTACACACCCTGGCCTGCCAAGGGACACCAAGTTTTTGAGTCTTGCTCATCTAAAAGGCGGTCAACGAGTGTCTGGAACATGTAAACACACACACTCTAAATGTAGCCCAGACACCCTACTAGCGTCTGGGAGTGCGCCAATCCAAATGTATATAGAGAAGACGTTGCTACCAACACTTGCAAAATTAAAAAACAAACTGAAACAGTACACTGGGATACTTTTATGGAAAAAAAATTGAAAAAAAAAATTGATCATAAACAAGGCTCGAACTCGCGACATTTGGGTTGACAGTTCAAACCGTTACCACTACGCTATCGAAACAGACAGTAGTACAACACACTTTATATTGATATATAGTTTATTCTATAGTTTATGTAATCAATAAAAAATGCTATCATACAACAAATACCACTAGTACGGAAGATTCCATCTGAAATAGAATGACGTATTTTCAAAATAGCTGATTCGGTTTATAAGAACAATAATAATAATAATGATAATAATAATAATAATAATAATAATAATAATAATAACATTATATTGGGTTTCAATGGACAACTCAGGTATCTTCTACACACCCTGGCCTGCCCAGGGACACCAACTTTTTGTGTCTGGCTCATCTAGAAGGCGGTCAACGGACGTTGGGAACATGTGCACGCATACAAAGTTGCATGTTTATGGCTATTTGGACCAACTCAGGTGAAAACATGGCTTCTCCTCCCACCGCAAATGACGCCCCTTGGCAAATACCTGGGTTTCAATTGACAACACAGGCATCTTCTACACACCCTGGCCTGCCCAGGGACACCAAGTTTTTGAGTCTTGCTCATCTAGAAGGCGGTCAACGGGTGTCTGGAACATGTAAACACACACTCTAAATGTAGCCTAGACACCTTACTAGCGTCTGGGAGTGCGCCAACCCAAATGTATATAGAGAAGACGTTGCTACCAACACTTGCAAAATTAAAAAACAAACTGAAACACTGCACTGGGATACTTTTATGGAAAAAAATGCCATATACGAGGTATGCAACAGTATAGGTCTGCTGTGTGACTTGCCATATACAAGGTATGCAACAGTATAGATCTGCCGTGTGACTTGCCATATACAAGGTATGCAACAGTATAGGTCTGCCGTGTGACTTGCCATATACAAGGTATGCAACAGTATAGATCTGCCGTGAGACATGCCATATACAAGGTATGCAACAGTATAGGTCTGCCGTGTGACGTGCCATATACAAGGTATGCAACAGTATAGGTCTGCCGTGTGACTTGCCATATACAAGTTATGCAGAAGTTTAGGTCTGCCGTGTGACTTGCCATATACAAGGTATGCAACAGTATAGATCTGCCGTGTGACTTGCCATATACAAGGTATGCAACAGTATAGGTCTGCTGTGTGACTTGCCATATACAAGGTATGCAACAGTATAGATCTGCCGTGTTACGTGCCATATACAAGGTATGTAACAGTATAGGTCTGCCGTGTGACGTGCCATATACAAGGTATGCAGCAGTATAGGTCTGCTGTGTGACATGCCATATACAAGGTATGTAACAGTATAGGTCTGCCGTTTGACGTGCCACATACATGGTATGTAACAGTATAGGTCTGCCGTGTGACGTGCCGCATACAAGGTATGCAGCAGTATAGGTCTGCTGTGTGACTTGCCACATACAAGGTATGCAACAGTATAGGTCTGCTTTGTGACATGCCACATACAAGGTATGCAGCAGTATAGGTCTGCCGTGTGACGTGCCACATACAAGGTATGCAACAGTATAGGTCTGCCGTGTGACGTGCCACATACAAGGTATGTAACAGTATAGGTCTGCCGTGTGACATGCCATATACAAGGTATGTAACAGTATAGGTCTGCTGTGTGACATGCCATATACAAGGTATGTAACATTATAGGTCTGCTGTGTGACATGCCATATACAAGGTATGCAACAGTATAGGTCTGCTGTGTGACTTGCCATATACAAGGTATGTAACAGTATAGGTCTGCTGTGTGACTTGCCATATACAAGGTATGCAATAGTATAGATCTGCCGTGTGACATGCCATATACAAGGTATGCAACAGTATAGGTCTGCCGTGTGACGTGCCATATACAAGGCATTTAATAGTATAGGTCTGCCGTTTGACGTGCCACATACATGGTATGTGACAGTATAGGTCTGCTGTGTGACGTGCCACATACAAGGTATGCAGCAGTAAAGGTCTGCTGTGTGACTTGCCACATACAAGGTATGCAACAGTATAGGTCTGCTTTGTGACATGCCACATACAAGGTATGTAACAGTATAGGTCTGCTGTGAGACGTGCCATATACAAGGTATGTAACAGTATAGATCTGCCGTGTGACGTGCCATATACAAGGTATGTAACAGTATAGGTCTGCTGTGTGACATGCCATATACAAGGTATGTAACAGTATTGGTCTGCTGTGTGACATGCCACATACAAGGTATGTAACAGTATAGGTCTGCTGTGAGACGTGCCATATACAAGGTATGTAACAGTATAGGTCTGCCGTGTGACGTGCCATATACAAGGTATGTAACAGTATAGGTCTGCTGTGTGACATGCCATATACAAGGTATGTAACAGTATTGGTCTGCTGTGTGACATGCCATATACAAGGTATGTAACAGTATAGGTCTGCCGTGTGACATGCCACATACAAGGTATGCAACAGTATAGGTCTGCTTTGTGACATGCCACATACAAGGTATGCAGCAGTATAGGTCTGCCGTGTGACTTGCCACATACAAGGTATGCAACAGTATAGGTCTGCTTTGTGACGTGCCACATACAAGGTATGCAGCAGTATAGGTCTGCCGTGTGACGTGCCACATACAAGGTATGCAACAGTATAGGTCTGCCGTGTGACGTGCCACATACAAGGTATGTAACAGTATAGGTCTGCTGTGTGACATGCCATATACAAGGTATGTAACAGTATAGGTCTGCTGTGTGACATGCCATATACAAGGTATGTAACATTATAGGTCTGCTGTGTGACATGCCATATACAAGGTATGCAACAGTATAGGTCTGCTGTGTGACTTGCCATATACAAGGTATGTAACAGTATAGGTCTGCTGTGTGACTTGCCATATACAAGGTATGCAATAGTATAGATCTGCCGTGTGACGTGCCATATACAAGGTATGCAACAGTATAGGTCTGCCGTGTGACGTGCCATATACAACGTATGCAGCAGTATAGGTCTGCCGTGTGACGTGCCATATACAAGGCATTTAATAGTATAGGTCTGCCGTTTGACGTGCCACATACATGGTATGTGACAGTATAGGTCTGCTGTGTGACGTGCCACATACAAGGTATGCAGCAGTAAAGGTCTGCTGTGTGACTTGCCACATACAAGGTATGCAACAGTATAGGTCTGCTTTGTGACATGCCACATACAAGGTATGTAACAGTATAGGTCTGCTGTGAGACGTGCCATATACAAGGTATGTAACAGTATAGATCTGCCGTGTGACGTGCCATATACAAGGTATGTAACAGTATAGGTCTGCTGTGTGACATGCCATATACAAGGTATGTAACAGTATTGGTCTGCTGTGTGACATGCCACATACAAGGTATGTAACAGTATAGGTCTGCTGTGAGACGTGCCATATACAAGGTATGTAACAGTATAGGTCTGCCGTGTGACGTGCCATATACAAGGTATGTAACAGTATAGGTCTGCTGTGTGACATGCCATATACAAGGTATGTAACAGTATTGGTCTGCTGTGTGACATGCCATATACAAGGTATGTAACAGTATAGGTCTGCCGTGTGACATGCCATATACAAGGTATGCAGCAGTATAAGTCTGCCGTGTGACATGCCATATACAAGGTATGCAACAGTATAGATCTGCTGTGTGACGTACCATATACAATGTATGCAGCAGTAGAAGTCAGCTGTGTGATGTGCCACAAACAAGGTATGCAGCAGTACAGGTCAGCAGTGTAATGTGCCACACACAAGGTATGCAACAGTATAGGTCTGATGTGTGAAGTGCCACATACAAGGTATGCAACAGTATAGGTCTTCTGTGTAACGTGCCATTATCAAGGTATTCAGCAGTAGAGGTCTGCTGTGTGATGTGCCACATACAAGATATGCAGCAGTATAGGTCTGCTGTGTATTGTACCACATACAAGGTATGCAGCAGTAAAGCTCTGCTGTGTGACGTGCCACTTACAAGGTATGCAGCAGTATAGCTCTCTTGTGTGACGTGCCACATTCAAGGTATGCAGCAGTATAGGTCTGCTGTGTAACATGCCACATACAAGGTATGCAACAGTATAGGTCTGCTGTGACATGTGCCACATACAAGGTATGCAGCAGTATAGGTCTGCTGTGAGATGTGCCACATACAAGGTATGCAACAGTATAGGTCTGCTGTGACATGTGCCACATACAAGGTATGCAGCAGTATAGGTCTGCCGTGTGACGTGCCACATACAGGGTATGTGACAGTATAGGTCTGCTGTGAAACGTGCCACATACAAGGTATGCAGCAGTAAATGTCTGCTGTGTGACGTGCCATATACAAGGTATGCAGCAGTGTAGGACTGCTGTGTAACGTGCCATATAGAAGGTATGCAGCAGTATAGGTCTGCTGTGTGACATGCCATATACAAGGTATGCAGCAGTAAAGGTCTGCTGTGTGGCGTGCCACATACAAGGTATGCTGCAGTATAGGTCTGCTGTGTGACGTGCCACATACAAGGTATGCAGCAGTATAGGTATGCTGTGTGACGTGCCACATACAAGGTATGCTGCAGTATAGGTCTGCTGTGTGACGTGCCACAAACAGGGTATGCAGCAGTATAGCTCTCTTGTGTGACGTGCCACATTCAAGGTATGCAGCAGTATAGGTCTGCTGTGTAACATGCCACATACAAGGTATGCAACAGTATAGGTCTGCTGTGACATGTGCCACATACAAGGTTTGCAGCAGTATAGGTCTGCTGTGTGACGTGCCATATACAAGGTATGTAACAGTATAGGTCTGCTGTGTGACGTGCCACATACAGGGTATGTGACAGTATAGGTCTGCTGGGAAACGTGCCACATACAAGGTATGCAGCAGTATAGGTCTGCTGTGTGACGTGCCATATACAAGGTATGCAGCAGTATAGGACTGCTGTGTAACGTGCCATATAGAAGGTATGCAGCAGTATAGGTCTGCTGTGTGACATGCCATATACAAGGTATGCAGCAGTAAAGGTCTGCTGTGTATTGTACAACATGCAAGGTTTGCAGCAATATAACTCCGCTGTGTGACGTGCCATATACAAGATATGCAGCAGTAAAGGTCTGCTGTGTATTGTACCACATACAAGGTTTGCAGCAATATAGCTCTGCTGTGTGACATGCTTATTACAAGGTATGCAACACTTTAGGTCTGCTGTGTGACGTGCAATATACAATGTATGTAAAGCAATTATAACTTACTACATAATGACATTGCAGGAGTAATAAATCCATGAGATATTTTTATATAAAGCTACATGTTGTTTAATATTACTTCAGATATATGGATTGGTGAAGTTTGTATAAATTCTCATACATAAAAACATGAGTTATTATATGACCTGACTAACAGTTTTTATGATGGCAACTAATTATAGTCAATAAGATTATCTCTACACTTTGGCATCATATTATGGCTGATGGAAACTTATATATGCATAGTGTTATTCAAATATATCGCGTGGAAAACCAATTTTGTTCTTGTTCTTTATACAGGGTACCAGATAAACAGAATCTCATTCATGCTCATTTATTTTTAAATTAACTCTCATTAATGGTAAATCTTTCCTGTACTTCACACTTTCATATCAGCTTTACTTTTCAGATGATTTTGGCCAAACTTTTAGATATTTTTTTTTATAATGTTTAGCACCATTTTTAAGCCATCGAAGGATAACAGATGATCATTTGATTTAACCACTCTTTCCTGGGATTCTGGCCATTCATCTCATATATCAATCATAATGTAGACTAGCTTTGTGAGAATTCGAACTTACGACATCTTGATTAATATATTCATATGCAATACCAACTGAACTAACAGCGCTCAGCTAAACTTTTAATTTTATATTAGTTTATACTAATTTATTTGAGCATAGAAAGCTTAAAGCTTATTTGAATCACTTCGAGTCCACTTCCTGGATATAACTAGTACTGAGTGTTGTTTTCTGTGAGGCATCGGGTCAAGCTCGGAATCAAAACTTCTAGCGTGAGTATCCAACAGTCTCTCTACTACACAATTGCTCCACATTTGAAGGAGCATCAGCATGGAGTCTAGTTTCGCATATTTTTGTTGCGTTCTTCTCCATCAGCATCATATGAATTATAGCACTTTATTTATTTTGAGACCTCTTAACACAGTTAAATATTGCTGTATTCTCTTTATGAAATAAGGAAGTAAAAATATCCCATGTATATAGGTATTTCACCTGTATGTATGTTCAAGAATGTAGATAGGTATTTCTTCTGTTTTTATGTTCATGTCTGTATTATGTATCTAAGTAGATAGGTATTTCCTCTGTATGTATGTTCATGTCTGTAGTATGTATCTAAGTAGATAGGTATTTCATCTGTATGTATGTTCATGTCTGTAGTATGTATCTAAGTAGATAGGTATTTCCTCTGTATGTATCTTCATGTCTGTAGTATGTATTCAAGTAGATATATTTCCCCTGTCAAGTGTATATGTATATTCAAGTCTGTAGTAGGTAGATAGGAAGATGTGTATTTCACACATTTTGAAGTATGTTCAAGTATGTATGTATATTCATGTCTGTAGTTATATCTAAGTAGAGAGGTATTTCACTTGTATGTATGTTCAAGTATGTATGTATGTTTGTAATAATATCTAAGTAGAGACCTGTATGTCTGTTCATGTCTGTTGTTATTTCTAAGTATAGAAGTATTTCACCTGTATGTATGTTCAAGTATGCATGTATGTTCATGTCTGTAGTTATATCTAAGTAGATAGGTATTTCACCTGTATGTATGTTCAAGAATGCATGTATGTTCATGTCTGTAGTTATATCTAAGTAGATAGGTATTTCACCTGTACGTATGTTCAAGAATGCATGTATGTTCATGTCTGTAGTTATATCTAAGTGGATAGGTATTTCACCTGCATGTATGTTCAAGAATGCATGTATGTTCATGTCTGTAGTTATATCTAAGTAGAGAAGTACTTCACCTGTATCTATGTTCAAGAACGTATGTATGTTCAGGTATGTATATATGTTCATGTCTGTAGTTATATCTAAGTAGATAAGTATTTCACCTGTATGTATGTTCAAGTATGTATGTATGTTCATGTCTGTAGTTATATCTAAATAGAAGGTATTTCACCTGTATGTATGTTCAAGTATGTATGTTTGTTTATGTCTGTAGTTATATCTAAGTAGAAGGTATTTCACCTGTATGTATGTTCAAGTATGTATGTTCGTTTATGTCTGTAGTTATATCTAAGTAGATAGGTATTTCACCTGTTTGTAAGTAGATGGTATTTCACCTGTATGTATGTTCAAGTATGCATGTATGTTCATGTCTGTAGTTATATCTAAGTAGATAGGTATTTCACCTGTATGTATGTTCAAGTATGCATGTATGTTCATGTCTGTAGTTATATCTAAGTAGATAAGTATTTCACCTGTATGTAAGTAGAAGGTATTTCACCTGTATGTATGTTCAAGTATGCATGTTCACTTGTATGTATTCTCAAGTATGAATGTATGTTCAAGTATGTATGTATTATTTAAGTAGATAGGTATTTCACTTGTATGTATTCTCAAGTATAAATATATGTTCAAGTATGTAGTATGTATTTAAGTAGAGAGGTATTTCATATGTATGTATGTTCAAGTATGTAGTAGGTAGATATGTATTTCACCTGTATGTATATTCATGTATGTTCATTTTGAAGTAGCCAGGTTTTTCATTTGTTGTATTCTCTAGTATGAATTTATGTTCAAGCATGTAGTATGTATTTAAGTAGATAGGTATTTCACCTGTATGTATGCTCAGGTATGAATGTATGTTAAAATATGTAGTATGTATTTAAATAGATTTAAATTTCATCTGTCAAGTATATATGTATGTTCATGCCTAATATATATATATATATATATCTAAGTAGAGAGGTATTTCATTTGTACGTATGCGCAAGTATGTATGTATGGATCTAAGTAAATAGATATTTCCTGTGTCAAGTATGTATGTATTTTCAAGTATGTAGTAGGTAGATATGTATTTTACTTGTATGTATATTCACGTATGTTCATTTTAAAGTAGCCAGGTATTTCATTTGTTTGTATGCTCAAGTATGTATGTATGTCAAAGTATGTATGTATGTATTTAAGTAGATACATTTTTCACTTGTATGTATGTTCAAATATGTATGTATGTATTTAAGTAGATAGGTATTTCACTTGTATGTATTCTATAATATGAATGTATGTTCAAGTATGTAGGATGTATTTAAGTAGATAAGTATTTCACCTGTATGTATGCTCAGGTATGAATGTATGTTTTAAGTATGTAGTATGTATTTAAATAGATTTAAATTTCCTCTGTCAAGTATGTATGTATGTTCATGCCTAATATATATATATATATATATATATCTAAGTTGAGAGGTATTTCATTTGTATGTATGCGCATGTATGTATATATATATGTTCATGTTTGTAGTATGGATCTAAGTAGATCGGTATTTCCTCTGTCAAGTACATATGCATATTCAAGTATGTAATAAGTAGATAGGTATTTCACCTGTATGTATGCTCTTGTATGAATGTATGTTCAAGTATGTTTGTATGTATTTAAGTAGATAGGTATATCTAGATATGGCACCTGTATGTGTGCTGAAGTATGTACGTATGAATTGAAGTAGATAGGTATTTCACCTGTATGTATGTTCAAATATGTATGTATGTAGTAAAGTAGATAGGTTTTTTACCTGTATGTATGCTCAGGTATGAACGTATGTTAAAGTATGTAGTATGTATTTAAGTAGATAGATTTTTCACTTGTATGTATGTTCAAGTATGTATGTCTGTTCATGTCTGTATCTTATCTAAGTAGATAGATATTTCGTGTGTGTGTGTGTGTGTGTGCGTGCGTGCGTGCGTGCGGTGTGCGTGTGGGTGTGTGTTTGTAAAAGGTGTCAACCGGGGACATTCATATGAATATACACCTTCCAGTAGGAGACACCCCGACAAGCGCGGACGTCCCTGGTTGGACAAAAGTGCAAAAACCATAAATTATGCAGTTTACATCCTTTTTCCGCAACCATAATTCAGCATTAGTCTATTTCAACAATGGTCCCCAGTTACAAGGTCTTATACCGTAGCTCGTTAGCATTGTCTCCGTTAAATAAAAATTATGGCATATTGTGACAGAAATTTTTTTGCACACAATGTCCCTGGTTATCGCTTCACCAACGGCTGATCAGTGTCTGTCACTTACGTTCAAAATGGCGAGAGGGTCAGCGCATTTCACGGATATGTAACTTGTATGTTTTTCATCACCAACTGGCAAAAAGGTAGATATTTCATCTACATCATGTGTCGGATGAAAGAGGCATTTTCTGAAAAAAAAATTATATGCATAGGATCTGGATAAAACACTTTATTTATGAACTATAAAGACCTGTGGTCGAATTAAATTAAAGGCACAGTCGAAAAGACAAGTTACACATGTAACACTTTTCAAAATCCCAAGAACAAGAACACTTAAGTCTGATAAAAGTTGTATGAAAACCACCCTTATCCTAATTACCCAACCCACCTTTTAACAATTAACATAACAGTTGTGGTGGTCACATGGTTAGCTTAAAGACCCAGAGTTCCACGGATCGATTCCTGGTGTGGTTTCTGTTGTTTTTTTTTCGAAAACACTCTCTATTCTGGCAAGGTACTGTAGAAACATTAAATCCTTTTAACTGTTTAAGAGGATTTAAAGCATTTGGCCTGTGCAATGGATGTAAACAATTCTTTCTTCTTAATTCTTTGTGGGAAATGAAACATTTCACCTTTGTAACTTTGCTATTTGTCTATCCTACTATATCCTATCATTGTAAAAGTTACATACTTCCTGTCATAATATAACGAGTTCAGCATAATCACGTTTCAAAAAAGGATTCGAATTGCATACGATTAACAATGCAGTAAGCATATTGTAGAACACACACAGGCATATTAAACAGTGTGAATTACACAGTTAGCATTGTCAATTATGAAGACAGGTGCCGCTAGACATAGTTGAAAGAATAACGAATGGTCCCTAGCGAATCAGTGTTGCTTTGTTTTCATGGTGAGTCATAAGGAATTTAATGTAAACAAGTGAGTAGATCTCTTTTAATATACGTTGTTACTTAATTTTCAGCTAAAATCCGTGAAAAGAATGAATAAAAAACGGTTAGCTATGTAAATGTTTTCAGTTCGTTTGGTTTGTCTTTGGTTCCGAATGTTTATATTTAATTAGCTTCACACTTAATTCTGAGAAAAAAATGTTTACAAATATTTACTGTGAATGAATAAGCCTCAACTAAATGAATATTGTCCTGTGCTTAATGATTTCTATTTTTCATTGTAGATACACTAGTTATGTCGAGCATTAAAGACGCTGCAGAATCGCTTCGGCAGGCAGCCGATGCTCTTGCAACAGCACTGTCTACATTAACAGCACCTTCAACCTCATCAACACATTTAACACCATCCACATCAACAGCATCACCTGCTTCCATTCAATTTAGGCTCCAAGGCATATTTGGGCCCTACAGGGGCGGGAGTAACAGAAGAACTAGAGCCAGAGCAGAACCAGCTAGCTTTTGGTCCCATAGATTTGTTACCTTGGCAAATCCTATGCAGGTAAGTAATGAATGCTAGTTGTATTTATAAGTGTTTGTTACTTGTAAGTTATATAAAAGATAATGCAGTCATAAGAGAATAGAGAGATTTTTTAAAGGCCGCAAATTGGGACTTGTGTACATAGATATGTACATGTGCGTGATACTATTATCTTCCCAAAGAGCTAGTTTTTATGACTACATCGGTACTTGCTTAGCTTGCTTAGCACACAGAAGTTGTGGGTTCCAAAATCCTCTGCGTTCACTGATTTTTTTTGTCATAATTAGTCTGATTACACTCATAGTGAGAGTATAGCTAGAGCATTCTTGAGGAGGTCAAAAGGCTTTGCTAGATAAGAATTTAGATAAAAATGTTAAATTTGTGGTGCTGTGATTTTCTCTATAATCAAGCTTATAAAAGAAGAAACTAATACAGGTTTCCTATGCTACCAGGAAATAGTACCGGGTCTGGGAAATACCATCAAAGTTACTTTATTTATGAGGGATGGTCCTCAGTGGCTGAGTAATAAGGCGCCGTCTCGAGATCACTTACCTGTCACCGCCAGGGTCGTTGGTTCAACTCACACTCGCTCCAAAAACAAGCTTTATGTTAGAAAGTTTGTCAGTTACTTGCGGAATAATGGTGGTTCTTCACAGATTCATTCTGAGGTCTTCATCCACCAATAAAACTGGATATACAACCTGAAATGGATTGAAAATGACATTAAACCCTATTAAAAAAATCAATGAAGGAGTGTATTAACATTGATTCCAGATGGTGACATTGTTTACTTCCTAGTATCTTCTGATTTAGATTAAACGTGGCTCTAGTGCAACATTCATGTCATTGTAAAGTGTTTGATTGATATAGGAAATGCACAAAAAAATATGAAAATTTATATCCTATGGTTTCATTACAACTTTCTTCCAAACATCAGCACACATGACAGCAATTTTTGAAATAGTTGTTTATTCATGAACATGATAGTTTATCCATGATTATGAAACTTTAAAAGAAAGTTAATTATTTCTTTTTAACAATTAGTTTCTTTTTTTACCTACATGTATTTTAACATTATGGCAGAGATCATGGCAGTCCTGTACGCAATGTTTTATTTTCAAATGTATTCCAATACTATCCATTTTTAGTCAATTTAAATATCAGTTAGTGTTTCAGTGTAAAATATACAAAATTTGTAATTTGAAAAACAAGTACTTTACTCGTGACATGCAAACAAACAAATGAGATGTATGTAACAACACTTTTTTAAGCCGATTGTTTCTTACCAGTAATTGTCTTATACACGATTATGATAAAGTTGATTATAACATATATAAAACAACTGTCACAACACTGAAATATAGTGTAACTTAATGTACCAAGCTCAGACACATAATAAATTTCTTTACTTTTTAAGATACCATACCAAGCAGACCTGAAAAGCAGGAGTTATTTGAAAGTGGTTTAAGGGGAAAAAAATAACATTCCTTAAAAACAGTGATGCTTCCTACTTTAAAGACAAAATAGAAACATTTCCAAAGATGAAAGAGTCTGGTGGTTTTGCACTTCTCCGAACAGGATTGAAAAGCAGAATTGTACTGGAACAGATCAAAAGACTGTCCAGTGGTTACACAGCTTTGCACTTATCAGACAGTAGTAATTTAGGCCAAGTTCTCTGTTTTGTTAGACCTATTCAAAGGAGATCGAGTCTGTCCCCCATACATGCAGATGTAGTAAATTTTAATAAAATAAATTGATCAAAACATATCAATCTCAGAACTCAATAAATCTTGATCAAATGATGACAGTTTATTAAACTAACATAGTTTTTATTTATAGATGCTTCATTTTGTGTATAAATATATTTTATTAATTTAATAAATGTCTGGTTAGTAATATAAAAATAACATTTTTTTGAAAATCTATTATGGCAGGTAACATCAGATGATTGTCTGGAAGCATGTCTAACTTGTGGTAGCAAAATAAAACTTTCGTTATAAAAGGAACATGTTTCTCAATGCAATGGAAATGTAAGTAAAAACGATACATGTATATATATATATATTGTAATAATTTTATATTACATGTAAGATCTTGAGTTGAAGGGGTATAAAAACTGTCATTCATGTGATTATAGCAACATGACCACCATGACATAATGATGTGTCATGCAAAACTCTTGGTAGCTCTAAGGAAAAGGATACACTTAGAAGTCAAGCATATGATCTTTGTAATTACTTCGCATAACTGTTCTCCATATTGGGACAGATGTGCAGAGAATACATCCATCCAGCATTCACAAAATTTGTCGAAATTTGTTTGGAAGAGCATGTGAAACATACATTTGTTGTAACATTTAGTTAATTTTGTGTATAGCTGTATAATTATAAAATACAGATCAAGTTCAATATTTCTGAGTAGAACCACATTCTTTCTTCAAAAAACTGACAAGTTTCTCACATAAAGTTTTTAGAGCAAGCAGAACTTGAACCTATGACCTTCGCTTTGAAAGGTATGTGATCTTGAGATGACGGCCATGGAGGATCCTTCAATAATACATTACATACATGCAATTCAAGCTAATAACTTTAAACCAAGACTTGTAACTAAAGCAGTTTTTACACATGTTTTTGTTTTATTTCAGTCTGATTCTGATGATGATATTAGAATGCCTGTAAGCCCAAACAGAAGAAAATCTAATGAAACCAGTACAAACACCAGTTTGTCAATTTGCATGTGTAAGTACAAAATGTTGATGAAATATCTTTTCTTTAAACTGTCAATATAGGAATATTTGCAATTCCCTTAATAAGGAAATTAAAATTAATAGGAAATTACACTATTATCCAAATAATTATTATAGGACTGTATAATTTTTTTATCTTTTTTCATTGGCTATTTCTTAAAATCAGTTTTTCAGAGGAAAAATAGATCATAACAAAGCTTGATATTTTCGAACTGAAGTATGATTTATTATGTATATAATATTATGCTATTTAGGAATTATAATTGTATTAAGTTTAATTATTTAATTATTTTTTTTACAATGTACTTTTCGAATCCAGAAAGAATTGCTGAAAGCAATATTGCAAGAAAAGAGCCAACCGAGTAATTTTGTTTTTATAGTTTATATTTATACCCCAGCAAAATGAAGTTTAGGAGAGGGAATATAGGAATCAATGTGTTCTGTCGGTTGGTTGGTCTGTTGGTTTTACAGAAGTATAAATCTTGTGGCACAAACTGTTTCCGGATTCTTTGATGGTTTTCAATGAAATTTTGTGTACATCATAATGAGGATATCATCATGATGTGTAGTTGTGCATGATAACTATATGCAAAATATAGGAGTTGTGATGATGGTACTTTATATCTGTTTTTGTAGTAGCATCATGTAGTGAACTCTACTACTGTATACTTTACCAAGCAGTACAAGTAAACTACTACTAACCCAAAACAGTTAGCCTTTGAATGTTTGGAGCTTAATAAGTAAATCAGTGTTTTCATTGTCAGTTTTAATTGTTTTTCCTTTTTCTTTCAATTGGGCTAAATAGTGATTTTTTTCATTTTTGGCTAAATTTATTTTCAAAGTAAAACTACAAAATTGCACCTTTATTACTTGCTGCTTAAGGTCTCACTGAACAATTACCTCCCTTACATGACGGTAGCAAGATTATTACACCCAAGAAATTAGAGCTGTGTAAAGCGGTTGGGTAATTTTTTAAAAACAAATGCATAAAATGTCATATTTCTTTGTGCATATGGGAACATTGGAACATTTTCATGATTTCTGCAAAGTTTGAGTGACCCTGGGAACTGTTTGATGATGCTATAACAGTTTAAAGATGCGTAGTGATACACTGCAACAAATGGGCAGAATTGTCAAAAATGAAGGGGTGCCATCAAACCATCGAAATTGTGAAAAAGCAACCTGGTCAACCCCATGTTTTTTTCTGCATATTTGGACCAACAGAGGACTATCTATGGGAATAAGGCACTTTTAGAACCATTGGTAATGTATCCAGTGTTCCAGAAGTGCATGTCTCTATATGTAGAACAGTACAAAATTAATTGGTGTGTGAGACGTTATGTTGTAAATCCTATATTTCTGCGTTAAAAATGGTATTTCTTTCTCAAGGCGGTGTTGCTGGGGTATAAGTTAATTGTTATGTTAGCCCATCTGTGCCAAAGGCTCATGGTGAGCTTATTTGATCACCTGGTGTCCATCCATTAACTTCTGCTTGAAGCGACTTCTCTGAAACCTTTCTACATATTTTCAAAAATTTTGATCCATTAGTAGTGAGATATTTAATTTTTACATGGGAATGCTATGGAAAAACAAATCATTCTCATTTTCCATCTACAAGCTCACCACAGGTGTACTTTATTCAAAATTGGAAAAGAAGTGAGAAGTGAAACTTTGATACAGACCACCAGATATTGATAGCTACTACTGACAAAGGTACCATTTCTGGTCAGATAAAGAGTATACTTTTTTCTTGTGAGATAATTGGTATATTTATTCTATGTATAACTTTTCTGGTCAGATAAAGGGATATATATTCTTTTTTTGATAAGAGTATTACAGAAATATTTTGTATTTCAGCAGTTTGTGATAATTTGTATCAAATTTAAAGATATCAGATTTTGAAGAATTCTGTTTTATATACCACAATGCACTTTCTTAATGAATATATAGGAGGCGGTATGATAGTGGATAAAGTGTTGGCTGATCACACAAGAGGTTGCTTGTTTGATTTTCAGCTTGAACTGATAGTCCATTGAAACACAATACTGAGTACTGGTTCTACCCAGGAAGTCGACTTGAAAGCAGTTAACTAAAGATCTAAGCTTTCTTCACAATACGGCTAAAATATATAAGTATTAACTAAATGAACATCGAAAAAAAAAGTTTTGTGTCCTCTGTACACTTTATCAATTGATCAACATGACATGGTGAAGTGTTGCGTTAAGACTCAGAATCTTACAGCAAAGGTCAAGGTCACGCTTTCAGTTTGTTTGATATTTCATGTCTGGTATGTAATTTTTATTTTAAAATATCTTGACACAAGGGATCAACATGTCATGATGATGTGTCACCTCCATTTGCATGTAGAAATACTCAGACCTGATGCAACATACCCAGATGTCAAGGTTACCCAAAGGTCAGGGTCAAACTTCGATCTTAAAAAACATGAATGCCTAGTCTAAAATGTCAGTTCACAACTGTTGATATTCATTGACATATCGCTGCCTATTATGAAATATATATCTTTCACAGACCATCTGGAGGGAATGTAACACTTACCAAGTTACCAGTGACATTTTTTGTTTGTAATATATCATATATATATGCTCACTGACCCGTTATTGCCAAAATATTATCTATATAAATATGCCAAAATAATGTAATGAAAAGTGATTTCCTAACTTTGGCTACACGCCTAGGTTAGATTAAAATAGATTTCCTGCTTAAAAGTGCAAAATATTTTGTGGCAAGCATGATTTCAATTTGATCCATTATACACAGGGGCGGAATCAGGTTTTCAGTGTCGAGTGGGCACAACACAAAATCTGGACAGGTACACATGTTTTTCAGTAGAGTTAAGGAGGGGATGTATGCTGTTTTTTGTGTTTTAAAGTACATCGGCCATTGATACAGGTTATGTGTAGTAAAAATTATTTCATCTTAGAAAGAGTCCAAATGACAACATTTTTTAGAAGTGGGAGTTGTTTGAAGGTTACCACTTCAGTTTAAATATCGATTTTGTCACATTTTGGTGGATTTGACACACCAAACCATTTTGATTTTATCTATTAATGATAATGAGGTAATTTTTGTCCATTTTAATAATTATTTTATTTTTGCAGACATTTATTGCATTTTTTACTTTCTTTAATTTGGATTAATTACCACCAGAATTATTAAAACATGCAAATAACATGATATCTAGTCCAAAAGTAGACATTACAAATTGTATGATTTTAAAAAAATTTTTTATACAGATTAAAATGATTTAAATATGTCTGTAGTTATCTTGTATGATCTTTATGTACTTATCACATTATTGAAAACAACTGTTCTTAGACTAGCTACTTTTTACTTGTTACATAATTATGTACTTGTATAGTAATTATGGAACTGGCACGAAAAAGTTAATTGTGTCTGGTATAATTTTCAGCCAAAGCCAATGATCAATGTGTGACCAATATTTTGACATGACTGAAATACAGGAACATGAATCTATCTGCAGTGATACCAATATAGTGGAAGTTCAAAAGACAGATTTAGTTTGTAACAGGTTTGTGACATATAAAACTTTTTTTTTAGTACTGAACTGTTTTCAAATGTTTAAAATGAAAAAGGTTTCTATATATACTGAAAATGGCTCAGACTGAAAAGCATTACAATACCATTTGACCATCGCGATATGACTTAAAAATTGTTGAAAGCGACGCTAAACACCATACAACAACAACATACAGTACCATTTGCATGTACTGATTATCTGGTTGGAGCTGTTATTCTTAGAAAATACACGTTTTAGGTTCCTACTGTCAAATAACTCCGGTTATCACTAAACTGAATACGATGCATTATGTTTTTAGCTAACCTTTAGGTGAGCTATTTTGATCACCCTGTATCTGTTTGCCAGTGTCCATCCGTAAACTTTTTGTTGTATGCACTCTATCACATGCATTTTTCATTGGGTCATGCCAAACTTAAATGGGGGTTATATAACAAACCGTAGTATCTCAGACAAGTTCTTTAACTAGCAAAATTGGAAAGTTAATATCAGAGTTTTATCATTTAAAACATGAAAAATTGCGCTATTTGACGTTCTGTGCACTCCAGTACCCGCATTTTTAGCTCGACTATTCAGAGAATAAAGAGAGCTATTCTACTCAGCCAGGTGCCGGCGTCAACCTTGGTTAAAGTTTTGCATGCAATTCCCAATCTCAGTAACCAATGCATGTATTGCCTTGAAACTTGACACAAGCCTTCCTCATCATCACCCTACTACAGTAACTAAGTTGGATAACTCTTGCATGATATAATACAAATTATTGCCCTTGTTTGACTAAGAAAATCTAGTTAAAGTTATGCGTGCAAGTACAATCAAGTCCATATCTCAGTAACCATTGCATGTATTGACTTGAAACTTTACACAAGTCTTCCCAGCCACCAACACTACTACAATAAATAAGTGCATGTCAACCTTAGTGGTCTAATAGTGCCTTTGCTATTGTGGAGTTTCATTTCTAATACTTTTCTGTTACCATGGTAAAATATCCAAAATTACAAAATTGACTGTTTCAGAAGCACAAATCCAAATCTTTTCGAGGTCACTTCACAAAACTTTGTTCACATATCAACCTCGTGGTGAAGTAGTGCCTTTTGGTTTGATTAAGTTTTTATTTTCAATATTTTTTCTGTGACCAATGGAAACAAACATCAAAATTCGCTGTTTCTGAAACACAACTCAAAAACTTTTCAAGGACCAGCTGGGTATGAGGAGGGGATTACACAACATCTGTCCATCTGTTCTCTAGTCAGTATAACCCATTCTTGTCCTTGCTAAATATTTTTGCAACCATACATACTTCAGCTTAATGCAAATGTGTGTCCAGGTAATATATAATGTTGTTGTTGTTGTTGTATGGTGTTTAGTGTCGCTTTCAACAAGCTCCTAGTACCATTTTTAAAGTCTTTGGTATGACCTGGCTGGGGATTGAACCCATGACTTTCCGCATGCGAGGCAGACGCTCTACCACTAGACCACGCCGCAGTCTTAATATATAATGTGCACTACCAGTTGATAAATTTGTTTATACTTTAGATAATTTTATAGGTTACACTTAGACTGAAAAGAGCAGGAGCATGCGCTCTTACCCCATAATCCAGAAAATAACATTGAGTGCCCAGGCTATATTGCTGCTATTGGTGGAGCTATTTATTTCATACTTATATTCAACTAGTATTAAATTCAATACCCTCTCCATTTCAACTTTTTTTACCGACACAATACCTCCCTCTCAATTTCTCTTCCCCAACCACATCTCCATAACACCCTTTTGGAATTATTGTTTATATATTGAATAAATACTCTGTCCCAATTCAACCCTGTGTCCACTGTCTGTAAACAAACTAGTACGCTGTAGCTCACATGACTGTAGAATAAGAAGAAAACTAAAAATCATGCACAACTCACCAAACTTTTACATAACTTCTTGTATTATCCATTTTTAAGCATCAACCAAACATACTGGTACATTGAATATCACCATATTCAATTGAATATAATAATTTGTCATTTCTTAATAAAAAATTGTCCTATTAATGACATTTCCTAATTTAATATTTAAGATGTTGCATAAATAATATTGATATTTCATCACAGCACAGTTATGTCATGTGTATAAAAAGTATTATGTTATTTTGAAAAATGAAGACTTTTGAAAGTGACTGTAACAAAGTTAACATTTTTACACATAAAATGACCACATAACCCTTAAGCTTTAACAATACTCTTTATGTACAGGTACGGTAATTACATAAATGATAGTGAACACTTTTTATATGCAGACTGCACAGTATAAAAGGGTCAGTTGTATTGGTTATTTGAGAGAGGAAGATGTGTTGTGTTGCATAAAGGTCTGGGACCTTACATAGAGATAGGAATATGATTTGTTGAAGTTGAATGCAAGATGAGGCGAGAATGATGATATGAAGTTTGAAATATCTCCTCCTTTTTGGTCTTGGTGAAAAATGGATGGAATGTCGATTCGTAGACCATAAAATTATGAAGTACCAAGATGAATACATATTGATTCTATGTTGGACAAGAATTTCCAAAACGTCAGCTTGTTAGAGAATGGAACTATGAGACGTGAAAAACAGTTTATATATCATTATATACTTGGATACAGGAAGCATATAGATTCCATGGTGACGTAAAATTCCACGACTAGATATGCTATGATATAGCATTTATTCTATGAAGATGTGAAATGCATAAATTATAAGAAATATTAAACAATTATACGAGAGTGCAGAAGTGACATAAAGTCTAATAATTTATGATACATGTATATGCTACTAGTTGTTGTGTTACAATACATTACAGTTTAGGCTGTTTGAGAGAGGAAAATTGATATATAATATATCCATATATTGTCATACATTATATTTTTCTTGAATCCACATTTTCTCTTCTTTAACCGTCTCTAACTTTTCTATCTAACTATCTCTCTGATTTATTAAATTGAATTAAATTACATAAATTTATACTGGTGTAATAGTTGTTTATGATAACAATATCTTTACTGAACAAAATGACAACATAAACATTGTCGCAGTGACCATAACCAAAACAACAACAAACTTTGGATGTTGTCCTCATTTAAGTAATACACTGTAATGGTGTTAATCAATTTTGAGTGACCTTTTTCTTCTGTTTTGTTTTCGAAGTGCAGAGTTGACATTGTTCCTAGGCACCACCATAATGCTCATTTTCACATATTTTTAATCACATCAAAACATTAGTTCAACAAAGTGTTTGATTACTATTATTATTGTGTAAGTTTTTTTCTATAAATTCAAATTCGAATATGAATACTACAGAAATCCTTAACTGCAAGTTCTGATTTTCTGTCACTGAAAAATGCCAGAAAATTTAGCACACACATATTCTCTTCCCTGCAGGAATTTATTAATAACATGTTAAAGCTAGCCTACAGCTGGCTGATACCTCTCTAAAACAGAAATAATATTGTGGCTGAGTTGCCAATGTACTTTTTACCGATTGATATACATGTGTTTTTTTGTTCATTATAAGGTACATATTGTAACCATGTAAATGTGTATGTTTCAAGTGATTACAAATCTTTGTATCTGACCCAATTGTACCTATGAATTCACAATAGTTTATCCTCATCCAGCATGTAACATGGAATTCCCTGTACTGCCTTGTACTGTTTGATCAGTGGTACTGACAGATTAACAATTAAACTGTCACCAAGTTTTTAAAAGGTCAATACATGGAAACTTTTCGGAAACAATTTTACAGTACAGTTGTCCACTAGAGTACATGTGAGCATGCCATGTAAAGTACTGTAAAAGTTGACCTTTGTGCAAATGTACAGTGTACGAATTAATGAGTTTGTTACAAATATTTAGGACTTGACTGTATGTCATATAATAACGGGACAAATCACAGAACGATTTCACAGACGCTATATCTGTCATATTATAACGGGACAAATCACAGAACGCTATATATGTCATATAATAACGGGACAAATCACAGAACGATTTCACAGACGCTATATCTGTCATATTATAACGGGACAAATCACAGAACGCTATATATGTCATATAATAAAGGGACAAATCACAGAACGATGTCACAGATGCTATATCTGTCATATTATAACGGGACAAATCACAGAACGATGTCACAGACGCTATATATGTCATATAATAACGGGACAAATCACAGAACGATTTCACAGACGCTATATATGTCATATAATAAAGGGACAAATCACAGAACGATATCACAGACGCTATTAATGTCATATAATAACGGGACAAATCACAGAATGCTATATACAATGTATGTCATATAATAAAGGGACAAATCACAGAACGATGTCACAGATGCTATATATGTCATATAATAAAGGGACAAATCACAGAGCGATGTCACAGATGCTATATCTGTCATATTATAACGGGACAAATCACAGAACGATGTCACAGACGCTATATATGTCATATAATAACGGGACAAATCACAGAACGATTTCACAGACGCTATATATGTCATATAATAAAGGGACAAATCACAGAACGATGTCACAGACGCTATATATGTCATATAATAACAGGGGACAAATCACAGAACGATATCACAGACGCTATTAATGTCGTATAATAACGGGACAAATCACAGAACGATGTCACAGATGCCATATATGTCATATAATAACAGGACAAACCATAGAACAATGCCACAGATGCTATATATGTCATATAATAATGGAACAAATCACAGAACGATATCACAGACGCTATATATGTCATATAATAATGGGACAAATCACAGAACGATGTCAAAGACGCTATATACAATTGAATGTATTTCCGACAGGAGTGATAATCTGGACTGGTATATGAGATAGTTTAAAAGTAAATGACAAAATAAGACTACAGTCTGGACAAGTAGCTGCTCCAATTAGTAACTTGCATGTAATATATGATATTACTTTGGTTTAACTTGTATTTAAAGTTGTATTATTTTGATACATGTGATTTAAATACTTGTATACTAATTGCATATTTTACTTGTAATCATGTTGTTTAAGTAAAATTCTAAGGTGAAAAAATACATCATTCAGTTAATTATCTTTGTTTGTCATCCATTTTTTTTATAGAGTACTAGTCATTTGAAAGAAATCAACTCTCTAGACTGGGTCCGTTAAATAGCAATTGTTACGAGCACGCTGATTGGTCAGTTTGAATGACGTAATAGTTTAGCAATAGTGCGATTGTTATGAAATGTTGGTTAATTCCCTGCTCTTTTATTGGAGGTTAATATACCTGATTCAGGAGATATCTGGTTCTGATTTCGACTTATTATAGTACTAATGAACTGGAATAAAAATATATTTTCTTCCAAATATGACACAGTGTTTTGTTTTTGTATTCCTTTGATGTTAAGTATGTTCGGTATATCTAATGTTTCGTGAAACATACTTTAAGAATTAAATCACAGAATTGTTTCAATGGTATCTACATGTAAATGGCTTCAGAAATAACAATAAAAGTGTATGTGTGCAGACAAAATACTTTAATATTTGCAGTTTGTATTGCAATATACATCAAATCGATACAATGCCAATTATGAGCATAATTATTATTAAGATATTTCCAAAATTTTGATAGAAATGAGCCAATGAATAATGACATCGGTGCTATTAATATGTATTTATATAAAATAGTAAAGACAGGCTGTTATTTTATCAGAGACCTATCAAATTGAAATCAAAATATAATTGAAATAATAATTTTTATTCAAGTATTTGAACAAATATTTAGCTGATTTATAAAACATTCCTAAATGAATATCTCTGCCACTGATGCGTTGATCTCATTTTACACATGCAGCATAAATAACACGTATTGTTATTATATCGAGCAAATTAATACTATACTATATTATATATTTATATTATATATTATATTAATATACTATGCTATTGGCGAATAACTGCTTTTGATTGTTGTATATAGACATATGATATTGAATAATATTGTCTGATATTGTGTGATAATGAATGATATTGTGTGATAGTGTATGACAGTGTGTGATATTGTATGATATTGTGTGATAGTTTATGGTATTGTGTGATACTGTATGACAGTGTGTGATATTATATGATATTGTGTGATAGTGTATGATATTGTGTGATATTGTATGACAGTGTGTGATATTGTATGATACTGTGTGATATTGTATGACAGTGTGTGATATTGTATGACATTGTGTGATATTGTGTGATACTGTGTGATATTGTGTGATAGTGTGATATTGTATGACATTGTGTGATATTGTATGATACTGTGTGATATTGTATGATATTGTGTGATACTGTATGACAGTGTTGTATGATACTGTGTGATATTATTTGTAAATGATTTATAAACTACACCAGATATTGTTTTCGAAGGAAATGTTACTATGTTTCTCCACTGTTCTCTCTCTTTTTTTTAATAGGGTTTAATGTCATTTTCAACAGATTTCAGGTTATATATATATGTCATATTTAGTTTTATTGGTGGAGGAAGATCTCAGAATGAATCTGAGTAGAAACACTGTCCTTCCACAAGTAACTGGCAAACTTTCATAAGTAAAGTATTTTGGACTGAGCGGGACTCGGGACCTTAGCAATGAGAGGTAAGCAATATTGAGATGGCACCTTAGACAACTCAGCCATAGTGGTCCCATTACCAAATTTAGAAGATGCACAGAGTTATATTTTTTGAAAGAGATGAATGAATAACTGGATTTTATGGCGTACCAACACATTATAGGTTACTCGATGCCAACAGGAAGGAAGATTCGAGGTTCACTTTACAGGTACAAAAACAACAAATTAACATAAAGATTAAAAAAATACATCAACAAATGAATATGAAGAATGAACCTGGAACCGTGATACCTGCAGAACTGCAGGGTTCAGTAACTTCTATTGTATTACTCTAACACCAGACATAGCCTGTATCAGATATAATACACAGCCATTTATCTTCATCTGTGGGAATACATCTGTAATAGCTGCGCAGAATGCTGTAAAACATAACATGAATTTATTAATTAAAGAAAACCTATATCACTCCATGACAGTTTCTATCCAGTCACATACAAGTTGGTTTCTGGACCAACAAACAGCAAAGTTAAGTGCAAACAATGAATAATCAATTTTCTATGTGAAAAGCATGACAGTATAATAACTGGATAAATATAATAATGTAGTATAATAACTGTATAAATATAATAATGTAGTATAATAACTGTATAAATATAATAATTGTAGCATAATAACTGTATAAATATAATAAATGTAGTATAATAACTGTATAAATATAATAATGTAGTATAATAACTGTATAAATATAATAATTGTAGCATAATAACTGTATAAATATAATAATTGTTGTATAATAACAGTATAAATATAATAATTGTAGCATAATAACTGTATAAATATAATAAATGTAGTAAAATAACTGTATAAATATAATAATGTAGCATAATAACTGTATAAATATAATAAATGTAGTATAATAACTGTATAAATATAATAAATGTAGTATAATAACTGTATAAATATAATAATGTAGTATAATAACTGTATAAATATAATAAATGTAGTATAATAACAGTATAAATATAATAATTGTAGCATAATAACTGTATAAATATAATAATTGTTGTATAATAACAGTATAAATATAATAATTGTAGCATAATAACTGTATAAATATAATAAATGTAGTAAAATAACTGTATAAATATAATAAATGTAGTATAATAACAGTATAAATATAATAATTGTAGCATAATAACTGTATAAATATAATAAATGCAGCATAATAACTGTATAAATATAATAATTGTAGCATAATAACTGTATAAATATAATAATTGTAGCATAATAACTGTATAAATATAATAAATGTAGCATAATAACAGTATAAATATAATAATTGTAGCATAATAACTGTATAAATATAATAATGTAGCATAATAACTGTATAAATATAATAATGTTGTATAATAACTGTATAAATATAATAATGTAGTATAATAACTGTATAAATATAATAAATGCAGTATAATAACTGTATAAATATAATAATGTAGCATAATAACTGTATAAATATAATAAATGTAGTATAATAACTGTATAAATATAATAAATGTAGTATAATAACAGTATAAATATAATAATTGTAGCATAATAACTGTATAAATATAATAATTGTTGTATAATAACAGTATAAATATAATAATTGTAGCATAATAACTGTATAAATATAATAAATGTAGTAAAATAACTGTATAAATATAATAATGTAGCATAATAACTGTATAAATATAATAATTGTTGTATAATAACTGTATAAATATAATAATTGTAGCATAAGAACTGTATAAATATAATAAATGTAGTAAAATAACTGTATAAATATAATAATGTAGCATAATAACTGTATAAATATAATAAATGTAGCATAATAACTGTATAAATATAATAAATGTAGTATAATAACTGTATAAATATAATAATGTAGTATAATAACTGTATAAATATAATAAATGTAGCATAATAACTGTATAAATATAATAAATGTAGTAAAAGAACTGTATAAATATAATAATGTAGCATAATAACTGTATAAATATAATAAATGTAGTATAATAACTGTATAAATATAATAATGTAGCATAATAACTGTATAAATATAATAATTGTAGCATAATAACTGTATAAATATAATAAATGTAGTAAAATAACTGTATAAATATAATAATGTAGCATAATAACTGTATAAATATAATAAATGTAGTATAATAACTGTATAAATATAATAAATGTAGTATAATAACTGTATAAATATAATAATGTAGTATAATAACTGTATAAATATAATAAATGTAGTATAATAACTGTATAAATATAATAATTGTAGCATAATAACTGTATAAATATAATAATTGTTGTATAATAACAGTATAAATATAATAATTGTAGCATAATAACTGTATAAATATAATAAATGTAGTAAAATAACTGTATAAATATAATAAATGTAGTATAATAACAGTATAAATATAATAATTGCAGCATAATAACTGTATAAATATAATAAATGCAGCATAATAACTGTATAAATATAATAAATGTAGCATAATAACAGTATAAATATAATAATTGTAGCATAATAACTGTATAAATATAATAATGTAGCATAATAACTGTATAAATATAATAATGTTGTATAATAACTGTATAAATATAATAATGTAGTATAATAACTGTATAAATATAATAAATGTAGTATAATAACTGTATAAATATAATAAATGTAGTATAATAACTGTATAAATATAATAATTGTAGTATAATAACAGTATAAATATAATAATTGTAGCATAATTACTGTATAAATATAACAAATGTAGTATAATAACTGTATTAATATAACAATTGTAGTAAAATAACTTTGATTTAAACCAACTTAACTTCATACTGACACTTTCTATAATGTTTCATATAATCTGACGTGTGTTTAAGGAGGCGATAAAACAGACAAGATTTCTATTTAAACACATCCAAAGGGCAATAACTCTCTTAAAATTCATCAGGCCAGAGCTCTGCGATGTTTATAATTCCTATCAATTTTAATAAAAATCAACAGACAGACAGATTGACAGACAGACAGATGGACGGACATTGTGATAACTATATTCCACACCAAATTTTTTTTTTCATGGGGGGGGGGGGGCCTCTAAAAACACAATTTGTTACTTTTGAATGTTAATTTTTACATTTGGCTTCAAAAACAGATCAATCTAACTAAGCAATGGTGAAAACAGAGCGAGAACATGGCACTATTTTGTTGCATAGACCAACTTTCATTGTGAGTCACTTTTCATAGTTTTTGAATACAACTTTAATAAATGGAATCATAGTTACACACACTATAAAAGAAAATTAGGTGGTGGTGGGGTGGGGGTCACAATTAGGGCTGTCAAGTTTACAGATTTCTGTAAACGTGTACATGAACACTAATAAATGACAGAACAGAACAGACACGCCTCTGTTTACATGATGTTCTAACCTGGGTGTTTTCCAAGTTGTATTTACAGCTAATTACTAGTATACACTGTTAATATTTAAATAAGTAACCGAACCAATGGCTGACATGGCGCTCATGACATTGCAGTTTTGAAATAACTCTGGCTCTGTGAATCTAACTCCACAGTCATAATGATTATTAATGCCATGAAACACACATGGATGGTAGGAAAATATTCAATAACAGCCCGTTACTTCGTCAAGCGATCTATATACTAATTTACCAAATTTACTAGGGTCTAGAGTCAAGGTAGTGAAATATTAAATTAGTAAATGTGTATTGCTTTTAAATGACACAGAGAGTCTTAATCACCATGTGACCAATCTCATTCAATGAAAAGGCAGGATGCATGTTGCTTGTGAAATAAACCATACTATTCATGTGGGAAAGTTACTCACAGAGACGAGATGTGCTAGAGTACTGGTTTATCTTCCAGGAGGACTTTAAAAAAGAGTGGTTAGTTTAACTCTTAGTCTGTTTGTGCCTGAGCACATAAAAACAACACTAAGTATTCATGATGAAATTATGTAAATAAATGTTACCACACTGACATACCAAAATCAATCAGTTTGATGTCTCCCTGCTCTGTGATAAGAATGTTGTGTCCTTTTATGTTTCAGTGAATCACATGGGCTTTGTAAAGGAAATTAAGAACCTGAAAAACAATTATAATTTCAACAAACTGTGATCAATATGCAACTGGAAGAATTCATTTAATCAGAGTTGTATATTTTTCCTTTTGGTGGTTTTAAAGGGAGAATATCAGGTAAAAATGCTATAAATGTTTTGAGGAATAAAATATTTTTAAAATGAATGAAAAGCCTCTCATTATCTTTAATTAATAAAAGTTGAATGGTTTCATATGTAAAATCAACTAAAACGTGACAGAATCGATATTTAGTTTGGAGTGAAAACTTGAAACAAAATTCCAATTTTAAAAAAGAAAATACTAAAGTACTGCTTGCTGACCTTTACATCATCATTCAGACTCTTTCTAACTGAAGATGAAACATTTTTTACTACGTGTAAATCTGTATAACGGATCAACTTGTTATCAAAATCAAAATGTAATCACATCACAAAATGTATTTTTTAAGTGTGGGTGGGGGCAAGTTAGGAAACCCCTTTAAAATATATTTTTTTGGCATGTTTAAAATAATATTGTACAATATATACAAAGCTCAACAATGGGATAAAACTCACAATCAATGCAAAGATTGAGATTTGAGGCATCAAAACACCAAAACTGAAACGCAACTAAATGCAAAAAATTAACCATAGGAAAAAATTAAGTCCAAAAGGGCCATAACTTTGCCAAAATGCAACCCCAAGTTATGGTTCTTGTCATGCGAAGTTTCATTCATATCCAATGAGTGGTTGCATAGATATCTTACCTGATAAAAAACTTTAATCTGAAAAATTAAGTCGAAAAAGGGCCATAACTGTGCCAAAATGCAATCCAGAGTTATGGTTCTTATCTTTGTGTGTTCCATTGATGATGGTGAACACACATGTGAAGTTTTATTCATATCCAATGAGTGGTTGCATAGATATCTTACCTGATAAAAAACTTTAATCTGAAAAATTAAGTCGAAAAAGGGCCATAACTGTGCCAAAATGCAATCCAGAGTTATGGTTCTTATCTTTGTGTGTTCCATTGATGATGGTGAACACACATGTGAAGTTTTATTCATATCCAATGAGTGGTTGCATAGATATCTTACCTGATAAAAAACTTTAATCTGAAAAATTAAGTCAAAAAAGGGCCATAACTGTGCAAAAATGCAACCGAGAGTTATGGTTCTTGTATCTGTGTGTTTCATTGATGATGGTGTACACACATGCAAAGTTTCATTCATATCCAATGAGTGGTTGCATAAAATTCTTACCTGATAAAAAACTTTAACCAGAAAAATTAAGTCGAAAAAAGGCCATAACTGTGCCAAAATGTAATCCAGAGTTATGGTTCTTGTTTGCGTGTTCCATTGATGATTGTGAACACATATGCGAAGTTTATTTCATATCCAATGAGTGGTTGCATAGATATCTTACCTGATAAAAACTTTAACCTTAAAAATTAAGTCGAAAAAGGGCCATAACTGTGCTAAAATGCCATCCAGAGTTAAGGTTCTTATCTCTGTGTGTTCATCTGATGATGGTGAATACACATACAAAGTTTCATTCAC
Organism: Panopea generosa; assembly: GCA_029582155.1. Lineage (NCBI taxonomy): Eukaryota > Metazoa > Mollusca > Bivalvia > Adapedonta > Hiatellidae > Panopea > Panopea generosa. Next base: position 10,786,175 of record CM055911.1, on the reverse strand, counting down.
ATCCAAAGAGTGGTTGAATAGATATCTTAAACTTAAACGCAAAAGTTTAACCTGGGTGTCTGCAGATGACGCCGCCGGGGTCATGGTAATAGCTCTCCTCGGACTTCGTCCCGGTGAGCTAACCACCTTGCTATATTCCCTTTAAGTTTATACTCATTTATCTAAAATAAAAAAAAATATACCAGTATTGTTCTTTAGTCCATTTCCTGGGTAAAACCAGTACTGAGTGTTGTCTTTATCTGGAGGTGGTGGGATCGAGTCTGGGTCACTACTGCCCTTTCACCACTGAGCTTGTGGGTTCAAGCCCAGCTAGATGAAAATACTTTATGTGAGAATGCCATTGACTTGCACAGGGACGGTGGTTCTACTCAAATTCAATATATGTTCCCCAATAGATGTTCCTCCAGCGATTAAACTAGATGCCATGTAATAAGTTTAAGAAAGGATATTATCACACATTTTACCATTTCCAAAAAATTATAATTTGATGATTTATCGAGATTTATTACAGTTTTATTTTAATAAAATTTTGTCATAAAAAATAAGTTTTATCTTTTTGAATTTCTTATTTTTGGATATAAACTGCCTTACCTGTTATGTTTCTCTAAGGATATAAACTGCCTTACTTGTTATGTTTCTTTAAGGATATAAACTGCCTTACCTGTTATGTTTCTTTAAGGATATAAACTGCCTTACTTGTTATGTTTCTTTAAGGATATAAACTGCCTGCCTTACCTGTTATGTTTCTTTAAGGATATAAACTGCCTGCCTTACCTGTTATGTTTCTTTAAGGATATAAACTGCCTTACTTGTTATGTTTCTTTAAGGATATAAACTGCCTTACCTGTTATGTTTCTTTAAGGATATAAACTGCCTTACCTGTTATGTTTCTTTAATGATATAAACTGCCTTACTTGTTATGTTTCTTTAAGGATATAAACTGCCTTACATGTAATGTTTCTTTAAGGATATAAACTGCCTTACTTGTTATGTTTCTTTAAGGATATAAACTGCTTACCTGTAATGTTTCTTTAAGGATATAAACTGTCTAACCTGTAATGCTTTTACCGGGATATAACACCTAACCTGTAATGTTTCTTTAAGGATATAAACTGCCTTACCTGTAATGTTTCTTTAAGGACATAAACAGTCTTACCTGTAATATTTCTTTAAGGACATAAACAGCCTTACCGGTAATGTTTCTTTAAGGATATAAACTGCCTTACCTGTTATCCTTCAACAACTTGTCTTAAAAGTCCAAGTTTGCTCCTTCCCTTGCTTGGCTGCTTAAAACAGGTTTGGCTGTACATAGTCTTTATTGACAACATTTACAGAACAGTGTAGTACTAGCTCAGTCCAAAACTTTTTGTGAGAAGGTTTGCCAGTAATTTTAACATGAGTACAGTGGTAACTATACTCAGACTCATGTGTATATTATATCTGTGGTATTCCTCGTTGAATATACCGCAGCAGTGGTCTGGTGGCAGAGTATCCAACTCACATGTGGAAGGGCTCAATCCCTAGCCAGTGTAATACCAAAGCCTTCCTCACTTGGCGCTTAACTATTGAGGATAGTTCTAGGTCTGGTTGGCCTTGTATCATTATAATGTGACTGGGTGGGATATCATACCATGTGTCTACAGCATGATAATTTAGTTTGGCAGCACTTAGAATACTGTCTCAAGTAGACAAGTGTCATGATATGACTGAAAAATTGCGATGCTAAACACCATGCAACAATTCTCCACCAATAAAAAAATGATGTCATGTACAACTTATTAAAAGTTGAAAACATTAAATACCACTAAAATGTTTTATTTTACATCACTTGTCATATTTTTTAGTTTAACTTTTACAAATTACATTTGATAATCTTGTTTGTGTAGATTGTTTATTTGTTTGTTTGAATATTTAGCATCATTTTATGCCATCAAGGGCTAACAGAAGATTAGTTAACTTAACTGCTCTTTCCTTGGATCCTCGAAGGTCAATCAGTACTCGAGCACATCCATCTCCACAAAACACTTATCATTTTTCCACTTGAATCACTGGTTAATGATGAATAACAATGAGACACAATGTCATATATCAACCATCATGTAGATGATAGCCAGGCGGAGATCCGAACTCATGATTCATAGTCAGACACACTACCAACTGAGCTAACCAGACCTGGCTGTATTTGTGTAAAACCAGTAGGTTGTAACTAAAATTTAGGATAATCCCATATCCCCCTCCCCACCACCCCATATTTTACAATAGATACTAACCTCCATGATAATTCAGAGCTGGTCATCTGTCTTCGTCTCCCTGGGTCTCAGGTACAGTCCATGGAATGATGGCATGTCTTTGTGATCATTAAAATCTCGCAGTATCTGATATTCCATTTCTATCTCCTCCATGCTTTCGTGAATTGATTCCAGAATCTTCACTGCAGTAACCTCCCCTAAAATAAAATTTTAAAAATATTAATTCCTAGATTTTCATTTTGTTTCAGATGAAAATGCATAAATCTTTATAATAATTGTGAAAGGAAATTACAAAGCAAGTACAAAAATGCTACTGATTATTCAGTCAATTAATATCAAGGTAAAAAGTATTTAACAGAAAACATCATCTTTAGAATATTTTGAATACTACCATATACCTCCTTATAAATGCTCCTCCGCTAATAAATGCTCCCCCTCTAATAAATGCACCCCTTTTCCATTTTTTATGGAAAATTAAATGACTTAACACTATAAAAGTCTTTAATCTTTAATCAATGTAAATTTCAAGTCTTGTTTAAACATTCTTAATTTGAATATATTCCTCATTACCTACCACTATTCTAATGGCATTTCATACACACTTTATATAAAATCTAAAATTTAACTTTTCAGGGGTCCAAATAAACACCCCTTTTATACTAATACATCACCCTCGTGGTATACAGTATATACACTTTGGTATATCCTGTAATAGCCAACATTAATACTAAAACAACTTGTAACATCCATATCAATACAGACTTTGTCCATCCATTCATAAAGATAACTAAAAAAATATCAAATTAGGTTTGTGGAATTTGCAATTGGATAGAGGACAATAAGGAGATAATGCAGGTCATCTTTTTTTCATTTCAATCAATATATAATTGTGATTACAATGGCAACAAAATTAAAGGGGAACGCAACCCTGTGTATAAAACAGGATAATATGAATAGCTATGAGTTCAGCTTTCTATTAATAGTATCAATATGCATAAATTCGAGTCCATAAAGATATATCAGCTTGTTGTGTAACGGTCATTTTCGCACATCGACTTTGTGGTGGAAGTTGCCATATTGGATACCTGTGTGATGTCATAACTGCACTTCCGGTTTAAAACATAATTGATTTATACGCTACAGCAGATATAGAAACATGCAATTATAGTCACCGGCAAAAGTACTATAAAAGAATAATAAAATGGATTTTAGTAACGGAGAAGGACTTGTGGCCTACAACTTTGAACCAGAATTTTCGGAAGCAGAGTTAAATGAATTAGAAAATGAGAGAACTAGTGAGAAGGCACAGTTGTTCACACATGTGAAAGATTTTTTCTGCAGCTGCGAAAACTGTGTAATGATGCTTTCGTCTGACGAAAATAGGTGCTGCAGATGCAATGACCATACTATTGGAAATTTTGAAAATTTAGAATGTATCACAAAAATATTACAGAGAAACACAGCAATGTCTTATGAAGTCTTCACCCAAAAAGATGATAACTGTTAAACAGTCACACCGATCATGAACCAGAGATCAAACCCGAAACCCATCAATCACGACTCTGACATCTTATCATGTAGCCTGACATTGATGATTGAATTTTTCAAAATAGTAAAATTACCCTTAGCTTGATAACAAAAGTAATTATTGCCGTCAATATTGATGTAGATCCAGGCGAGCCTGCACATTCATGCTGTACTATCAGGGTATATACTGTTTGCTCAGTCAATACATTATCAAAAAAAAAAAACCCACTATTAAGACCAGGAATGGAATTTATGGGAAAATGTTGTTACATATATTTACCTGTCTAAGAGAGAACAAGAAATAATATTATATCTCTTTTCTTATCATGTTTAACTGGTGCGGCCATTGTTGCATACTGAGAAATGACTGATAAAATTTTGATTTCATACCCTTTTTAGTAAATTTAGATGAAGCATGAATGAGTTTTTGTTTTGTTTGTGTTGTTTTACATAACTGGCACTGTCTTTTGGTAATTCTAATGGTGTTACTACCCAATTTGATATATGATGATTATCTATTCTACCAGTTCCCTTAACATGTATGAATATTGTTCTTATAGGGAATGTCATATCAAATATAATGTCTACAGGCTTATGCACAAAGTGTATGTAACTGTCCAGCTACTGGCACCCTGCTGAGCTTTCATAATTCACCAACACCACATTCACACCATGTGGTAATGAAACATACCCTGCCATAGTGTGCATATTGTACCCTAATAAACGTAATCACCCCAGGTTTAATGACCCCAGGGTTTATGACAGGGTGTTATATCACATAGTATTATGCCTTATTACTAATTCAAACATTTTCAGTTAGTTAAGGTTTCAATATCAATGCAAACTTACAAGTAAAACAATTATGTTATATGATTTTATGAATATTTTTCATAAATTGTATACCAGAACACTATTTTAACAGTAAAAAATTTTTTTCATGTATTTATGAATAGATAAAGGAACAAAGGTTACTTTATCTTTTTTCATTACGAAGTAGAGGTAGTTCAAATGTCTATTTAAGAATAATGACCTAGTTGACTGTGAAAAAGCCATATATCAATAAACTAAATTGCCTATTGATTATAAAATTAATAAAATGAGTTTATGAACAATTAATGGTTGACTGAATATTTAGCATCATTTTTTGCCATCGAGGGCTTACTGTACAGATGTTCAGTTAACCTAATCACTGTTTCCTGAAAAGTTAACCAGTATATGAGCACAACCAAAAACCGCAAGTAACTGATAATTTTTCCACTCGAATCAGCAGTGAGAGACAAATGATATTGAGACACAATGTTGTATGTCACAGAGACTGTCGCCGGGTGGGGATTCGACGTCGAAACACCTGGATTGATAGTTAGACATGTAACTGACTGAGCTAATCGGGCCTGTCACAATAAATTAGCCTTAATTTGTATTTTAATAATAACTTTTAGATACCATGTCGTTTTCACACCTTATGTTTTGGCGTTAACCTCTTGTTTTTATTGTTAATTGGATTATCACACCTGTTTAAACAGCCTGCAATTATAAGATTGTGAAAGTTTGCTGTATCAATTTCACAATATTTTGGAAGAGTATATAAAATTACAAATTAAATTTCAGAAATCAGTTGAGCTATATGTTATTAGCACATTTTTAAGAGCTTCCCACTGGATAATATACACTAAGTCTATATTACGTATGTCGCATATGGTCATCTTTGTACTGAAATCATCAGAAATTGTATGCTTGGGTAGTAGTACGCCAAGGCATTGGTACGCCTCATTCTGCAATCTTAAGTCCTACCCCAATGTATAAAGGCGTTTTGCATGTGATGTCACCAGAAGCTTGACACTGAGGCATTGTGAAATCACATATTAGGAAACTAAAAACAACGCTGCCCACAAAACATATCGCATTATTCCACCAACTTATTCCGCTGAAGAAAATAATGTTTATGGGTTAAGTCCTTCAATTTAGAATAGTTTTCGCATTTAATTCTCTTCCTTCGATGTTCACTAATGTACTGTATATCTATCTATCTATCAACTGTTTACGTGAATTAGTGTATATACAAAAGAGTATCAGTAGAGAGCAGTCACTAACGACACAATAAAATTTTCGCGAGAACTAGAACGGAAGTGCAGCTATGACGTCACTGAAAACCTCCAACATAAAAGAGCTATAAAATGGCGGTGCCCATGACATTTAGGAAACGCTTGAAATCATGATATTTAATATCGTTTTTCTCACTTGATAATTTTCGTTCAATTAAAATTTGTTGATTTTTGTGTTAGTTACATGTCTATTTAACGATAAATGGCCATTTATGTTCTGACATGCGGTACCCTTTAATAAACCGGTAGGGGACTTTTGTATAGCATGTGTCGCGGCGCCAGACTGACTGAGACTAAACTATAGACCAAAACTAAAGTGTAAACAATGACGCAACGAGGGCAGTTACGTAATCTGTCAGGATGACACCACTAGTTGTTAGCATACAACTTAGTAAACATAAGTGTGTTTTACAAGGGGGCTAACCTAGCAAAGTAAACATTACAAACACAACAATAAACATTACAAACACAACAATAAACATAATGAAAACATCTTTCAATCAAAATAACTAAAACTAGCTAATTAAATCATTATATACAACCTTTGGTCCTTAACCTGCAACAAGGACCTACATGTACCAATAAACAGTTTTATCTCAGCCCCTTCTTTGCTAAATAAGCAACCGCTGCTTAAAGCAACACATCCACTGTTTGAACTTTTAAAACAAAAATTTAATTGAGTTATGAGCACATTTCCCATACAAACATATGATCAATTAGCTGTATATGAGCATATAAACACAATCCCGAACAAAATGATGCCCAAATTATAATGCCTGACTAACACTTTATAAAACAAGCGTGTGTCTCACCCGAGTCAAAATAAAATTGTCAAAATGACTTTCAAGGCAGGTAAAGTACACTACGCACTAAAACGTGAAGTTTTTTTAATACGACTCGCATAATTCAATTTGAAGCAAAGTTGGAATCCTCGGCAATTTAAAAATAATTTATAAAGCGTTTGTCACGCTTTATAATTTGAACATCTTTTTTATAATTCTAAAGCGTTCTGGAGTGTTTGTTAGCACATATACAGCTCACTGACCATATATTTATGTATGGGAAATTTGCTCACAACTCAATTGAATTTTTTTTTTAAAAAGTTTAAACGTGGATGTGTTGCTTTAAGCAAGATTTTTACATTATGTATTCTAACACCACAGCAGGGTCTGAGGTAACACTGATAGTTACTAGCAAAATTGCTATTTATATTCTAAGAATTTAGACAAGTAATTTCAGAATTTCTTTTATTGAAAGTCAATCATTGGCTCGGTTTGTCAAGCATGCATTTACACAGACAGGGGCTCCAACAAAACTGTTTCCTTGTCAGAGCCAAGGATAAAACTGTATGATATGTTCAATGCAAAATCATGAAACTGCACTTTGTGATTAAACTGAATCATCTCTATACCAAGCAACCATACAAGCCAGGAATTAACATCTGAAACCTGTGGCAGTATGATATGTTTCAAGTAATTAACTGTTATAATTAACTGCCAAAAATACAATTAAATGAATTCTGCCAAAAGTTAATGGACCAGAATGCAATGATAATAATGGATATCATACTACTCTCTAGCAACTTTGGTGAAAGTTGGTTGAAAAGTTTATTTTATTTTTCAAAGCATTATGAATACGACATGTACTTGAGGGGTAATTTGATCTTGGTTCCAAAAGTGTGACATCAACACTAAAATTTTAAATATAGTTTTTCTCTGTTTTTTGCAGTGTATTCTAAAGAGTAGCATATGCCCTCTCATATAATTATATGGAGAAGATAACTACAACAGGAGTTTTCAAGAAAATGGGGGTCGAAAAAAGCCGCCCTGTATTGTTGTGTTCATAACGCGGTGTCCATGGACTCTATAATTTTGGAAAATTAAATCCTTCTGCACAATTTCATATGCCTGGAATGTTTCATAATGTAGTTAATATTTATGTCATTTGGTTCAGGGGACGATGAAATAGAATGAGAACAAAATAATGGAGAAACAAAAGTGGACACCGTTGTGATGAACATATGAAACCAATTTTATTTTTTTTAAACTATTTTCTACCCTTTAACTGGGACATACATTTGTTTAATAGTTAAAGAATACAGTACTTTCAACAAGTTTGAAAGAAGTTTGGAAATAAATACCATATTAACCTTAAAATGATGCAATTTTGTTGATTTTGTTGCGTACGTAACATGGACACCAATTAACTAATAAATAATAATAACATACGTATCCACCACCTTTAAATATATTTTATGTTGGTTTTTATACAGTAGTAGTGTCTGATAATAATTAAACCTCCTTTTTCCAATTTTATAATGATAGGGAGCTTTATAAGGTAGTTTTTTTACTCAAATCTATAGAAAAAAGAGCGAGGATTTGTGATGATTATTTTTCATAGAAATAACATAACAACTCGATCAATTTACAGCAGACAACTTTAATAAAATAATAATGGAACATGATCAGTTGACAGCTGATAACAATTAATGGATGACATAGGCAGAAGTTGAACAGCTATTTCTTTCCGCTTTCAGGCAGATCTGAAAAATATAACAAAGGGAACTTGGTAATTCACTGGTTCATCAATAACAGACAGTTTATGGTAAAATGAAAGTATTGCAAAAACATTTATAATAAAGACTGTTTTTAAAACAAAAACAATGTTTCCTTTCACAGAAGAAAAGATTTTGAAATGTAGGAAAAGATGTGCTCATAAGAAGTGAAGTCAGGCCCCATTAGCTCAGTCCTCAGTAGGTACGTGTCTGATTATCAATCCAGGGGTCATGAGTTCAAATCACCAAACCCTCTGCATTCATCGGTATATCAATTTTGTTTTCATGTTTAATATAATCTAACCAAAAAGGAATATCTTCACACCTGGAAATGAGTACAGGATCCGAGATCCAATCATATGGATATTAAGTATGTCCAATTCAATTAAGATATCAGATGAAAAAATCGTGTGCTGTACCATATTCTCTACCCAAAGGCTGAGTGTAAAGAAAGGGATAAGAAAGAGCTCAAACATGTAACTACCATTTATAACCATAACAAAGAATTATGAATAACACTGAACATCTCACTTACAACCACACGATATATTGTTAGTCCATGTTTCACAGCAATGTATGTTCCCGTGGCATATCTGATAATTACATTCAATAATGATTATACAAAAATAACTTTGTGCAGAATATAATGTTGTTATAATATAGATCTATACAAAGCTTAAGAAGACATCCAGTGGTATCAACTTACATAACAGCCTTGTCAGGTGGAGCCTCAGTGATTTCTGGTACTGGATTTGGGGTCTTGGTGAGGGCTAATGATTTGGATGACTGCTCTGGTCTTGTTCTTCTGAAATAGAAATATATTAAAAAATATAATATTAAAACTTAATCAACTGAAGTTATGAAAAGCAAATCATGTAATAGTGTTCATTTAGTAAAAAATTAACAATTAAGAAACCCAAAGAGAGCGACTGTAGGAAGCGAGTCCATTAGTTGTCAAATGAGGTTAAACATGAACTAACTTTTAAAAGACTATTGATAATACTTGTTTTTTCATAACAGATATATTCATTTAACTATACTTCAGCGCGAAAAACTTACATATCAACAGACTTGTCAGCGTCACGGAAAACTAGTGATGTTTGTCCTCCATCAAGAGCTGTAGTCTCTGATACTGGAGACTGGACTTCAGTAAGGGCTTATGCTTGAGACATGGCCTCCTCCAGTGCTAATGTTTGTGGTAATAGCTCCCACCATACTTGAAATTTTGATGTGCCAGCCACGGGATCCACCCCCTTGTCATCGAGATTCATCTCAGTGCCGGCAACAATTTATTTCTGCAATCAAAATATCACACGGATAATTTTTCAAAATCACATATTTCTTTTAAGTGTAGTAAATGCCATTAATTTATAATATGAAGAAAGACATATTCTATGATTTGAATTCGCGATAAAATAATATTTTTGTAATAAAATGCCAGCAATTATCTTTGGACTGAAACAACTAATCAGATATAGTGAAAACATTTGTGAGTAATGCCCATTTTCGTATCATGCCGCAGACACATGATATGATACCCCACCCAATCACATTATATTGACACCGGGCCGACCAGACCTAGAACTCTTCTCTTAATGCTGAGCATCAAGCAAGGAAACTTTTAATACCATTTTTAAAGTCTTTGGTATGACCCAGTCGGTGATTGAACCCAAGACCTTCCGCCTGTGAGGGGGACACTCTACACTGCGGTGCGGTCTCTCCGTAAGTAACTGATAACTTTCCCACTTGAATCAGCGGTGAGACAAAGGATAATGAGACACAATGTTTTATATCAATCATCACAGAGATTGTTGCCGGGTGGGTGCCGGGTGGGGATTCAAACTCACAACCCCTGGATTGATAGTCAGACGCATAACTAACTGAGCTAAACGGGCCCTGCAACATCAGACAAAAAAAAAATGATTACTGTCTCCTGTTTGGAGCAATGCAAGATTCAAAATTGGAGAAAATATAAACTTAAATAACCATAAATATAGTATGAATAATGATTGACATTCTTTAGAAATTAATATTACAGGAAAATGGTTGAAATAATAAGCCTCAAAGCGGTTATGGTTTCCTTATGTGTTGTTGGTAACAAAAGACACAAAATAATTGTTCATGATATTGTCTATTGTTATGAACAAAAAATATTTAAATAAACAGTATTTTGATATTTCAGTTTTAGGATAGTAATAACTAAACAATGAATAGGTTTCAAGTTATTCAAAATAGCTTCAATTAGTGTCACAGGTATATCTAGAAATTGTTTTAAAAGGAAACAGTTATGTTCATAACACAAAGCAAAATGTACACATAAAATTGTTGTCTGTCGTAATGAACAAAACAGAATATTTAGAACTATTAGAAATCATTGTAAAATCATACATTAAATAACCATGAACGATATCTTATATTGCAAGAAATTGAAACATCTCTTCATCGGACCAAATGATAATAAATAAGTTATCAATGTGTATTTATGTTTTGTTCATGACAAGAGACACATACTCTTTGATTCTGTGTGACATCTGCTGTTATGAACGAAACTATAAATTAGTAACTGCAAAAAGAATTAAACAAGTTGGCTTTAAAATAGCAATTAAGATACCTTACATTCTTATAAATTAAGCATTTCAAAATGATATGCGAGTTGTAATTTGTTCAGGGTATGGTGTTATTATGTTTCGTTCGTAACAAAAGACACATAGTATTTGTAAAATTAAAGTGTCCATTGATACTAACGTGACGAATTGTGTTGCGAGTCTTATAGCTTTCTATGAGATATTCATACAAGACATCATATAATATATGAATATTTTTTAGACAAAACACCAAAACATTTTGCTGACATTAACAGTAACATGTAAAAAAAAAACACGATTTGTTTTGTTCGTAACGACGAGACGGTAAATATTTTGTCCATTGATATGAACACAACAGTTTATCAACAAAGTAGATAATGCAAAAAAGGGAGTTATAATTCGACATGGAACAGACAAACAAACGTTTTCTGATAATAAATGCTACTTTGAATTTACTAATTGTGTGTTTTTTCTTTGAGAACAGCTATCGTAGAGTGTTGTTCGTAACACTGGAAACTGTGTCACAGAGGTAGTTCGATCAGGTATTCAAAAAAATATTCGACCTCCACATCGTTCTAGAGCATGTCGTGTCGAAATTTAAATACAAAACAATAGTTTAATTATTATTCTTTGTTTTCATGTTACACAATGTCTTTAATAAGTTCGTATATCTATAAAAATCCATATATTTAAGTTTCATGGTACTTACTTGTTATGTTCGTATCGGTACCGACAACTTGCGGACACGAGGACAGGATGTTATTCTTTGCATATCACACTATGCGCATGCGTTCAAGCTCTATCAGTGGGAAAAACCACAATGCAGCGCGATCTATTGGTCCAAATTTACATACTAGAAATTACGATTTGTGGAATTTCAGCAGCAGTGTACGTTCGTGACGGAGTGGACGACAATTTTACTACTATATTTATAAACCGATTTTAATTGCAGTCGAAACGGTTGCTTTACATTACAATACAGTTTTCACGTCTTTCACGTGTCCACTATGATTAAATGAAGTTGTTTACACAATATGGCGTAAAACTTCCAAAAATATCGAAGAACTATATTTCACGTTGGGGTGGACACAACACGATGCGAACGAAACGCGTTTATTAAGTTTGATTTATTTGCATTAAACAAGTGATAAATCGATAATTGAACAATACTGTATATAAAATATAATATATTCTCCATATTATGTACCAAAATACTTACATTGGATGGGTTTATTTATTTTAGTTCTGCTATTGGCTTTACCCCCTTCACGATGTCACAAATTTCGTCTAAAAATTTGTGCAATTCACTAGCGAAAATTAATTTTCTCAATAACTGTTTAATTCAGTTATTTTTTTTTTATCATATTTTATCTCTTCAATTAATTACAAAAACAATGTTATACATCATTATATTTAATTCATTTTGAGAAACCCATAATTACAAAGTCAAATCAATTGCCCTCATTTGGACCAAGATCAAATTACCCCTCACTTAGCTTTTCAAAAAAACAAAGAAATAAATTGTTCAAAGTACCTATATTTATTATTGCTTTAAGAAATTATTCATCGATCTGTTAATTCTTAGTTTAGTTATTTAAAACTTATTTATTTTACTTCGATTGTGAAATAAGTTCTTACAACTTGGACAAATCACGCTCAAAGTTAATTCTCCTACCCTTTGCACAAAATTAATTTATTACCAAAATTAATATCCAATTATTAACAAACAAAATTTATGTATCCATATCAAGCCAGAGACATAGACGCTGTGTGTATGTCTCTGATCAAGCCAATCAAAAATCTTCATTTACTAGTAAACAATTTGCATTGATGATTAAAATACCAGTAAATGTCATACACTCACCTGATAAACAAATTGTTGGAAAATAAACACAGTTAAAGCATTCGCAATTATAATTAATTGAAACAAGAAAATATCGGCAGAACCGATGAATGCTCCCCAAGTGAGTGTTTGAATCTGTACCATATTTCCTTAGTGCTGATGGCTACTTGGTTGAAAAAATACCAAACTGCATAGCAGGAACAATATGTGGCTCTGCACTTGACAGAACTCATTCACAAATCATTGAACTGGAACAAAATGACAATATGTGCATATCCTAGCTTGTTTTACAAAATTAAAACCAGAGGTTGTAGAGAAATAGCGTCAGGAAGACAATATGCACATCTCCACTTGGTAATCATGCATCCTAGCAAGTTTCATAAAATTCCAACCTGTGATTGTAGAGAAATAGAGCGGAAAAGAGTTTGGTCACAGACAGAATGAAAGGGCCATAACTCCATGAAAAATCATTGAACTAGAACACAAAGACATTATGCACATCTGCACTTGGTAATGATGCATCCTAGCAAGTTTCATAAAATTCCAACATTGGGTTGTAGAGAAATAGCCCGGACAAGAACTTGGTCACAGACACAATCAAAGGGCCATAACTCCATGAAAAATCATTGAACTAGAACACAAAGACATTATGCACATCTGCACTTGGTAATGATGCATCCTAGCAAGTTTCATAAAATTCCAACATTGGGTTGTAGAGAAATAGCCCGGACAAGAACTTGGTCACAGACACAATCAAAGGGCCATAACTCCATGAAAAATCATCGAACCGGAAAACAAAAACAATATGCACATCTGCACTTGGTAATGATGCATCCTAGCAAGTTTCATAAAATTCCAACATTGGGTTGTAGAGAAATAGCCCGGACAAGAATTTGGTCACAGACAGAATCAAAGAGCCATAACTCCATGAAAAATCATTGAACTGGTACACGACATTATGCACATCTCCACATGGTAGTGATGCATCCTAGCAAGTTTCATAAAATTCCAACCAGAGGTTGAAAAGAAATAGCCCGGACAAGAATTTGGTCACAGACTCAATTAAAGGGCCATAACTCTGTGAAAAATCATTGAACTGGTACACAAAGACATTATGCACATCTCCACTTGGTAGTGATGCATCTTAGCAAGTTTCATAAAATTCCAACCAGAGGTTGTAGAGAAATAGACCGGACAAGAATTTGGTGACACACGGACGGACAAGCACTCGCGCACAGATGGACGAAGCAGTGCCTATATGCTTCCCCCCTTTGGGGGAGCATAAAAAGTAGTCCCAGCTACCTGTAACCAACTTCACCTATGAAAGTATCCCCATCCATCACAATTTGTTTTTTTAACTTAATAGACATTTTAGATTGTATTTTCCTTCCTACGCAATAAGGTCATAACACCCGCAATACATATTCTTTAAATGTCATTTTTTACACAATGCAACTGTTTTACATCTTCTGACTGTCATTCATAAAAACTGTTAATTTTGTCAATTACTTCTATACTGGAGGCATCAATAATATTCTATAAATCTCAGATGCTCCGTATGGCATATTTATATAAGGGGAGACAACTTCTACTAGTATGGTGTAGAATTAAGGTAATTTGATTACATCATAACATGAACTCTCTATCATTTACATTTACATTAATCAAAAATATATAATTATATTCATAATTATTATTTCTACTGGAATCTCATTTCAATTGAAAATGCATTCATGATATCATTGTATGTTCATCATTGTATTATCGTCTTGTGCAGAACATACGGACGTTCAAGCATACACACTTATTTTAATGAGAGTTAATTATGGTATTGTATCTGCAAAGACAGGTATAACATTTAATGTTGTTAACAAATCGTATATTTGCACATTAAACAATAAATACTAAAATTTTCCGCAATAAATACTATTAAATGCACTTATTGAACTTTCACTTCATATAAATACGAACAGAAAGACCAAAATGCTACATTATCTTTTAAAATGTTTCATTAGACTGTTTACAACCTGTCGTTAAAGAAAATGCAACATAATTGTAATATTAGCAACAATAATTTATATACACTACCGTTTTGTTAGTTTTTGCACCTGATTGACCTTTGACCTCAACTGTGATTTAAAACACAACTTCATGAGCGGCATCCATCATCACATGATGCTATTGTTATGGTATTGAAACAATTCTACTAAAAATTGCCATCAAAGTTAAAATAAGTCATTTTGCTTTTTGGATGGCCTACTATGACCCCAATTTACCTCAAAATCAAAGCTACAGCTGGGTAACTGGAAGTCAACAGGAGTGGTGTAGTTACAGGAAGTGGTGTAGTTACAGGAAGTGGTGTAGTGACAGGAATGGTGTAGTGACAGGAAGTGGTGTAGTGACAGGAAGTGGTGTAGTGACAGGAAGTAGTGCAGTGACAGGAATGGTGTAGTGACAGGAAGTGGTGTAGTGACAGGAAGTGGTGTAGTGACAGGAATGGTGTAGTGACAGGAAGTGGTGTAGTGACAGGAAGTGGTGTAGTGACAGGAAGTAGTGCAGTGACAGGAATGGTGTAGTGACAGGAAGTGGTGTAGTGACAGGAAGTGGTGTAGTGACAGGAATGGTGTAGTGACAGGAAGTGGTGTAGTGACAGGAAGTGGTGTAGTGACAGGAAGTAGTGCAGTGACAGGAATGGTGTAGTGACAGGAAGTGGTGTAGTGACAGGAAGTGGTGTAGTGACAGGAAGTAGTGCAGTGACAGGAATGGTGTAGTGACAGGAAGTGGTGTAGTGACAGGAATGGTGTAGTGACAGGTAGTGGTGTAGTGACAGGAAGTGGTGTAGTGACAGGAAGTGGTGTAGTGACAGGAATGGTGTAGTGACAGGAAGTGGTGTAGTGACAGGAAGTGGTGTAGTGACAGAAATGGTGTAGTGACAGGAAGTGGTGTAGTGACAGTAAATGGTGTAGTGGTGTAGTGACAGGAAGTGTTGTAGTGACAGGAAGTGTTGTAGTGACAGGAAGTGGTGTAGTGACAGGAAGTGTTGTAGTGACAGGAAGTGTTGTAGTGACAGGAAGTGGTGTAGTGACAGGAAGTGTTGTAGTGACAGGAAGTGGTGTAGTGACAGGAATGGTGTAGTGACAGGAAGTGGTGTAGTGACAGGAAGTGGTGTAGCTGTGTAGTGACAGGAAGTGGTGTAGTGTGTCAACTGTCACATCTGGCATCATAGATTCTACTCACTGAAAGAAACCCAAATTTATCTAAAATTAACAAAATACATGCCATTTTAATTTTTTTTTACTTGTTTGAACATTTAGCATAATGTTTGTGCCATCGAGAGCTTAACAGCAATCAGTTAACCTAAACCACTTTTTCCTTGGAACCTGGAAGTTTAACCAGTACTCACGCATACCCACCTCTGCAAGTAACTGCTATCAGCGGTGATAGACATATGATAATGAGACACAATGTCGTATATCAATCATCATGGCGACTGTTGCCGGGCGTGGATTCGCACTCACAACCCCTGGATTGATAGTCAGATGAGTAACAGACTGAGCTTATCGGGTCCGGCCCCCAGGAATGATAGGCAGAGATAACCAGGCTAATTTTAATGAATTTTAAAATGAAGATAAAATAATGGCTTTCTTTAATATAATTTTACACTGTCAGAGAAAAAGAAGTTTTTCCATAAAAATATTTCTACAACAAATAGATAAAAATATTATTGCTATGTTTACTGTTTTGAGTATTTGGGGTTTGTTGGTTTTGTTGATTTTTGAACACAAAACAAGACAATTTAATGTAAAGCTAAGATCTATGCAATTCATATTTTGGTTGTTAAGTAGCAGCATATATGTCTCACATACCAATTAATTTTGCACTGTACTACATATAGAGACATGCACTTCTGGAACACTGAACGCATTACTGATGGTTCTAAAAGCACTTTGTTTCCATAGATTGTCATCTGTTGCTCCAAATATGCAGAAAAAACATGGGGTTGACCTGGTTGCTTTTTCACAATATCCATGGTTTGAGGACACAAATTCATTTTTGACAATTCTGTTCAATTTTTGCAGTGTATCACTACGCATCTCCAAACTGTTATATCTTCATCAAACAGCAACCAGTGTCAGCCAAACTTGGCACAACTGATGGCAATGTTCCAGCTCTAATTTCTCGGCCATAATAATCTTGCTACCGCCATGTAGGGGAAGTAATTCGTCAGTGAGACCTTGAAGAGCAGAATGGTCAGTCGCGACTCGTTGAAATGTTTGTCGCTAAAACGTGCTAATATGCCTTCTAAAATGATTATTCTATGATTTACTTCAATAAGCTTCATTTCATACGTAATATTATGTAATGTTGATGTTCAAATATATGCCCATATATGGAATTACATGTTTTTTTTAATAAATCTGCTA
Source organism: Panopea generosa (assembly GCA_029582155.1). Classification (NCBI taxonomy): domain Eukaryota; kingdom Metazoa; phylum Mollusca; class Bivalvia; order Adapedonta; family Hiatellidae; genus Panopea; species Panopea generosa. Next base: position 10,768,891 of record CM055911.1, on the reverse strand, counting down.
TTATTTTAACAAAACATTGTCTTAGACTTTTTAATTCTGCTTCCAAATGAACTTCATTGTTTGTAGATATATTTACCTGGCTGACTAATCTGTTTATAATCTGTATGTACACACACTGCAGCTTCCCAGGTGACACTTGTCCAAATCTCGAAGTACTGTATAATTAGCTACAATGTACTGCCTTTTCCTGTATGGGGATAAGTAGATAAGTTAAACATTAATCAATTGTGAAAGAGCTAGGAAGTAATATATTTTGTGGTGAAAGAAAATCAGAATATCAGAAATATGCGAAAAACACGTTTTCGTTCAAAAATGCTCAATAAAGGGGGTAAGAGTTCACAATTCCAAAAAGGATTTGATCCAAGAAGATTACTTGCACGGAAAGATGGTCTAGTATTGATTCCAGCAATCAACCAACCACACTAAAGAGAATGACAAAAGATGTTTATGTTGTCATGCAAGCCAAAAAATCAGACATTTTACTGTGTGGAGCAGTTGACAAGAAGGTACCAGCCACAAAGATTCTAAGGCCAGGCAAGCCATCTGTCAGTGCTATAGAAGATGCACTTAAACCATGTAGTAAAGATGAAAGTGAAAAAAAGGAATTGCCTACCTATCGTATTTTCCATTTGGGAAAGACTGTGGATATGTTTTTCAAGAACTATGCAGGACACAGATTCTGGGATGACACCTGCGAAGAAAAATTGGAGTTTGACATGGAATTTGACAAACAGGTGGCATTTGGATGGCGCGAGAAACTAAAATGTGCTAAATGTGGCTTTACGACAAAACATGTTACATATACAAAGAAATTGAGACTGGTTGACGTTGACCGAAGACAGCTGATATCAACCTGTCAGTAGCAGCAGGACTACTAGACACTAAAATTGGTCCAAACGACTTGCGATATCTGTTGGTTTGTTTGAAAATACCGCCTCCATCTTACAAATCCATGCAAACTCATTGCAATTTTGCAGCAGATAAAGTGACAGAGGTTGCAGTCACTAGTTTTCACCAAACCAGGTGCCAAGTCATCGAAAAACAATGAAGCCTTTGGATTTGGCAGGGATTGTTCTATTATAGCTGGGGTGGATTCCCAGTATAACAACAGTCTGAGACATACAAGGGAGACAACTCAAATGCAGCCAGCAACTCAAGACAATACAACAATCATTGAGTTGCAAACAGAACATAAGAAAGTGATTGCAATGAATGCTGGAAGCAAACTTTGTTCTCATAGAGATGCTGGAACTTGTAACAAGGTGGGAGGGTGCAGTTAAAATCTTAAGGATAAAAATAATAAATGAAAAATGAATAATGAATAATGAAAAACCAAGAAAAAAAAATGAAACACTATAACGCATTATAATATTTCTATAGTACTGATAATAAATTTTATTAAGTTTAAAAAAAATAATTTAAAGCTGAGCTACTAATGTCTGACACATATATATATATATATATATATATATATATATATATATATTTCAAACTGTATAACAACATAAATGTATGTAATCATGAAATATCTATACTTCACTAAATGCTTGTCTCTGGCCAACACAACAACTTAATTTGAACAGCACGTTAACACAAGCCAAAGAAATTTCATTTTACAAGATTAAATGAAACACTCGCATTATATCTTTTTCTGGTGAGGAACGCAGAGAGGTGAAACTAGCTATGGAGGCAATTTTAAACAGTGATTCGCCAGTAACAATAAACAATATGGTTACCGATGGGGACAGAAACGCGTTCAAGGGAGTAAATGAAGCACAAATGGCCATGTGTGGGAAGCGGATGCAAAGAATAGCAGACATTGTTCACCTAACAAAAACAATGAGAAACAAGATAACTCGAACAGTATTTTCTCCCGAAATGTTTCCCGCTTGCACAAAATGAGATTGCACCTATATACAAAGAAGGTTTGCGAAAAATGTCTGTCACAGAGTTCAATGTGAATTCAAAAATTTGCAAAAGAAATTTGGTAAAATTAATTTGTCTCTACTGCAGGAAAAGTGAGAGAATGCAAAAACAACCATATATCAAGCTAGACCACCATTAATTTCACATAGACCGTAATATAAGCACAATAGACTGTCACACTTACAGTTGTACTCCAAACTCATTGAGAATTTCCAGAATTCATAAACAAGTATTCAATTCAAGCAGAATACAAAAAACAAGTGAAAACATGGCATTAACTGCTTCCAATTTCACAGTTTTGCTCAAAACGAAAGTAGGTGTCCCTATTTCACATACAGGGGTCAAATCAGCCAAATTATGCGAAATTCTTGCCGTCTAAGAAATAGTCACACCTGTGTTTTACAGCTACCAGTCCACTCAATTTTGCACCATTCTCTGGGAAAATATATTCCTTTCACAAATTCACATTGCAATAGTACCTGTCAAGTGCATTTTCACACTCACACCATCTTGAACAACCACTGTCAATTTTCTATGGAACTACTTTCGGGTACTACCATTTTTAACCCCTGGTTCCTGGTCTAAGTCCTATTTGAAACTGTTCCATTAATTCTGACTTTAAAAAATATATGGCTATGCTCTCCTACCTTAGGGCTAGTGGTTACAGTAGATTCCATGGCTGTATCTCAAAAACTGTCATTCACATTTATGTGCCAGTTGAACCTAATATGATATTGCGTCAAATTCAGGGGAAAATCCAAAGATCTGGCAATCCGCAAAAACTGAAAACAGTAATACAACAATTTTATGCTAGATAACATACCACTACCTGCATATATTTATCCGTATACATTTACTCTGAAAATTATAAAATTAAGGAATGCCAAATGGAGATGTAAAAAAAATAATTTTTTTTTAGTCCACTGTATAGAAATTGGTGCCATTTTTCAGAGATTTCTAAAGAAAACAAATTCCAAGAAGAAATGTTGTATGGTGTTTAGCGTCGCTTTCAACAATTTTTCAGTCATATCGCGACGGTGTCTACTTGAGACAGTATTCTAAGCGCTGTCACACTGGAGTATCATGCCGCAGACACATGGTATGATACCTCACCTAGTCACATTATACTGACACCGGGCCGACCAGACCTAGAACTCTCCTCTTAATGCTGAGCGTCAAGAAAGGAAGCTTCTAGTACCATTTTCAAAGTCTTTGGTATGACCTGGCCGGGGATTGAACCCACGACCTTCCGCATGCGAGGCGGACGCTTCCCAGAAGGAAATCTGGATTTGAAAATTGTCAAATTAAAATGCACATTAATTACCCATATATTACTTATGTAACCATGGTAAAACATCTTGAAAAAAAGATAAGATTTTTTTTTACAGCCTTTCAACTTTTGCTGGTATTTTGACAAATTGACCAAAAAAATTTAATTACTTTTTTATTCATGATTCAAATTTGATGAAACTTGCTAGGTATTAAGTCAATAGTATTTGTAATCTGAAAGTGAAATTAGTTTCTTTGTCATACAAGTGAGAGAAAATTTATAAAAAAAATTAGATGTCGGCTACCGACCAAAACATTGAAATTCTGACTAAATCTCTACATTTATTTTACATAATTATTTTTTTACTCCAAATAAAATGTATATTTTACTATTTATTTATTGTTCTAATGTTCTTAAATAATTTTGAATAAAATTTATTAACCAAAAAGTAACAGGCTTCCATTCCAGACAAGTTGTACATTAAATATCAAAGAAGGCATCCTGCTGTGCTAAATAGCAGGTCTGAAAGCAGAAGCCAAAACCAAGTTACCAGATTGCCAAAACAGGTAACCAGATGGTCATGTCCACTCCTCCCATGTTTATATTCTGCTATATAAGGCACTGTAGAAACTGGGATATTTTTATTCCACCATGAAAGGTGAAAGAAAGAGAAAACATGCTATGGTCCAGACAAACTGCATACCTTATAATAAGCATCAGCATCATCATCCGACAGTAGCGAAAGCAGTGGCAGCAACAGCATGGCAGCTAAAAGGTTGATAAAGCAGTCTACTTCTTCAATTTCACTCTGCAGTCAGACGTCCACATCTACAAGTCAAGAAGCTGATGTGCTAGTCTTGCGTCACAGGCCTGAAACAGTCAACAAAACACAGGACATCAATCGAGAGGCAGAACATGATGGTAATCAAATCATAGACAATGACAAAATGATGGAGGCATTCAACGACAGTACTCAGAGTCATCAGGAATCTGCAACCTGTACAAAACCTCATTTTGCTATCCACAGCAATGAAAAACAGGGCCTGGCTTGGAAATACACATTCAGATGTGTAAATTGTACCTACAAATCAAAGAAACACGAGTTCTTCAAGGAAATAGTGACCCGTCTGACTGGTCCAAATGCCGCTGCGACAAATGTACCATTCCAAGCCGGACTTCAAGACACACCAATTAGCATCGACATGAGAAGTCATCGAAAGTACAAGAAAGACAAGCAGTACAATTTTGCGACGTGGTGAAATGGAGTCTCGCCATCGGTGGTATAGAAATCTCAAAAACAATAGACAATCTGATTACTTAAAAATAAGGAGTGACCATAACTACCAGACACCTGAATAAAATGCTGGAACTGTGATGAACATAGACAGAAAAATTAGAAATTCTAATGATAAAATGTATATAGAACAGAACAGAACAGAATAGAATATAATATGTTTATATCTATATGTGAGTGAGTGAGTGAGTGAGTGAGTGAGTGAGTGAGTAAGTGAGTGACATTGTATTATATTATTTTGATAATTATGTTGTGCAATGCATACAAGAAAACATGAACAAATTAAAAATTAAACTTAACATACCTGTGACACTAACCTACACTACACAGCTATATATGCTATACCATGCTAATTGATATGTAAAAATAATTGCAACAAACCGTTAAAACTTGAACACCACAAGACAAACCTTGAACTGCCCGTGTCCGCAGCACGTTCCAGCAGACACACACGACTCCCTCTCATTGTTTGTTCCTAGTGGCTCATGGGAAAGGTGGTACTGATTTATGCACAATTTATTGTGACATAAATGGCTGACACACCAACCCTTTGGTCCCAGCTCCATGCTGTTGATTTTCAAGCACATGGCAAGCCTGTGTACTAAATATGGTTGGTCCAGTGGTAGAGCACCGAACCCATGATCGGAGGTTCGTGGGTTCGATCCTCCGCTATGGCAATGTGTGGTGTCCTTGAGCAAGACACTTTTTCCGCATATGCTTTGTACTGGTTCTACCCAGGAAGACTTGTCAGAGTGTGATTTGTCTAAGTTGCAAGAACTTGTTTCACAATCGAAGTAAAATAAATCAGTTTAAACTAAGTAGTTCCATAGAAAATTGACAGTGGTCATTCAAGATGGTGTGAGTGTGAAAATGCACTTGACAGGTCCTATTGCAATAAATGTCCATATGCATACATTTGAACGTGTAAATATATATTATGTGCATGCATATAGTCTGTATGTTGAAATGTGCTTTAAGGCTTAAATTTTGCTTCTATACTTCCATGTTTAACATTTTCAGTGTATTTTGTGTATGGTTCTAATGACCTAGTCATGTGTTGACGTGCAGTAAAACACCATTCAATCATTCAAATCAATTCTGGACACTGAATGTACTCTATTACCAGAAACTGAAAATTTGTTATTTGGTAGAATCTGGTATTTTATAAATATAATACGTTATTGTGAAACAATGTTAATCTATTTTTAGATGGAACTTACCATGTAACGGGTGATTATATAGTTTGATAACAGATTTATCTAGTCATTTTATACCATGCAAGTGCAACACTTACACAGGAAACTCTGCTTTCATTGTCCCAAATTTACAAAACTTCTTAAATGATTTTAGCGCATTCCTTTCAACCCATTCAGTTGGGGATTATCAGATTTAGTTGTTGTTGTAGTTTTTAGCGCATTTAGAACATAAAGCGATTATTTTGACAACAACAACACTACACATTCTGAAAGCAAAAACTGTATTACAGAAGCAGAAAAGAACACATTTTTATGAACAAAAAATTCATCAAAAAGCTTTATTGGCAGGAGTTAGCCAGTGGTTCTACTCAGATTCATTCTGAGGTCTTCCTCCACCAATAAAACTGGCTATGCCATATATGCCTGAAATTTGTTGAAAATGGCATTAATATCCCATTCAAAAACAAAAGGCCCAAGAGGGCCTGAGGATGCTCTACTGACTCATAGTAGCCATAGCACTTTTTGAAATTCTCCTATGCAATAGATATATCGGGGGCGGGGGGGGGGGGGGGGGGGGGGGTCATTTTTAACCCTAAGGACAAGATTTGAAGAAATCTAACAAAACTATAGTTTAGTTGGTCATCATTTCTACGGAAACATTTTGAAAATATGTTGGGCCGTTCATGAGAAGAAAAATTTTTAAGTTTTGGACTATTTTTTAGTAACAACGGCCATCTTCAGATCGAAAAAAAAAATTCTTCTGTATAGTCTCCTATGCAACAGAAACATGCATGTGAAGTTTCAGTTTAATTGGCCTAGTGGTTTCAGATGAGATGAAAGAAAAAGAGAATTTTCTGTTTTCCCATAGTATCCCTATGTAAAATTCTAAGTCCCCTTACAGGGCCACTATAAATTTTAGCACCTTAATTCTAATCTGCAATCAAACCCCTACACATAGGGATTATTTATGCCAACTATGAACAAATCTGACATACCGGTTCTTAAGAAAACGATTTTAGTAAATCCCAATTTTTACCCTTTTGGGGCTCCTCCTGACCCCTTAAGACAGTGGAACCCATTCATTTTTACAAATCTGAACCTCCTTTACCAAACAATGCTTCTGTGAAGATAAAGGCAAAATCATTTCCATTTTAAAAAAAGATTTTTTAAGTTTTTGACTATTTTTAGTAACAGCGGCCATCTTGAATTTCAGATAAAAAAAAACTTCTGTATAGTCTCCTATGCAATAGAAACACCCATGTGAAGTTTCAGTTTAATTGGCCTAGTAGTTTCAGAGAAAGTGCTGCTAACAGACGTCAGACGACAGACGACGGACGACAGACAACGCGTCATCGCATAAGCACTTCTGGCCTTTGGCCAGTAGAGCTAATGACATTTTTTTTACCCAGAGTAAAACAGTGAACACTGTGTTTTAGGTTATTATAATTTATTTTAGCTTGATTGTGAAGAAAGCTCAGAGCTCAAACAGAACAGTACTAAGCAGAACTGCTAAGTGTTGGTTTTTGAGAGGCATCAAAACTGAGCTGGGAATCAAACTCACACCCTCTGACATGAGCAGCCAACACTCTATCCACTGCACTACCACTCCGTCAATACATTAGGAATCATTCTAAATAATGGTTTCATTTTTTGCAGTATATATTGGTTTATCCTATTCTGAGAAATATCCTGGACAAGGAGTCAAGTTTCTTCTTTTCCACAGTAATAAAATAACTGAACCATTACTTGCTGTTCAATTTCATCTAAAATGTACATCACATAAATACCTCATTAAATTTAACAGCTAGGAGTTTCATTTGTGAATTTCACACCTGGATTTAAATCCCATGCCAATGTGCAGTGAAAGCAGTTAAATTACAGTAACCAGTAAACAGTTACCACACATTACCTTTATGGTACCCTTTCATTTATATAAAGTTTATCTTAGCTAAGAACCAGTACTGACACAAAATGCATACTTGTATGATGTGCCCACTGGCCAGGTGTTAGAAGGTTAACAATAGATACACTTATTACACATGAGTAATACAGTAGTGTGTAATACAATAGTGTGCACGTACACAATAGATGAGGTGCATACAAATCCTTATTTTGCTCATCGTTCAGAAATGCAAAAAATATAATATACTGGTGATGTTTATGAAATAAATGGTTAATAAAAATATATTCATCAGTTGAACACAGTTGAAACAAGAATGAAAGGTGTCCAAATTCATTACAATTAATACAGTAAAACCAGTGGTAGTGGACACCTCTCTTAAGCAACCATTTGTCTTAAACAGTCGCTTTTCTATTTACCATTTTTACAATTTAATTCAACCCAACTAAGCAGCTACCTGCCTTAAGGGGTCATCTTTGCTCTTTCCCTTGAGTGACTGCCGCTTTTATTGGTGAAGGAAGCCCCCCAGAATCCTGATCAATATCCATGAATCTGAGTGGAACCACTGTCCACTATTTCAAACTTCTCACATCAAAGTTTTTGAACCAGGTTCGGCTCGGACCCACAATTTCAGCAGGAAATTGATCTCGAGACGGCACAATAGACCAAACACTTGGTAGATATATATGCATGTAATGTATATAAGACTGAATTTAGAAAATTTGAAGAGAAAAACAAGAAGAGGTCCACAATGGCAGTAAATCACTCACCTGTGATACATTGATAGAATGTTTTAACTTCATTTTTATGCCAACATGGGCTAACAGATGATCAGTTAACCACTGTTTCCTTGGATTCTGGAAGGTTAACCTGTACTCGAGTAAGTAACCTCCGCAAGTAACTGATAACTTTCCCACTTTAATCAGTGGTGAGAGAAGAATTATAATGAGAGGTAATGTCATATATCAATCATCATGGAGACTGTGTCCAGGCGGGGATTCAAACCCACAACCCCTGGGTTGCTACCCATTGTGCTAACCTGTGATAGAATGCCAAAGAAATCAATATTTAAAAGGAATGTACCTCAGACAGTTAAAGTTGATCAGCGGATATATAACAGATATATGACTACTGTGACTACTGTGCAAGTTTCCAGAAGAACAAATGAAAACTGCAGTTGCTAGAGTAGAGCCAAATGATGCAATTTTTGATGATTCAAGAGCCACAAATCAGACATTAAATAATTTGGTCAATTCGAAACTTGTCAAAGATATCATGGTTGTACAACAAGAGTGCAAGTTTAATAAGATAAAATGAAACTGGGTGTGCTAAAGTGCACACAAGATCAAGTAACACAAAACTTGAACTGACTGAGTGAAGATCAAACAAAAACTGAGAGTGCTGTGGAATGCACAAAATGTCAAATAATGCAAGTTTTGATGATTCCAGGGCCATAATTCCGATATGAATTTTGTTACAATAAGGGTTATTGATAACCGCAACCCTTAGTGTAACAAAATGAATTTTAAGTAGATATGATTTGGTGAAGAAAATCTTATTCCGGGGATAGGTATATTTTTTGTTTCACTAAAGATTAAGGTTATTTATAACTGCAACCCTTAATGACCTTGACCCGAAAATCATGAAATGCAAATGCATCCGAAGTATTATGCTCTGAACATCTTTGTGACTTGCACCAAACGGAAAATAATGCCAGTAAGCATTTACCGATTTTCTATTTTAAGTAATAGTGACCTTGACCTGAAAACCATGACGTATGGAAGAACGGAGACAGACGGATGAGTGAACAGTACTATAACCCCCTCACCATCCACCCCACCACCAATTTCAAGGCAGTAGCATAAACAATAAGTATCAGTATTAAACATATGAATAGTATAAATTGTGTAGTTTGCCATAATATGTAGGGATATTATATAGAAACAAAATATTTTTGTTACACTAAGTGTTGCGGTGTCAACTCTTAGTGTAACAAGGGGTTTGGTTACACTAAGGGTTGCCACAGAGCAAACTGCTGAAAAGATATTACATAAGTCCACATATATTTTAATCACCCCTTGTTAACAAGATGCACTGGCCAGTATCTATATGATACATATGGACATATCCCAAGGCTGCATGGCTCTATGTTCATACAAGATACATGAAACAATGTTTATATGAAATGCATGAACAAATGTTTATATGAGATGCATGAACCAATGGTTATATGAGATCCATGAATCAATGGTTTAATGAGATCCATGAACCAATGTTTATACAAGATCCATAAACCAATGTTTATGAGATCCATGAACCAATGTTTATACGAGATCCATAAACCAATGTTAATGAGATACATGAACCAATGTTTATATGAGATGCATGAACCAACTGTTATATGAGATCCATGAACTAATGTTTATATGAGATACATGAACCAATGTTTATAAATTATGAGATTTATGTGAGAAGAATGAACCAATATTCATACAAAATGCATGAACCAATGTTTATATGAGATGCATGAACCAATGTTTATATGAGATACATAAACCACTGTTTATATGAGAAATAAACCAATGTTTATATGAGAAACATGAACTAATGATTATATGAGATGCATAAACATGTTTATATGAGATACAAGAACCAATGTTTATAAATTATGAAATACACAAACCAATGTTTTTATAAGAAGAATGAACCAATATTCATACAAAATGCATGAACCAATGTTTATATGAGATGCATAAACCAATGTTTATATGAGAAACATGAACCAATGTTTACATGAGAAACATGGAACAATGGTTATATGAGATGCATGAATTGATATTTTTACGAGATGCATTGACCAATGTTTATATGAGATACATGAACCAATGTTTATATGAGATGCATGAACCAATGTCTATACAAGATGCATGAACCTATGGTTATATGAGATTCATGAACTAATATTTATATGAGATACATGAACCAATGTTTATAAATTATGAGATGCACGAACCAATGTTTACATGAGAAACATGAACCAATGTTTATATGAGATGCATGAATTAATATTTTTAGGAGATGCATGAACCAATATTTATATGAGTTAAATGGACCAATGTTTATATGATATGCATGAACCAATGTTTATATGAGATAAATGGACCAATGTTTATATGAGATGCATGAACCAATGGTTATATGAGAACCATGAACCAATGTTTATATGAGATGCATGAATTAATATTTTTAGGAAATGCATGAAGCAATGTTTATATGAGATACATGGACCAAAGTTTATATAAGATGCATGAACCAATGGTTATATGAGAACCATTAACTAATGTTTATATGCGATACATGAACCAATGGTTATATGAGATACATGAACCAATGTTTATATGAGATGCGTGAACCAATGTTATACCAGATGCATGAACCAATGCTTATATAAGATGCATGAACCAATGGTTATATAAGATACAAGAACCAATGTTTATATGAGATGCATGAACCAATGTTATACCAGATGCATGAACCAATGGATATATGAGATACATGAACCAATGTTTTTATGAGATGCACAAACCAATGTTATACCAGATGCATGAACCAATGCTTATATAATATGCATGAACCAATGGTTATATGAGATACAAGAACCAATGTTTATATGAGATGCATGAACCAATGTTTATACCAGATGCATGAACCAATGTTTATATGAGATACATGAACCAATGTTTATATGAAATACATGAACCAATGTTTATATGAGATGCATGAACCAATGTTTATACCAGATGCATGAACCAATGTTTATATGAGATGCATGAACCAATGGTTATATGAGATCCATGAACTAATGTTTATATGAGATACATGAGTCAATATTTATATGTGATGCATGAACCATTATGGATATACAAGATGCACAAATTAATATTTTTACGACATGCATGAACCAGTTTTTATAAGAGATGCATGAACCAATGTTTATATGAGATGCATGAACCAATGTTTATATGTGATATAGAACCAATATTTATATGAGATACATGGACCAAATGAGATGCATGAGCCAATGTTTATATGAGATACATGGACCAAATGAGATGCATGAGCCAATGTTTATATGAGATTTATGGACCAAATGAGATGCATGAGCCAATGTTTATATGAGATACATGGACCAAATGAGATGCATGAGCCAATGTTTATATGAGATACATGGACCAATGTTTATATGAGATACATGGACCAAATGAGATGCATGAGCCAATGTTTATATGAGATACATGGACCAAATGAGATGCATGAGCCAATGTTTATCTGAGATTTATGGACCAAATGAGATGCATGAGCCAATGTTTATATGAGATACATGGACCAAATAAGATGCATGAGCCAATGTTTATATGAGATACATGGACCAAATGAGATGCATGAGCCAATGTTTATATGAGATACATGGACCAAATGAGATGCATGAGCCAATGTTAATATGATATACACAGACCTTGATATTGAGGTAATTTACCTTGAAAACGTCAACGTTGATTATTCACACTTTTTGTGTCCCTTTACTGAATGGTATAATGTTTGCAATTTATTGTGATATACATGTATTTGGTGGCAATAGATATATTTAGATACAGAATTAATAAAAAAAGAAAAACATATGTCAATGTTATTCGTGTTTACAAATATATTATCAATTATACTACAATATGAATAAAGATTAATACTGATTAAATTATAACCTGTAAGGTATGGAAAATGTTGCTTACCCCATTATTCTTATTAAAAACTTTGCTTAAAACAAAAAATAATTAAGTTATACAGTCAGATGTAACTATCTAAATATGAACAACAACAAAAGAAAATGGTAAATATTGGAACTATAGAATTCTGTCTCAGTTTTAAGATGTTTATAAACTAATTCTACTCTACTGGATGATTATTTGAATAGTTAGCATCTTCTTTATGACATTAAGGGCTAGCATCTAGACAGTCAGTTTAAACTACTCTATCCTGGGATTCAGAAGGTTAACCAGTACACCAGCACATCTATTTCTGCAAGTAACTTTCCCACTTGAATCAGCAGTGAGAGATAAATGATAATGAGATGCAATGTTGTATATAAATCATCAAGGAGACTGTGACAGGATGTGGATTCAAACTCATCACCCCTGAACTGACAGTCAGACATGCTACCAACTGAGCTAATCGGGCCTGGATACAAGAATATGAAGTCTGTCTCGAGCAATTCATTGTGCAGTGTATCCCAATATTCACGCTTATTCCATGTTCCACCCTTGTAACTACAAGTCATGGTATGCTTGATTTCTGTTTGTAATTCTGTATTCTGGACCAACTGATTAAAGACATAATAATTAATTAATTTTGGATAACAATTTGAAATTTACCAAATTAATAGTCAATGACTCCAAATAAACTTCACTATGGCTTGTACTGTAGATGGGAGTATGTGTGAGGGACGGTCAGAAACTATGTTGACTGTTCGTGATTCTCGCTCATCACAATCATATGCTTACCTAACAATTTAATACAAGTGTAGAAACAACAGTCCCTCATTATTTATTCGGTTGAGATAGTTTCAATAAAAACGTTTATAAAGAGCTTCAGTTGTCATTTATACATGACTGGTGTTTTGAACAACATGGACTCCAGAGTCAGGAGAACAGTGTTCATTTATAGAATTCTTGCTTGCAGCGGGTGTAAAGCTTTGCAATATTTTTCAAGGAATTTTTGAAAGATTTGGCGATATATGCTGTCACGTTCAGCATTTTATAATTAAGTTTCTCAGTTGGTTGAACAAGCGTTTGTGGTCTGGGAGGCCCAGAAATGGGTAAAAATGTAGAGCTTTCTGGTGCATAAGATATTCTGTTGTTTTTTTATTCAATTCTGTATACAAATTTATACCATGGTGAAATAATTCATTTCACAAATTCTTAAATTATTTTGGGACAATATTTAACTGAATTACACACATTTAAATCATTATCATTTTTTTTTCAATCCTCCTTCTTTCATTCATAAGTTCACTTATTCATTCACTCAGTCTTTGTACGGCATTATTGGACAGATAACTTAGTAATGCCTGTCCAAGAATACAAAGTGGGTTATCTCCCTTCATTTATTGTGTATTTTGTTCACTATTCAAAACCCCACATTCATGTTCTATCACTATTGGTTATCATAATTATTTCTTCCTGACTTTCATAAAGATGTGGTTTATAGATTAGAATACCATATTTCTTCTATATGAGTCTGAAATATGCAATTTTTAAAGTTTTCAAAAAGACATCAAAATAACATTAAAATTGATGATGTTTATGTGAATAAATACGGTACATCAGTTTGCAGCGGCGATCGTCATTCACTATTTACCAGGTCCATGTGGTTCATGCATCAATAATATCAACACAATAAACTAAGCAGTGTATAGACAGGATTTTACTAAGTTTTAACGAAGAGTTTGCTTAGATAAGCATTGATCTTTGCATATCTGCATTTGCCTAATCATTTGCATTTTGTTAACATAATTTTCCACAAAATATAATACCCATACCCCTCGCCAAGGAATTTGGGCACCCACACCCCTTGTCCAGGGATTGGGGCACCACACCCCTTGCCCAGGGATTGGGGCACCCACACCACTCACCCAGGGATTGGGGCACCCACACCCCTTGCCCAGGCATTGGGACACCCACACCACTCCCCAGGGATTGGGGTATGTTGACTATTGCTGGAGCTTTATAAGAAGAAAAACAGTAATATCATAACTTTGTTAAATATTCTCTCAAACTAAACAAACAAACCTGAGTAGATTAGAGTTTATATGTTGTCGTTTCCCACAATTGTTGCGGTACAGAACTGCTGCCTAGTCAGTATGGATCCGCACGTGTATAACCCTCTGGAAGGTCTGTCATCATCACAACAGTCTTACAGGCCTCGCCTCCCTGTAGTCAGTATGGATCCACACGTGTATAACCCTCAGGAAGGTCTGTCATCATCACAAGTCTTACAGGCCTCGCCTCCCTGTAGTCAGTATGGATCCACACGTGTATAACCCTCAGGAAGGTCTGTCATCATCACAAGTCTTACAGGCCTCGCCTCCCTGTAGTCAGTATGGATCCACACGTGAATAACACTCTGGAAGGTCTGTCATCATCACAACAGTCTTACAGGCCTCGCCTCCCTGTAGTCAGTATGGATCCGCACGTGTATAACCCTCTGGAAGGTCTGTCATCATCACAAGTCTTACAGGCCTCGCCTCCCTGTAGTCAGTATGGATCCACACGTGTATAACCCTCTGGAAGGTCTGTCATCATCACAACAGTCTTACAGGCCTTGCCTCCCTGTAGTCAGTATGGATCCAAACGTGTATAACCCTCTGGAAGGTCTGTCATCTTCACAATAGTCTTACAGGGCTCGGCTCCCTGTAGTCACTATGGATCCCCACATGTATAACCCTCTGGAAGGTCTGTCATTGTCACAACAGTCTTACAGGCCTCGCCTCCCTGTAGACAGTATGGATCCGCACGTGTATAACCCTCTGGAAGGTCTGCCATCATCACAACAGTCTTACAGGCCTCACCTCCCTGTAGTAAGTATGTATCCCCACGTGTATTACCCTCTGGAAGGTCTGTCATCATCACAAGTCTTACAGGGCTCGCCTCCCTGTAGTCAGTATGGATCCACACGTGTATAACCCTCTGGAAGGTCTGTCATCATCACAACAGTCTTACAGGCCTCGCCTCCCTGTAGAGATACAAGTAGATAACAAAACAATCTTAATATCATTTTAACACATTATAGGCATATAGATATGGCAGTTATATTGGTGAAATAAAACCTCAGATCTATATATACACGAGTCTCAGCAGCATCACTGTTCTACCACATGTTGATAGCAAACCTTCTCACATGAAGTTTTTTATCTGGAGTGGGCTTGAACCCACAACCTCAGCAGTGAGAGGTAAGTACCTTTGAGATAGAGCCTTACAGAAGAAACATGGAATAGCTAGAATAATTCTGTACAAAATATCTATATATCAGTTTCCTAGCAGCTAAATTTGATATGAATAAGATTCGTGATAGTACAAGACAAATTAATGGAGATTATTTCTATGGCAGAATGAAGCTTGGTTTGGATAGGAAAAGAAAAGCAGTAAAGGGCAATAACTCCTGGAATGAAGATTTTCAGGGGGATAACTATTTGAAACTGTAAGAGCAGTGCTAACAAACCTAAACTACCAGAAAATGAAATAAATAGTTTTAAACTGCTTTAAAAGAAAATGCACCTTTCTTAATTGTGATGAGTTTAGTTTACAGAGTGTTTTAACTTCAACTTGTTCATTTGAAAATAAACACAATCCCAGTTTCCATATTGCGAATTACCAACACCCATTTTTAAGGTGTAAACCCACCACTGATTTTTGTTCTTTATTTTATAGTAAATAAAAAAAAGTTTGCAGGCTTGTCATTTATAGAGATCAAACATTTTATTATTTGTCAACATCTGCACTACCAAAATATGATAAGAAAAGTAGGGGTAATTTTCTGTTCAGTGTGTACACTGTTGACAAAGTGAAAGTAGACTTCAGAAATCATGTTTTCATGCCTCAATTTCCAGTCATCAATTTTTTCTAAATCAAAATTCAAACATGACAATGCTTTCAAAATGTTCAAAATACATCAATAATGCCATTTAAAAAAAAGAGATTTAAAATAAAAAAATGCATTTTTAAAGAAGAAGAAACAAGGATTATTTATAACCGCCATTATGCGAGACTACCTCATGGAAGCACTTCCTGTTTCCAATGGTGGTACTTTGTCTTAACTGGAAACCAATCAATTGATTTTCTATAGAAGTTTTAGTAATTATCTACAATAATTATCTTTATCATACAAGACAGGCTAACTATAAAAATCCATTTTTCCACAGAGGAAAAATGTCACACTAGATAAAGTCCACCTCTCTAGTTATCAAAGCATTAGATTTCTGCTCAAGTTCATTTTCTTGTAAATTGACAGTTTGTCTGACAAAAAAAATATTTCAGTCTTCAGGTTGACCCTGTCGCCTGAAAGGTCAGTTAGAGAAGAAACCAGCAAGTGATAGTTATTTAATGACTGCCTCAATAACTGGGCATTTAATGACTAAATAAGAGAGGTTTTTATGAATACATGACTGTGCCATAATTGACTGGCTAAATGACTGTACCATTTATGACTCATTATTAAATTATCAGTTCTCCCAAGACTTAATGAATAGGCTTTACTTGAGACAGCACCTCAGACCACTCCAGAATGCAGGATGGTAATAACATGTAATATACAGTCAACCCTTAGACCAAGGATGGTAATAACATGTAATATACAGTCAACCCTTAGACCACTCCAGTATGCAGGATGGTAATAACATGTAATATACAGTCAACCCTTAGACCACTCCAGTATGCAGGATGGTAATAACATGCAATATACAGTCAACCCTTAGACCACTCCAGTATGCAGGATGGTAATAACATGTAATATACAGTAAACCCTTAGACCACTTCAGTATGCAGGATGGTAATAACATGTAATATACAGTCAACCCTTAAACCACTCCAGTATGCAGGATGGTAATAACAAGCAATATACAGTCAACCCTTAGACCACTCCAGTATGCAGGATGGTAATAACGTGCAATATACAGTCAACCCTTAGACCACTCCAGTATGCAGGATGGCAATAACGTGCAATATACAGTCAACCCTTAGACCACTCCAGTATGCAGGATGGTAATAACATGCAATATACAGTCAACCCTTAGACCACTCCAGTATGGAGGATGGTAATATCATGCAATATACAATCAACCCTTAGACCACTCCAGTATGTAGGATGGTAATAACATGCAGTATACAGTCAACCCTTAGACCACTCCAGTATGGAGGATGGTAATAACAAGCAATATACAGTCAACCCTTAGACCACTCCAGTATGCAGGATGCTAATAACAAGGAATATACAGTCAACCCTTAGACCAAGGATGGTAATAACAAGTAATATACAGTCAACCCTTATACCACGTCAGTATGCAGGATGGTAATAACATGCAATATACAGTCAACACTTAGACCACTCCAGTATGCAGGATGGTAATAACATGCAATAAACAGTCAAACCTTAGACCACTCAAGTATGGAGGATGGTAATAACAAGCAATATACAGTCAACCCTTAGACCACTCCAGTATGCAGGATGGTAATAACATGCAATAAACAGTCAACCCTTAGACCACTCCAGTATGGAAGATGGTAATAACATGCAATATACAGTCAACCCTTAGACCACTCCAGTATGCAGGATGGTAATAACATGCAATATACAGTCAACTCTTAGACCACTCCAGTATGGAAGATGGTAATAACATGCAATATACAGTCAACCCTTAGACCACTCCAGTATGCATGATGGTAATAACATGCAATATACAGTCAACCCTTAGACCACTCCAGTATGCAGGATGGTAATAACAAGAAATATACAGTCAACCCTTAGACCACTCCAGTATGCATGATGGTAATAACATGCGATATACAGTCAACCCTTAGACCACTCCAGTATGCATGATGGTAATAACATGCAACATACAGTCAACCCTTAGACCACTCCAGTATGGAGGATGGTAATAACATGCGATATACAGTCAACCCTTAGACCACTCCAGTATGCATGATGGTAATAACATGCAACATACAGTCAACCCTTAGACCACTCCAGTATGGAGGATGGTAATAACAAGCAATATACAGTCAACCCTTAGACCACTCCAGTATGCAGGATGGTAATAACAAGCAATATACAGTCAACCCTTAGACCACTCCAGTATGGAGGATGGTAATAACATGCAATATACAGTCAACCCTTAGACCACTCCAGTATGCATGATGGTAATAACATGCAACATACAGTCAACCCTTAGACCACTCCAGTATGGAGGATGGTAATAACAAGCAATATACAGTCAACCCTTAGACCACTCCAGTATGCAGGATGGTAATAACAAGCAATATACAGTCAACCCTTAGACCACTCCAGTATGCAGGATGGCAATAACAAGCAATATACAGTCTACCCTTAGACCACTCCAGTATGCAGGATGGCAATAACATGCAATAAACAGTCAACCCTTAGACCACTCCAGTGTGCAGGATGGCAGTAACATGCAATATACAGTCAACCCTTAGACCACTCCAGTGTGCAGGATGGCAGTAACATGCAATATACAGTCAACCCTTAGACCACTCCAGTATGGAGGATGGCAATAACATGCAATATACAGTCAAACCTTAGACCACTCCAGTATGGAGGATGGCAATAACATGCAATATACAGTCAACCCTTAGACCACTCCAGTATGCAGGATGGAAATAACGTGCAATATACAGTCAACCCTTAGACCACTCCAGTATGCATGATGGTAATAACATGCAATATACAGTCAACCCTTAGACCACTCCAGTATGGAGGATGGTAATATCATGCAATATACAATCAACCCTTAAACCACTCCAGTATGCAGGATGGTAATAACATGCAGTATACAGTCAACCCTTAGACCACTCCAGTATGGAGGATGGTAATAACAAGCAATATACAGTCAACCCTAAGACCACTCCAGTATGCAGGATGGTAATAACAAGCAATATACAGTCAACCCTTAGACCAAGGATGGTAATAACAAGTAATATACAGTCAACCCTTATACCACGTCAGTATGCAGGATGGTAATAACATGCAATATACAGTCAACACTTAGACCACTCCAGTATGCAGGATGGTAATAACATGCAATATACAGTCAATCCTTAGACCACTCAAGTATGGAGGATGGTAATAACAAGCAATATACAGTCAACCCTTAGACCACTCCAGTATGCAGGATGGTAATAACATGTAATATACAGTCAACCCTTAGACCACTCCAGTATGCAGGATGGTAATAACATGCAATATACAGTCAACCCTTAGACCACTCCAGTATGCAGGATGGTAATAACATGTAATATACAGTCAACCCTTAGACCACTCCAGTATGCAGGATGGTAATAACAAGCAATATACAGTCAACCCTTAGACCACTCCAGTATGCAGGATGGTAATAACGTGCAATATACAGTCAACCCTTAGACCACTCCAGTATGCAGGATGGCAATAACGTGCAATATACAGTCAACCCTTAGACCACTCCAGTATGCAGGATGGTAATAACATGCAATATACAGTCAACCCTTAGACCACTCCAGTATGGAGGATGGTAATATCATGCAATATACAATCAACCCTTAGACCACTCCAGTATGTAGGATGGTAATAACATGCAGTATACAGTCAACCCTTAGACCACTCCAGTATGGAGGATGGTAATAACAAGCAATATACAGTCAACCCTTAGACCACTCCAGTATGCAGGATGGTAATAACAAGGAATATACAGTCAACCCTTAGACCAAGGATGGTAATAACAAGTAATATACAGTCAACCCTTATACCACGTCAGTATGCAGGATGGTAATAACATGCAATATACAGTCAACACTTAGACCACTCCAGTATGCAGGATGGTAATAACATGCAATATACAGTCAATCCTTAGACCACTCAAGTATGGAGGATGGTAATAACAAGCAATATACAGTCAACCCTTAGACCACTCCAGTATGCAGGATGGTAATAACATGCAATAAACAGTCAACCCTTAGACCACTCCAGTATGGAAGATGGTAATAACATGCAATATACAGTCAACCCTTAGACCACTCCAGTATGCAGGATGGTAATAACATGCAATATACAGTCAACTCTTAGACCACTCCAGTATGGAAGATGGTAATAACATGCAATATACAGTCAACCCTTAGACCACTCCAGTATGCATGATGGTAATAACATGCAATATACAGTCAACCCTTAGACCACTCCAGTATGCAGGATGGTAATAACAAGCAATAAACAGTCAACCCTTAGACCACTCCAGTATGCATGATGGTAATAACATGCGATATACAGTCAACCCTTAGACCACTCCAGTATGGAGGATGGTAATAACATGCGATATACAGTCAACCCTTAGACCACTCCAGTATGCATGATGGTAATAACATGCAACATACAGTCAACCCTTAGACCACTCCAGTATGGAGGATGGTAATAACAAGCAATATACAGTCAACCCTTAGACCACTCCAGTATGCAGGATGGTAATAACAAGCAATATACAGTCAACCCTTAGACCACTCCAGTATGCAGGATGGCAATAACAAGCAATATACAGTCAACCCTTAGACCACTCCAGTATGCAGGATGGCAATAACATGCAATAAACAGTCAACCCTTAGACCACTCCAGTGTGCAGGATGGCAGTAACATGCAATATACAGTCAACCCTTAGACCACTCCAGTGTGCAGGATGGCAGTAACATGCAATATACAGTCAACCCTTAGACCACTCCAGTATGGAGGATGGCAATAACATGCAATATACAGTCAAACCTTAGACCACTCCAGTATGGAGGATGGCAATAACATGCAATATACAGTCAACCCTTAGACCACTCCAGTATGCAGGATGGCAATAACGTGCAATATACAGTCAACCCTTAGACCACTCCAGTATGCATGATGGTAATAACATGCAATATACAGTCAACCCTTAGACCACTCCAGTATGGAGGATGGTAATATCATGCAATATACAATCAACACTTAGACCACTCCAGTATGCAGGATGGTAATAACAAGCAATATACAGTCAACCCTAAGACCACTCCAGTATGCAGGATGGTAATAACAAGCAATATACAGTCAACCCTTAGACCAAGGATGGTAATAACAAGTAATATACAGTCAACCCTTATACCACGTCAGTATGCAGGATGGTAATAACATGTAATATACAGTCAACACTTAGACCACTCCAGTATGCAGGATGGTAATAACATGCAATATACAGTCAATCCTTAGACCACTCAAGTATGGAGGATGGTAATAACAAGCAATATACAGTCAACCCTTAGACCACTCCAGTATGCAGGATGGTAATAACGTGCAATATACAGTCAACCCTTAGACCACTCCAGTATGCAGGATGGTAATAACATGCAATATACAGTCAACCCTTAGACCACTCCAGTATGGAAGATGGTAATAACATGCAATATACAGTCAACCCTTAGACCACTCAAATATGGAGGATGGTAATAACAAGCAATATACAGTCAACCCTTAGACCACTCCAGTATGCAGGATGGTAATAACGTGCAATATACAGTCAACCCTTAGACCACTCCAGTATGGAAGATGGTAATAACATGCAATATACAGTCAATCCTTAGACCACTCAAGTATGGAGGATGGTAATAACAAGCAATATACAGTCAACCCTTAGACCACTCCAGTATGCAGGATGGTAATAACGTGCAATATACAGTCAACCCTTAGACCACTCCAGTATGGAAGATGGTAATAACATGCAATATACAGTCAACCCTTAGACCACTCCAGTATGCAGGATGGTAATAACATGCAATATACAGTCAACTCTTAGACCACTCCAGTATGGAAGATGGTAATAACATGCAATATACAGTCAACCCTTAGACCACTCCAGTATGCATGATGGTAATAACATGCAATATACAGTCAACCATTAGACCACTCCAGTATGCAGGATGGTAATAACAAGCAATATACAGTCAACCCTTAGACCACTCCAGTATGCATGATGGTAATAACATGCACTATACAGTCAACCCTTAGACCACTCCAGTATGGAGGATGGTAATAACATGCAATATACAGTCAACCCTTAGACCACTCCAGTATGCATGATGGTAATAACATGCAACATACAGTCAACCCTTAGACCACTCCAGTATGGAGGATGGTAATAACAAGCAATATACAGTCAACCCTTAGACCACTCCAGTATGGAGGATGGTAATAACAAGCAATATACAGTCAACCCTTAGACCACTCCAGTATGCAGGATGGCAATAACAAGCAATATACAGTCAACCCTTAGACCACTCCAGTATGCAGGATGGCAATAACATGCAATAAACAGTCAACCCTTAGACCACTCCAGTGTGCAGGATGGCAATAACATGCAATATACAGTCAACCCTTAGACCACTCCAGTGTGCAGGATGGCAGTAACATGCAATATACAGTCAACCCTTAGACCACTCCAGTATGGAGGATGGCAATAACATGCAATATACAGTCAAACCTTAGACCACTCCAGTATGGAGGATGGCAATAACATGCAATATACAGTCAACCCTTAGACCACTCCAGTATGCAGGATGGCAATAACAAGCAATATACAGTCAACCCTTAGACCACTCCAGTATGCAGGATGGTAATAACATGTAATATACAGTCAACCCTTAGACCACTCCAATATGCAGGATGGTAATAACATGCAATATACAGTCAACCCTTAGACCACTCCAGTATGCCGGATGGTAATAATGTGCAATATACAGTCAACCCTGTGTTAGCTGCCACATCTATTAAGCACCCACTTGTCTTAAGCAGTCACATTTGCTATTTCCCATTTCTATGCTTTCAGAGCAATTTGACCTGTATTAGGCAACAACCTGTCTTCAGAGGTCACTTTTGCTCCTTCCCATTACTGGCCACTAAAGACAGGTTTGACTGTAATTATATGATCAATATTTCAGTTACCATTTACATAAAAGATACATTATACACTGTTCATTATTTAAAATCTTTCATAAAACAAGAAACCCAAGAGGATCTGAATTGCTCAACTGCCAACAAATGAACAGATGAACATTTCAGAAGATATGTTTTTTGTGAGTTCCTCTTCAACAAATCTTTTAGGAGACTAATATGCAATGCTACACATAAAATATATAAGGTCTAGGCCTTGAACTTACAGAGAAAATGATTCTTTTAAAGTTTTGCTTAAAACCTGCTTACAAAGCCCTGTAGCGGGAACATTTGTGGTCAAATCATACTGGTTCATTAAATTGTCCATGATCATGTGGTTATATAACTGCTGTGCAAGTTTGGTTAAGATTCAATGAAAAATGGGGGTGTTATTGTGATAACAACATTTTCCCTACATAATGGAACTCTATAAAAACAGTGATCACTGTGACAGCCCTTTATTTGACCACAGGGACCCGGTATCATACTATATGTTCACCCGCCTAAAAATTCACCCGCGTGTGAAAATATTATAGAATTTTGCTATAATATATTCACCCCCCCCCCCCCCCCCCCCCCATAATATTTTCACCTCCCCCCAAACCCCAACATTTTATTTTTTTCAAAATTGATCACCACTACTTATTAGGATAAAAAATGCATTAAACTTCAATGTTGATATACATTTAGAAGAAAAGAGAGGCGGGTGAAAATAAAGAATTTTGCTATAATATTATCACCCCACCTCCCCAGCCCCCTCTTAAAAAAACAATTTTATCCAAAGTTGATTATCTACACTATAATGACTATACTTAAACAAACAAAAGTAATCATAATGAGACAGTTACCTAATGTATTTTGTAAGAACAGAGGGGCGGGTGAAAATATTCCCCCCCCATAATTTTCATATTTTAAAAATTATAATTTGATTCATTATTTTAAATGATAACTTTATTATCTTCACTTAAATGACAAACTATACTGGAACAAACAAAAGTAATCTAATTGTGACAGATACCAAAAGTATTTTGTAAGAATAGAGAGGCGGGTGAAAATATTACAGAGATTATATTTTCAGCCCCACACCCAATTTTCATATTTTAAAAATTATAATTTGATTATCTTCACTTTAATAACAAACTATACTGGAACAAACAAAAGCAATCTAATATCTAATTGAGATAGTAACCAAATGTATTTTGTAGGAATAGAGGGGCGGGTGAAAATATAATAGCTATATCTTCACCCCCCCACCCCCTGTTTTTTTTTCTTTTAAGTTTGCTTCATCATAATGCAAGTTTTATGCTTTCTTTATCATAATAAGTAGTTGTGTTCATTTTTTAAAAAATATAAAAAAATATAATTGGTAGTGGGGAGTGGGGGAGGTGAAATATAATGGCTATAATATATTCACCCCGCTCTGTTGTTGTTTTTTAAAAATATAAAAATATAATTAGGGGAAGGGGAAAATATAATAGCTATAATATTTTCACCCTTAAGTTTGTTTCATAATAAGTATAATTGTAATGCTTTCTTTATCATAATATTAAGAAGTGTTCATTTTTGAACAACATATAAGGGGGTGGTGGGTGAAAATATACTGGCTATAATATTTCACCCACCCCTCTTTCCTCATCAGATAAATTATTTCAATAAAGCAAATATATATTTTTTGTCTGATAAAGCATATAATTCATACTATTGAATGTTATCATTTAAAACTGAAGTTGGGAAAAATGGGATGAGTGGGAGTGGGTGAAAATATAATGGCTATAATATTTTCACCCACCCCTCTGTTTTTTTTTTTTTTAAGTTTGCTTCATCATAAATGCAAGTTTTTATGCTTTTTTTATCATAATCAATAACTGTGTTCATTTTTTAGAAAATATAATTGGGGAGGTGAAAATATTATAGGGGGGGGGGGGGGGGGGGGGGGGTGAAAATATCATAGCAAAATTCAAAATATCATAGCAAAATTCTATCTGAAAATATTATCTGACACCGGCCTTAAAAATATTTTAGAAGACCCCATGCAATGCTTCACATAAAATATCTAAGGTCTAGGCCTTGAACTTTCAAAGAAAATGTTTTTTTTAAAGTTTTGCTTAAAATGTGCTTATAAGCCCTGTGGCAGAGCATTTTTGGTCGCACCATGCTGGTTCAATAACTTGTCCGAGATCTTGTAGTTAATGTAACTGCTGTGCAAGTTTGGTTAAGATTCAATAAAAAATTTGGGTGCTATCGTGTCTACAACATTTTCCTTATATAACTCTATGTATAAAAGTGTTCAACATGAGTTAAACCCCATTCAAATAAAAAATAGACCTATCACTGTAGTGATGAATACCCCCCGAACGCCGCCATGACAGAAAATGGTTAACCATTGTATGAAGTTTTATTAAATTATATCCTATAGTTTTAAAGTTATTCTCCAGACAAAATAAATTCTTAATAAAAGAGAATGTTATGGATTGAGTTGTTTGTATTGTTAATTTTTTTATGGTTTTGTTAAAATTAACAACGGTCTTTTTAATTATTGTGCAGTGTACAAGCTTTCATGGCAATCAATAAATGTTACACTTTCTCGAGTTATGTTGAGGGAAAACAATTTTATGGATAAGAAACAAACAAGAGCACTATGAATACAATATCGAACCTGCTTTGCTCGAACTCCATGTATTCATCAACTTGGTTCTTTCATGAACTTTATTAAACTGTTATCACTGATGGCTTTAAAAGTACTTTAAAAGTACTGCACCAGGCAAGGGAAATATATCAAAGGGCAATAACTCTGTAATTAGCAAGAATAGAGTTATGTTTCTTGTACACTGCACTTCCTGTCATTATATTCTACCATTGTATGAAGTTTGATGAAATTCCATCCAGTACTTTAAAAGTAATGCTCCAGACAAGGGAAATATATCAAAGGGCAATAACTCTGTAATTAGCAAGAATAGAGTTATGTTTCCTGTACACTGCACTTCCTCTCATTATATTCTACCATTGTATGAAGCTTGATGAAATTCCATCAGGTACTTTTCAAGTTATGCTCCGGACAAGAAAAAATATCAAAGGGCAATAACTCTGTAATTAGCAATAATAGAGTTATGTTTCTTGTACACTGCACTTCCTCTCATTATATTCTACCATTGTATGAAGTTTGATGAAATTCCATCCAGTACTTTAAAAGTAATGCTCCAGACAAGGGAAATATATCAAAGGGCAATAACTCTGTAATTAGCAAGAATAGAGTTATGTTTCCTGTACACTGCACTTCCTCTCATTATATTCTACCATTGTATGAAGCTTGATGAAATTCCATCAGGTACTTTTCAAGTTATGCTCCGGACAAGAAAAAATATCAAAGGGCAATAACTCTGTAATTAGCAATAATAGAGTTATGTTTCTTGTACACTGCACTTCCTCTCATTATATTCTACCATTGTATGAAGTTTGATGAAATTCCATCCAGTACTTTAAAAGTAATGCTCCAAACAAGTGAAATATATCAAAGGGCAATAACTCTGTAATTAGCAAGAATAGAGTTATGTTTCTTGTACACTGCACTTCCTGTCATTATATTCTACCATTGTATGAAGTTTGATGAAATTCCATCCAGTACTTTAAAAGTAATGCTCCGGACAAGGGAAATATATCAAAGGGCAATAACTCTGTAATTAGCAAGAATAGAGTTATGTTTCCTGTACACTGCACTTCCTCTCATTATATTCTACCATTGTATGAAGTTTGATGAAATTCCATCCAGTACTTTAAAAGTAATGCTCCGGACAAGGGATATATATCAAAGGGCAATAACTCTGTAATTAGCAATAATAGAGTTATGTTTCTTGTACACTGCACTTCCTCTCATTATATTCTACCATTGTATGAAGCTTGATGAAATTCCATCAGGTACTTTTCAAGTTATGCTCCGGACAAGAAAAAATATCAAAGGGCAATAACTCTGTAATTAGCAATAATAGAGTTATGTTTCTTGTACACTGCACTTCCTCTCATTATATTCTACCATTGTATGAAGTTTGATGAAATTCCATCCAGTACTTTAAAAGTAATGCTCCAGACAAGGGAAATATATCAAAGGGCAATAACTCTGTAATTAGCAAGAATAGAGTAATGTTTCTTGTACATTGCACTTCCTGTCATTATATTCTACCATTGTATGAAGTTTGATGAAATTCCATCCAGTACTTTAAAAGTAATGCTTCGGACAAGGGAAATATATCAAAGGGCAATAACTCTGTAATTAGCAAGAATAGAGTTATGTTTCCTGTACACTGCACTTCCTCTCATTATATTCTACCATTGTATGAAGCTTGATGAAATTCCATCCGGTACTTTTCAAGTTATGCTCCAGACAAGGGAAATATATCAAAGGGAAATATATCAAAGGGCAATAACTCTGTAATTAGCAAGAATAGAGTTATGTTTCCTGTACACTGCACTTCCTCTCATTATATTCTACCATTGTATGAAGCTTGATAAAATTCCATCCGGTACTTTTCAAGTTATGCTCCGGACAAGAAAAAATATCAAAGGGCAATAACTCTGTAATTAGCAATAATAGAGTTATGTTTCTTGTACACTGCACTTCCTCTCATTATATTCTACCATTGTATGACGTTTGATGAAATTCCATCCAGTACTTTTCAAGTTATGCTCCGGACAAGGAAAATTGCAACGGACAGACCGACCGACAGACCGACAGACCGACAGACCGACAGACCGACCTCAGGGTGACTCCAGTATACCCCCTCAAAACTTCGTTTGTCAGGGGTATAATAATTACTTGTTATCTACTATACCACAATAGTACAATGATTAATCAGAAAAACTTTGTTCTACATATTTTGTTATACATCTGTTAAGACCAAAATTTGATTTAAATATTTAAAATCTCAATTTTGACTGGTTAATTGTTTATTATATAATCAAAATTAAAGAAACCAAAATGCAATTTTACTGGAACCAGCCTAAAATCATGATCATCTAGCTGCTTTTCTAAGATACAACGTTCTTAAGTATTTAAATATATACTTAGAACATGTTGGTGAAACCAGGCAGATAAAAAAGATGTGTGAATACCAGCAGTACACAATGTCTTCTAATTAAATAAGATTACGGCATTTATTAAAGTTAATCATTTATGGAACCTACACACATTTATCCATCTTTAATCATTCTGACAATTATATTATTTGCAGATTTCCTTGACAAAACCAAAACATTTGAAATTATAATGTGATAATATAATAAATAATCCTAGATTAGAAATCATTGCATTTTAAATTATAACAAAAAAGAAACTTTACCCTTTTTTACTGTGGAAACCAACTTCTGCAGAATTGGGTGTATTCTCATAGCTGCCACAACATCTGTGCTTCTGTAATACAGATATGAAAAAATATACTTAAAGCTGATGGCAGACAACAAATAAATATAAATGAATAAGTGACATAAAAGCAGCTGTGAGATTGTATGGTGGCCTTGCTTGTCTTCAAGTCAAATCATGACTATTTCTGCTGAGACAGACAGTTAATATTATTACAACTCATGTAATACTATTATAATTATACTCCCCATATAAACCAGTGGATTACATAGCAAAGTAAACTGTTACCTGCTTCAGTCTTCAAATGACAACTGCTTTTATGTCACAACCATTCATTATGATTGAGCTTACGGATTTTGGCTCAGGTGACCTAAAAAAAGTATGATTTACATTACTTGCCTACAGACAGATGGGTATATATAAATAGTCAATATTACAACTGCATTAAAAGAAAATCAATGGTAATACCTTTTTTAAAAATATCTTTATGGAGTATTTAATCGAGGATTTCCTTTTAACCACCTGTAATATGACTAATATAAATTATACAGTTAATAATTAAATTGAAAATATCAATAAAATATTAGTAAAGCCCAGGATGAAGTTACATGTATAATATCAAGTTTACTGAAAACTGCCTCACCTAATGCTGGTTGTTTTCATTGTTTTGCAAACAAAGCTAATAACTTATTTAAATTGATTGATTGAAAATATTTAGCGTCATTGTTATGCCATCGAGGGCTAGCAGATGATTAGTTAACCAAACCACTGTTTACTGGGATCCTGGAAGGTTAATCAGTACTCGAGCACACCCAATCTCTGCAATAACTTTCCCACCTGAATCAGCAGTGAGAGACGAATGATAACGAGATGCAATGTTGTATATCGAACATCACAGAGATTGTTGCAGAGCAGGGATTCAAATCACAAACCTGGATTGACATTCAGACACGTTAACAACTGAGCTTATCGGGCCCAGCTAGACTAAATTAAAGCCCTAACATGTATTTATTTGAGCTGACAGCCAACCAAACAGTGGCAATTATCAAAGTTTGTGAATGTATCAGCTTTGAGTCCAAATTGCGTAAATTATTGTCAATGTATAAATACGAATGCATCAACTGCATCGTCAAGTGGATTAGTGGTCCAGAGCTTGAGGCCTTGGACTGCAAACTCAGAGGTCGCAGGTTTGATCCCCCACTCCTCAAACTAAAAACTTATCAGTCTTTCAGATGAGACTTAAACAAAAATCAAGGTCCCATGTAACGGTGCTTAACACCGGGCATGTAGAAGAACCAGGGATGCTACAAAAGGGTCTTCTGTATCTCTACACAATTTTCCAAATATCTAAAATTACTAATACTCTTCTGGCGGTGTCGCCCATATTGGAAACTGGAGGCAACAATAAGTAAAATTATCATCATCATCAACTGCATTACAATTGATTCTAATCCTTGCTGCATTACATCTCACTACACAGTTACGCCCCTTTTTTACCATGGTAGCAAGATTCTTACTCTTAAAAAAAAGTCCTTTGTAGTTTGGTTTTGAAATATTTTGTAAATGGTTCATTGTAGTTGTGATTTCTTGCTTCAGATGAGTAAAGCAAAAGCTGGCATAGCATAATATACTGTAATAAAACATCACTGGTGTTATAAAAGTGACTGTTATAGGATTTCAACGTATGCATGCATTTATGAACATTTGAGGACTTCTTTTTTAAAAAATATCTTAGGGTGTCACTGCAAAAAAGCAAGCTGGTCAACTTACCAGTTATTGTATATTTTTATGTATATAGGTATACATTCCTGCATTAAAAAAAAAATTACTTCTTTGTATTAATTCTGTGGGTTTTGTTTTTTTTTACCATGGAAATCCTAGACCTTTTTTTATATAGAACAAAGACAAAAATTCACCTGTGTAGTGATACCTTAAGTACAACTGCTCTCATTGCAATTATTGCCATGTTTGTATATAAAAAAATTGTTCATATAATATAGTGTTCCACACTAGGCAATTTGAAATTTAAAACTTCATATGATTTTGGTGTGCTTTCATTTTTTTCTACAATATTATTTTTGGAGTTGATTGTAATTTGACAAGTGTGAATCATGGCTTTCCTGGTGGACATTGTGTTAAGAATTGTGTGAAGTCAGTTGTTGCTTGTGAACATTGTTACAAATGGTTCCTTATTAGATGCCAGGAAATATCCAAAGCTCAGTTGAACATTTTGTAGGGAGACTCTTAACAGATCGTTGACAGATTGTCCACCAGGTCGTATTTATTTTTTCTTATCAGACATAATATTGATTTATTGAATAATGACATTGCAACTCACTTTTTTTATTAACTTAATTCCATGTTCCAAGGTATGAATTTAATTATTTCCAAATCACAGATTGAATATAATGCGATTATCAAATGGATTATGTAACATGTGCAAAAAGGAAAGAGAAACTTTAATCCATCTATTCTTTAGATGCGATTATATAAAACCCGTCATAAAACATCTAGAAGTCGTAATTAATGATCTTATAGATATACTCGACATCGAACCGCGCAATTTGAATTACGATTCAATAGCACTTGGCTTTTACAAGCCTCCTATGAAATGCAATATTTTAAATACTGTAATATTTGAAGCATAGTGGCATATATGGAAATATAGGAACAGCTTTAAATTTGACAAAAAGACATTCAACTCTGATACACTCTCATCAATTATTATTCGCTCAATAAAAGACCAACTAAAATGGCTAAATCCCAGGCGAGAAAATAAAGCCGCGATTAAGTATTTATCAGACTTGCAGACGACAAATGCGTAATCTGACGATAACTACACCTGTATAATAATGTATTCTTTACCGATATAAATCGAGTAAGAAGTGCTCAATAAAAAATAGTTATGTATATAGATGAAGCTATGATACATCCACGATTTTTTCATGCAACCTACACTATTTTACTTGAATATTAGTGAATGTATTTTAATGTTCGTACTAGACATTACCTACATATCCTCCTTGGCTTTCGTTTCGACAAGGACAATGAATGGGTAACTGGTTGTATACAAACTGGCTTCACTGTACATCGTCTAATTTTCTTAAGCCACCCCTCATCATCTAATTATACATATTCTTATTAGTAAGACAATATGCAGATGAGAGGAAGGCGATACATAGACAAATATGTCATATACCCAGTAGAAGTGAATGAGAGCATGAACAAATGTGTAATTCACTCACTAAACGAATATACGAACGAATAAAAGAATGAAAAAACGAATGAATGAGCTGACGAATGAACGACAGAACATATGAGTGAATGATTTATAGAACTTAATTTATTAATGAAAAATGCATGATGGATAATTGAATGAAAAATATATGCTTATTCAAATCAAACTGTTATGTTGTCATGTTATGTTTGTATGTACGTATAAATAATAAACGGGTCACAATATGGCTCAAAAAAAAAAAAAAATTATTTCCAAATCAATCAAGCAAAGATTTTGTTTATTGTTCCTTGCTAAGTTTTTTACGCACATATAACGCCGTTTTGAAAATAACATTGAGTGATTTATAACTTTTTCATACTGTACCTTTTACGTAACTTCTGGTAAGCCTGGAATTATATCATTGCATACACAGAGTTTCTTTGAGAGTTTTCAAAACAATTTTATCATTTTTGTTTGCGTGTTTACGCAAATGCACGTTTTATCTGGTGCTGTTATTTAGGTCACTGTTTTTATCAATGAAAAGTTGACTATGTCCTCTGCTATGGCCATTGCATTTTGAAGCTTTTGGAATTATTTTATATATATTATGTTAAACCATTGTTACAGCCAGAGAAGGCCGAGTCATACCAAAGACTTGAAACATGAAACTAAAAGCTTCCTCGCTTGGCACTCAGCATTTAGAGGATAGTTCTAGGTCTTGTCGGCGCAGTGGCAGCATAATGTGACCAAGTTAGGTATCATACCATGTGTCTGCGGCATGATACTCCAGTGTTGCAGTGCTCAGAATACTAACAAGCAAACACCATCGCGATACAACTGAACAATTTTTGAAAGCGACAACTCTCTTTAATCACAACAACTAATAGAGTATACTTTATCTGATTCATTGAACAGATTACTAGATATAAAACTTTAAAATTTAAGGTTTAACACCATTTTCAACACATAACAGGTTATATATGGCATCAAGTTTTATTGGTGGAGGAAGACCTCAGAATGAATCTTATTAGAACCACTGTCCGTCACCAAATATTTCCTAATTTTTTACCAAATGAAATGTTTAGATGAAGCTGACCTTGATCCCAGGACCTCAACAATGAAAAGAAAGCTGAAGTGACCTTGAAATAGCGTCTTGTACCACTCAACCATGTAGAACCCGGGTTGGAAAAAAGAGATACAGTATAATTTATGTACATTGCATCCTTGAACTTTGTCACAACCACACTCCGGTCATTATAATCAAGTCTTTCCCCAAGTAACTGGTTAACTTTTTTCCAATGAAACTTATTGAACCAAGCCAGCTCAAACTCATGACCTCATGTGTTAGAATAAATGACCTTGAGTAAGCACCTTAGACCACTTGGCATGGAGGTCACACACACACAAACACACACACACAAACAAACACACACGCACGCACATACGCATACGCACGCGCACACACCAACTCACACACATGCTTACGCATATAAGGCAGTAAACGAGATCCTTGATATTTTGCTGCAATCGGAGAACCACACTTTGGAATAGGATATGGTTTTCACAATTTTACCCAGTACGTTGAATAAAAAAAAAAAGTAAATAATAACAATTTTTAAATGATAATTGTGTTAGTTTTACTATAAAGCATTGCGATATTTTCCCTCTTTATGAGGTCCGGGTGTGTGACATTGCCAGTTCAATTTGTGTAACACATACAGGCCATTCAGAGATCCATCTATTTGTGTAATCATTGCAGGTCCGTGTGTAGAAGCATTCAGAGATCCATCTATTTGTGTAACCATTGCAAGTCTGTGTGTAGAGGCATTCAGAGATCCATCAATTTGTGTAACCATTGCAGGTCCGTGTGTATAGGCATTCAGAGATCCATCTATTTGTGTAACCACTGCAGGTCTGTGTGTAGAGGTATTCAGAGATCCATCAATTTGTGTAACCACTGCAGGACCGTGTGCAGAGGCATTCAGAGATCCACTTATTTGTGTAACCATTGCAGGTCGGTGTACAGAGTCATTCAGTGATCCATCGATTTGTGTAATCATTGTAGGTCCGTGTGTAGAGGCATTCAGAGATCCATATATTTGTGTAACCATTGCAGGTCCGTGTGTATAGGCATTCAGAGGTCCATCTATTTGTGTAACCATTGTAAGTTTGTGTGTAGAGGCATTCAGAGACCCATCTATTTGTGTAACCATTGCAGGTCCGTGTGTAGAGGCATTCAGAGGTCCATCTTTTGTGTAACCATTGCAGGTCCGTGTGTAGAGGCATTCAGAGATCCATCTATTTGTGTAACCATCATGCAGGTCCGTGTGTAGAGGCATTCAGAGATCCATCTATTTGTGTAACCATTGCAGGTCCGTGTGTAGAAGCAATCAGAGATCCATCTATTTGTGTAACCATTGCAGGTCCGTGTGTAGAGGCATTCAGAGACCCATCTATTTGTGTAACCATTGCTGGTCCGTGTGTAGAGGTATTCAGAGATCCATCTATTTGTGTAACCATTGCAGGTCTGTGTGTAGAGGAATTCAGAGACCCGTATTTGTGTGAAACCATTGCAGGTCCATGTAAAGAGGTCATTCCAGGTCCGTGTATTATGGCATTGCAATTACAACTATAAATTAACTTTCACGTACGGTATGCTCTACGCATAAAAAAGTGACCTCTCTTTCGAAAAAGTGACCGCTTACAAAATAATGACCCCCCTATTCACAATTCATGTCTATCGCACATCATAGAAGATGCCCATTGTTTTAAATTAGGTAGTCCATCTGTTCGTCTGTCTGATTGTCAAGTAGTCATAAAACATGTATTCTAAGTGGAAGAATTTGTTAGACTCTCCTGTTGCAAATATGACGACTTTTCAGCTTGTATTTGTGATGGAGAGCCATGGTTCTCCGGAAATTGTTTGTAGGTACGAGAGGTCACCCAAATAAAAAAACGGACTTATTGTAAATCTGTATGGTAGCTTCTTGACAGCAAAAAGAGTTCATTATGTGAGAACGAGAGTCTTTTGTGCAGTGTGCAGTGGTTTATAAAAAGGTATTTTCTTATTTTAAGAGAAGATTAAAAAAGAAGTTTGGTGCACCTTAAAAAATGTTTCAAATTTTTATGTTGCCATTTGACAATTGACCACTCCAACCAGCTTATTTAATGTTTGTGGTATCTTTTATAGTGGTTGCTTGTGATTATGTCTTGTGTGTGGAGACTGTGTTTTTTACCAAGGGCCTTGTGTTTTAATGTTTCCTGTTGATTTCGCATTTTTAATTTTTATTTTGGAGGAAGGCCCTTACAATGCTATTATGGACGATTAATGGTATTAGTGGAATTTGACTTCTTGTGGATCTGTGTTAGATGGATCTTTGCCTTTCAATGCGTGTTAAGTTTTGAGTTGGTGATTCTATTTATTAATGTATACAAGTATTCATGCCTGCTAATCGCGCTTAATGCTAAGCTGTCTAAGCCGTTAAAGGGAATAAATGGTGACCGGAGGAAAGAAAATCTTGTTTTCTTGTAATGTAAATGATACTTTAAATTTCTAAATCCATAGTTCAACCTGATATGTTTACCTTTTTGTGTAGGTCAAATCTCCTTACATTCGATGCAAGAGTATTTCTTCAAATTGTTTCCATTTGCTCAAATGTGTATGCTTTTGTTAATGGTAAGTAAGGAAAAAGTCGAAAATCATTTTTTTTCTCATGTATAATTCCTAAATCAAAAGACCATGTTAGATTAATAGAAACAGAGTTTTGAGTTTGAGCACTGTTTATGTCATTGTTCTTAAAGATACTTTTGAACCTGAAATGCCGTATCCATTGTATTTTTAATTTTCCATAGACACATTTGATGTGAATCTATTGCATAAGCGAACTTAGACAGTCATCTTGTCCACACTTTTCGTTCAATTTGTCCGGTGAAAGTGTTTTCTTTACTTTAAGTGATCTCAGTGCTCTTTATGTTTCTGAAAATATCATTATTATTCCTATAAGATATGTAAACACCACTTCAGTAAATGTACTAGGTGTTTCTCTGAAATTTGATTCATTTTGTATTTCTAAAATCATTGCCTCAAACTCATCTAATAGTTTAAAGTGTCTATTAATTTCTTCAATTTTTCAGAGCGTTTTTTTTTCTTTCTTTTTCATACCCAAGCATACCTAATTTATAATAACCATCGACCCTTTGGCTTTGTAATTTATCATCGGTTCAAAAAAATCCTGACTTGTTTGTAACGGGTAGCTGTTTTTCAAAAGAATCATACACATGCAAAACTTCTTCACTAGGACAAGCAAACTTTATTTTATTATTATTTAGTCCAGGGCAGTGCATTCTTAAATCATATCCATTTTATTTTTCAGTTTCAACCCACTCAATTACATCATACCAAAGTCCAAAAGCAATGTTATTTGATGGAAATTTGTGTTCAGTAATCTGCCTTAAACAATTCTTCATTACACCTCTTAGTTGTATCATTTCTAGTTCATTGACTACCTTTAGGAGATTTTGATTAAGGAAGACTACATGAGAAAGTAATGATTGTCGACTGTTTCCTTTCTTGCCATTCACAAAAAGCATACAAATAAGCAAATGAAAACAATTTGAAGAAATACCCTTGCATCGAATGTAAAACTTACACATTAAGGTATAATTATCATGTTCAACTATGGAATTAGAAAATTGAACATCATTATGTTACAAAAATAAAAAAGAATTTTTTACCTCTGGTCACTGTTTATTAACTTCATTACTGCTTGACCGGCAATTCCCTCATTAGTGCGATTAGCAGGCGTGAGTATTGATGTGATAGTGATTGGCAGTTGATAGAGAGAGATTTATACAACTTGGTCACAGAGGCCCTCTAATTGTTATATCACTAAATACTA
The DNA here is from genome assembly GCA_029582155.1 of Panopea generosa. NCBI lineage: Eukaryota > Metazoa > Mollusca > Bivalvia > Adapedonta > Hiatellidae > Panopea > Panopea generosa. The sequence goes on along the minus strand of CM055911.1, from coordinate 10,732,087 downwards.
AATAGGGTTTCGTTACACTAATCCCAGATTTATTTTGACTTCCATCGGATCTGTAGATTTTAAGTATTTCAGAAGACCTGGATTCGATATCCGGTCATGAAGTTTACTGAGAATTTTGAAAGTCCTATATGTTTTACACTATAGTTCCTCCAGGGAATCGTGCATCGGTGCTTTACACTAGGAAGAAGGGATGTAGTACTACATATAGTTTGTTATATTGTGCTGATCCTATATTTATAGAGCTATATGTGGTATTGTAGATGTCTGTCATTTTCAGTAAACTGAGTTCTATACTCGTAGAACCTACGACAGATTGACCTCCATTATTATGATACTTATAACCATAAAATTCCAACACACCAACAGGTGGTATTCAGGAAGACATTGACTTTTGTTTGACAATGGGAATCAAAATCTGAAATTCCCGCATGAACAACTAAGCTGAATTCACACTAGTCATGGAAGCTGATAATGCCAATGTAGTATAATGTCTTAAAATCATCATTATTTAAAGTTCCTTGAAATAATAGTTTGATTGACAATAAGCTCTTTGTGCAGATTAAAAAAATATAACGTGAGGCAGCAAACTCTTTTATAGCTGCTACCCTATAGTACCTACTGTGCAGCTTTTCCCACTTGTACAAATAAAGAACTAGATTTATATGTATACATCAATTATATGATAATACAAAACTATCAAAGACAGTACCCCCAACTATACACCAATGATTTCATTAAAAACAATATCATGTGTGGACACCCGAAAACTAAAGGTACACTGAAACGATTTAATTAACCTCAAAAATTCCTAAAGGGGGCATACTTTGATGAAAGATAAAAGTATATAAATGTAAAACTACAAAGAAACAACACACAGACATCCAAGCGCAAGACAGATACAAGAAAACCACATTATATAACTAGAGTTCTCCTCTTCGCCCATATTGGAGGCTTAGTAAATACTTAGGTAGAGCTTACAATTGAAATGTATGTTTTGAACTTTTAGAATTATCAACCAATCAGTCAATTAACCAAGCACAATGTCCTACTTAAGAGCAGCGGCACATTTTTACTGAATAGCCATGCGTAGCATGAGCTATACTGCACATGACTGTGACAGACAGACAGACAGACAGACAGACAGACAGACAGACAGACAGACAGACAGACAGACAGACAGACAGACAGACAGACAGACAGACAGACAGACAGACAGACAGACAGACAGACAGACAGACAGACAGACAGACAGACAGACAGACAGACAGACAGACAGACAGACAGACAGACAGACAGACAGACAGAACATTTTTTCCAGTCATATCGTGACAGTATTTATGTGAGACACTATTGTTAGCGTTACCTGAATTAGCAACATTATACTGACATCGGGTCAACCAAACCTTGATCTATAGCATAATGCTAAACGACAAGCGAGGAAGCTTTTAGAACCATTTTTCAAATTGAATGCACGACCGTCCGCATGCGAGTTGAACGCTCTTCTATCAGACTACTGCTGTGGTTACAGACAGACAGACAGACATACAAACAAATGGATGGATGGGCATCTGGCAGACATACAAACTCATGGATAGATTGATGGACAGTGAGCATGCTCTTTAATTAATGCGTTGTCATCTTTTATCAATATGGAGGGCAAACTGACTTCAGGCGGACTAATTGACAGAAGGACAAAGTATGATGACCTTTAATCAAGACAATTGTTATAAACAGATGGTGATTGATTATCTCATGAGGTATATACGGTCAAGTTTACGGGACTCAGTATACCTCACATAATGTTACGTCGCACGAGTCAGATGGACGGAAGAACACATAAACACTTCAATCAATGAGAATGACCAGTTGGTGATTAAGTAGGGAAGCTATAACAAAGTCAAAAGGAGTCAAAATTTTATCAGGGGAGTCACATTTTTACAAACGGTAGTCTTTTTCCGACATCAAATAATGATCAGGGGTCGTTATCATACGATGGTAAACAGTTTCTGTTAGACAGGTATTCCAAAAAATAAAATAAATACATATTCTTGTTACTTAACTGCGACGAAGGCATCAACGTATTTTATCTTACAGTGAATTAATATATAGCAAATTGTTCAGTCGCAATTTTAAACAATTAAAAATATTTTTTTATTGACGCTTAAATAAAACCACATGTTCTGCCAGTCATATAATGTTTCTACACGTCTTTTCAATTAGTCGTAGACACAGATACTTGTCATATGTATCAAGCAAGTTTAAGGCTTTACTCCATGTGGCTGTAAATAATTCAAAAAGTGTTACGAGGGTGCTAACATTAGAAAGATCTGTCAAAAACATTGCTTTTAATTGGTTACCATTGGTCACATGCTCAAGACACATGATGATTTTCTAAACGCATTAAAAATACATTTTAGTCATGAAAAAATTTTTTAGCGAAGACAGTTGCGTTTGGTTAGAGAAAGGGTTTGGAGTTACTTTTGGGGAGAGAGCCCACATTACTTTCGTTCTTCATTGTTCGACATTCATCAAGTGATACTTGTATATTGTTGTGGTTTTTGCCCACTGAACAGCGAATCATGTGGACTTAGTGATTACGCAGGACTTTTATTATTTTAACTACAAATAGAAATATTAACAACTTCAAATAATTGTCTTAATAACAATGTATTCTATAATGTAATATTCAATACTACTACTACTACTACTACTACTACTACTACTACTACTACTACCACCACTACTACTACTACTACTACTACTACTATTATTACTACTACTACTACTACTACTACTACTACCACTACTATTACTACTACTACTACTACTATTACTACTACTACTACTACCACTACTATTACTACTACTGCTACTACTACTACTACTACTACTACTACATTACAACTATTACAACTTCTACTACTACTTTACTACTACTACCACCACTACTACAACTACTACTACTACTGCTACTACTACTACTACTACTACTACTACTACTTCTACTATTACTACTACTAGTATAACTACTACTACTACCACTAGTACTATAACAGTTACCACTACTACCCCTACTACTCTTACTACTACTACTACTACTAGAACTACTACTATACTATTACTTCTTCTACTACTACTACTACTACTACTACTACTACTACTACTACTTCTACTACTACTACTACTATACTAGTACTACTACTACCACTAGAACTATACTATTACTTCTTCTACCTATACAACTATACTATTATTACTTCTACCACTAGTACTATACTATTACTACTACTACCACTAGAACTATAACATTACTACTATTGCCACTAGTACTATACTATTACTACTACCACCAACAGTACTATACTATACTACATCTACCAACACTACTTTATTTTTACTACTACTTAAACCACTAGTACTATACTATTACTACTTAAACCACTAGTACTATACTATTACTACTACTACCACCACTACTACTTACTACCACTACTACTATACTATTACTACTTCTACAATTAGTACTATACTATTACTACTACTACCACCACTACTACTACTACTACCACTACTACTATACTATTACTACTTCTACCACTAATACTATACTATTACTACTACTACCACCACTACTACTACCACCACTACTACTACTACTACCACTAATACTATACTATTACTACTTCTACCACTAATACTATACTATTACTACTTCTACCACTTCTACTATACTATTACTACGTCTACCACTATTACTATACTATTACTACATCTACCACCAGTACTATACTATTACTACTTCTATCTATACAATTATACTGTTACTACTTCTACCACTACTATACTATTACTACTTCTACCTATACAATTATACTATTACTACTACTACCATTAGTACTATACTATTACTACTACTACCAATACTACTACTACTACCACTACTACTATACTATTACTACTTCTACCACTAGTACTATACTATTACTACTACTACCACCACTACTACTACCACCACTACTACTATACTATTACTACCACTATTACTATACTATTACTACATCTACCACCAGTACTATACTATTACTACTTCTACCTATACAATTATACTATTACTACTTCGACCATTAGTACTATACTATTACTACTACTACTACCTGTACTATACTATAACTACTACCACCACTACTATACTATTACTACATCTAACACCACTACTATGTTTTTACTACTACTACTACCTGTACTATACTATAACTACTACCACCACTCCTATACTATTACTACTTCTAACTATACAAATGTATACTATTACTACTACTACAACCACTAGTACTATACTATTACTACTTCTACCACTAGTACTATACTATTACTACATCTACCAACAGTACTATACTATTACTTCTTCTACCTATACAATCATACTATTACTACTTCTACCACTAATACTATACTATTACTACTACTAACACCACTACTACTACTACCACTACTACTATACTTTTACTACTACTACCACTAGTACTATACTATTACTACTACCACCACCACTACTATACTATAACTACTACTACCACTACTACTATACTATTACTACTACCACCACCACTACTATGTTTTTATTACAACTACCACCACTACTATACTATTACAACTTCTACCTATACAACTATACTATTACTACTTCTACCTATACAACTATACTATTACTACTTCTACCTATACAACTATACTATTAATACTTCTACCTATACAACTATACTATTATTACGTCTACCTATACAACTATACTATTACTACTTCTACCTATACAACTATATTATTACTACTTCTACCTATACAACTATACTAAAAGTCTATTACTACTTCTACCTATACAACTATACTATTACTACTTCTACCTATACAACTTTACTATTACTACTTCTACCTATACAACTATACTAAAAGTCTATTACTACCTCTACCTATACAACTATACTATTACTACTTCTACCTATACAACTATACTAAAAGTCTATTACTACTTCTACCTATACAACTATACTATTACTACTTCTACCTATACAACTATACTATTACTACTTCTACCTATACAACTATACTAAAAGTCTATTACTACCTCTACCTATACAACTATACTATTACTACTTCTACCTATACAACTATACTAAAAGTATATTACTACTTCTACCTATACAACTATACTATTACTACTTCTACCTATACAACTATACTATTACTACTTCTACCTATACAACTATACTATTACTACTTCTACCTATACAACTATACTAAAAGTCTATTACTACTTCTACCTATACAACTATACTATTACTACTTCTACCTATACAACTATACTTTTACTACTTCTACCTATACAACTATACTTATACAACTATACTATTACTACTTCTACCTATACAACTATACTAAAAGTCTATTACTACTTCTACCTGTACAACTATACTATTACTACTTCTACCTATACAACTATACTAAAAGTCTATTACTACCTCTACCTATACAACTATACTATTACTACTTCTACATATACAACTATACTATTACTACTTCTACCTATACAACTGTAGTAATTGTCTATTACTACTTCTACCTATACTTGTAACTATACTATTACTCCTTCTACCACTTATACTATACTGTTACTATACCATTACAATTACTGCTACTATTACAACCAGATGTTGGAATCTGCACATTAAGCTGATGTACCAATTTATTACGAACTTAATACTAGAATTATGGGGTCAGATTGCACAGAATGACCCTCAGTGTGAAATTGATATTGAAGATGAGGACTCATGTTGGGAAACTTAATGCGCCAATTTTTTTTAAAATCTATCAATGCATACCAGGAATACAAAGGGAAATGATTATTGATGAATATATGTCTCCCTGGACCCTACTTTGTTGTCCTTCATTACAAGGGCAGATTCAAGGTGGTGGGGGTTCACATATTTAAGCCTTAATTTTAACTTAGAAATTTCATGGCCTTCTTTGCGTGCCCCCCCACTAACCATAATTCCTGGATCCGCCACTGCATTATGACCTTGGGTTCTGCACATTGTTTCCATGTCATGGGTAAATGTGTAAAGTTTCTTTTTTAAATCCATGTGTGCTAGTTATGGAGCAGACAAGAAAAAAATGAAAATGTACAGAATTACATTTACATGATATTGATCTCGGAAATATGATGAGTTCTAAAAGTCACTTTGATGTGACAAGTTTAAATCCATCAATTCTTTGAAGACATTGTTTATATAACTACTGTGTAAAACTGGTGAAGCTCCAATGAAAATGTACACTATTTAAAGGTTTAAGATGACTGACACAGTGACCTTGAGACTTGCTCATATGATTGATTGAATATTGATTGAATAGTTAGCGTCATTTTTATGCCATCGAGGGCTAACAGACGATCAGTTAACCTAACCACTGTTTCCTGGGATTAACCAGTACTCGAGCACACCCCATCTCCGCAAGTAACTGATAACTTTCCCACTTGAATCAGTGGTGAGAGACGAATGATAATGAGACACAATGTCGTATATCAATCTTACGGAGACTGTTGCCGGGCGGGGGATTCGAACTCACGACCCCTGTGCTCATATGAACTAATGCTGCTAGTATCTAGTAGCATGTCTAACTTCAGACAACAAACAGAGAGTCACTGGACAAAAGGGGACTTGTCCTTAACATGTAAATATGAGTGGAGATATATACACCAAAACAACTTATTAATTAAAATTTATTGAGTAAATAGTCAAAACACAAACAATGTACACCTGAACCTAAATTAAATACTTGTAAAGCTGAATTATAATTACTTGAAAACAGGTATATTATTTTTAAATACATGTTTTCAAGAAGAGAATGATGACAGTACAATTAACACACATTGTTAAATTGTTAAGTTGTCCTGATGTTTAAGAAGGGCATGATAAAGATTGCATATAATTTATAGTGTTCATAAGTTAACAATAGTGTAAATTAGTAATTATAGAATTTTTATATCATTTTATAATGACTCAAGACAACTTGTACTTTGGCCTCATTATAAAAGTAAAAGACTGGTTTAAGAGTTTTTCTCTTACTGTCAGTTTGATTCATATAAATTCCGAATAACATATCGCAATGGTGTCTACTTGAGACAGTATTCTAAGCACCTAAACTTTAACATACAGCCCACTTTCTTCTCTTCATTTTGATATTTGACCTTTGAACCTAAATATAGCAGCTCTTTTTTGGTAGAAAATGACTAAAAGTATTAGCATCAACCCTTGTGTCAAGAAACATGCCAAGTAACTGTTAGCATGCACTGTACAGTAAACGACAACTTGAATCAAATCTTTAATGCAGAGTTTAGAGACAAAATATAACCTTTTCATCCTGCAAGCCATGTACACTTATAAGTATTTAAAAAACTTTACCGCAAAGTTTATAAGGCAACCGTGACCTTTTTGCCCTACATATGACCTTTAGCCTAATATGTTACATAATTCTTCTAAGTATAAGCACACATACTTGTGCCATTAAGTTCCATCCATATAACTGTTTAAAAAAACTTTAACAAAAAGGATAAAGGCAGGTATATCATTTTCACCTGCAAAATGACCTTGACATTGAATAAAGGAACCCCAGTATGATACATACTGCTTCAGGGTATAAGCATCCACACCTATGCTATGTTCCATCTACATAACTGCAAGCCAAGCACACTTATGAACAAGTTAAAAAACTAAGGCAAAGTTTAAAGGTAACTTTGACTGTTTCACTCTGCAATATGACCTTGACTTTGAATTAAGAACCCCCAATATGCTACATACTGAAATCTCGGAATCTCAGAAGAACTGTTACAAGAGTTAAGAATGAATGAATAATCAGGGGAACAAAGTAAGTTTTATTGAATATGTTCTGGAGACAACCATTCTATGTTTTGCTATGAATAAAAAAGAAATTCAAAAGTTGTGTTAAAAACAAGAAGAAAATGACAGAAAACAAGAGACCTAAAAAAAGGGTTAAGTATACTGTAAATGTTGCGACTGTATATGAGGTTTTTGACCATTAAAAACCTGATGTATTGTCGCAAATATCAATATTACAGTATACTTAACCCTATACTAACGCACTTATAAGTTTTAGCATTTAAATTTGCACACTGAACCAAGTTACTCAAACGAATAGAGTTCAAATTGAACTAGCCGTCAGCCGAATGCCCCATATCAGCCAATGATGTGTAATAAAAGAAGTTTCTGGTAAAAACCAAACTAAATCGCCAAATCCGTTCAAAATATTTAATACATATTTATGTTTTAATCATTTTACTAATCAATAGTAATATAAATCGGCAAACATTTGTTGAACCTACTGGTAACACTGTTTTCCATGAGGTTGTAAACAAAATCATGTAGTAATGTATAGAATGAGAAAACTTGGTGAAATTACCAACGGTATATCTAGTTTTTCATATCCTCAAATCTAAGAGCATCAACCAATGAAATCACAGTAAATTTCTGAAGGGTGTTAGAATATCACTACTGGCTATTACAAATAAGTTATAAAAACAGACCAAAGAGCAATATATCTGGAATGAGCAGAACATGTAAGAGATAGTAATTATTCTTATCCAGTAATTGCTAAAATTTTAATATCAAATAACAAGGAGGTGTTCAAGAGTCTGTTGTGACAGCCTAGCTCATCTAGACTAGTTGAGCATGCCGGCCACCATTTTGTTCACCCTGGAGTATCATACAATTGTTTTAAAGTGATCAACACAAACAAACCCAGTTCAGATCATTGAAAACAGTTGTCACTTGATTTAACCTGTCACTTACTTTCGAATTTTAAATGGACTAAGCCTATGAAGAACTTATAGATAAGAAAAACCTGTTTTCCCCATAGCATGTTAAATAAGAGACCCAAGAGGAACTGAGGACACTCTACTGGATAATAGTGGTCATAGCACTCTTGACATTTCACAATATTAGCTCACATTGGGGGTCGTCTTCAGGGTGAATTGATAAAAAATCCCAACACACCCTTACTGAACAAAATGTGATTGCTATGAAAAGGAAATAGTTTAAATTCCCATATCATTCTTCTATAAAAAAAAATATAGTACCCATACAGGACCCTTATACATCCCAGTCCCTTCATTTGTCAAAACTTCAATCACCGACTCATAGGGATTTTCTATGAGCAGAAATGCGTAAGATTTTGAATAGAATTTTTTTTTGTACACATGGATGCAAAAATGAAAAATTTCAGTTGTCCCCTTTCATGGTCCCTATTTATTTTAGCACCTTTATTTGCAGAATCTCCAATATCTTGCTGATGTAAAGATAATTTATATCATATATGAACTTAATTTGACAGAAAATTTATTAAGACATGATTTATGAAAATTCCCAATTTTAACTATAATGACCCCTCGCTTGCTCCTTATGGAAATTAAATCCTCTTTATTGAACAAAATCGTTACTTAACAATGCTTCAAATCTCAAACTTAACAACATATTTACACAATGGCCATAAAAAAGACAATTTTCTGTTTTTCCCATAGTATTCCTATGTAAAACTCTAAGTCTCCTAAGTACAGGGCCTGTATATATCGAAATACCGCTTTATTTGTACAAATTATAAACTCTTATTAAATCATAAGGATAATTTATATCAAATATGAACAAATTTGACCACTGATAAGATTTTTGAGAATTTTCAAATTTAACCCTTTTGTGAGCAACCCTGGCCCCTTATGGAAAGTCAATTCTTCTTATTGAACCAAATCTTATTTTTCTTAATTAGATGATGCTACAGAACTCAAATTGAATAATAATTTTGCCTAAATGGATAAAAAATTGAGAATTTGCTGTTTTCCCGCAGTATTCCTATGTAAAATTTTGAGTCCCCTTATAGGGCCCCTATAGATATAAGCCATTAATTTTTTTATCTTAATTCAAACCCCTACACATAGGCATAATTTATGCCAAATATGAACTAATTTTACTGACTAGTTCATAGGAACATTTTTTTGTAATACTCAATTTTTACCCTTTTGGGCCCCTCCTGACTCCTTAAGAAAGTGGAACTCAGTCAGTTTACAAATCTGAACCTCCTTGACTAAACAATGCTTCTGTGAAAATATAGGCAAAACCAGTTCCTTTTTTAAAAAAAAAAAATATATGTTCATTATAATGACACGACTGTGTCACCTTAAACTGATCCCTTGAGGCAGGGTTATCTTAACCCCAGAGGACATCATTTGAACATATGTAATAGAACTCTAGTTGGTTATTATTGAATTTTTAAATTACTGTTATAAGTAACGGTGACCATCTTAAATTTCTTATCGAAAAAAAATCTACTGTAATAGAAACATCAATGTGAAGTTTTGAGTTCAATTTGCCTAGTGGCTGCAGAGAAAGTGTTGCTAACAGACAACAGAGGAAAGACGATGGATGACAATATACCCTTGTCCCTTTACAGTATGGGAACTGTTTTATTACCGAGTTTTTACCTTTCAACGTTTCGACCACGTTTGTGATGTGTTAGTTCATTGGTTCGTTTGGAAACTAATGGTTTAGGTTGCTTATGCACATGTGCACCATTTATCCATTTCTATTTTGCACATGGGCAGCGTTTTACTGTTTCAGTTTGTGTTATGTGCATGCAAACTGTTTTTCAGTTTCACTTGATCAATATGTTAATGTGTGTTTCGATTAATGCTTAATTATTATACAATTTTTTGTAATGAATACGAGCTGAGTTTATGATTAGTAGTTTTCGGTTATCATTCAATTGGTATATTTTATTTTGAAATCAAGGTAGATCGAAAACTTTACATTCTCCTGTTAATAGCAATTCCATCATGACAATGTTTGCTAATATCAGAAACATCTCTGTATGTGTATATTTACAATTCCATATAACTGTTCAGTTGCGGTATCATTAACATACGTGTACATATATATTGAAACAATAAGAATGTTGGGCAAGGTAAATAGTTGAATTGTTCATTGATATAATTAAATGTTTTACATCTCTAAATTAGGTACCCAGCTAGTGTGTACAAATTTAAAACCAAACATGAAACTTTGAAAGAACATGTGTTTTAATTAATGACATCAACTTGCAATCATGCGACTTATAATCGATGCGATCGCAACATGGGTAATTTCGGATAGTTTAGTTTGTGTTGCGAGTTTTCGTAACAATGCTGTGTAGATAGCACAGGATTAGAGAGGCATGTTGAAAGCATCGTGATGAAAGGTGTGAATAAGTTGATATCGCAAATTCACTTGATTAAAATGCAAATTATAAGTAGATATATATCTATTAGAAAACTGAAATATTGTTTTTATAAGTGTATTTTTAATATACTTCCTGAAAAGAGCTAAATTAAATGAAAATGTGTCATGCTGGTGTGAAATATGGCGTTTACTCTAGAAATCGACATATGCATCAAAGAATATGGTTTAACTCTAGCACCATCTCGCTGGTGAATATTTAATACACATCAGTTCACACATGGCCTCGATAAATGACAGGCATATTTTATGTAATGGGACAGATCGAAGGTTAAACGCATTAGCCGTATTGAAACTTAATGATAAATAAATACACTTAATTTCCTAATTTAAATTAATTTGTATTGATAAATAGTAAATAAAAACACACGAGGTAAAAAACATTTTATCAACGTATATAATTATATAATAGATTATGAAATATAGGTCTAAGTTACCTCAATTCACCATGTGTATTTGTCCATTACGGCCAACACGTGTTCAACAAAAAATATAACCATGAAACCAAAAATATGCAATTAATTCACATATATTGTAAACAAATAGATACAGATGTCTATAAACTACAGATTCCCATGGTATTAGAATTGCACGCTACCTAATGTCAATCTTGTTTACACAGATCGATAGATGAAAAAGTTCATAACTATCAAATGGATGAATAATTTGTCAAACAACTAATTAATACATAATGTTCAAATCTGTTCAATTAATATTTACATACGACGTAAATCTAACCATTTAAATATATAACTTATTATACTAAGTTGCTTCATAAAAGAAAATCGAGTTATTAATAGTTATTTGTGTTGTAATTATCTTCTGAGAATTGCTATTCCTACTACCACTACTACTACTACTACTACTACTACTACTACTACTGCTACTGCTACTACTACTACTGTTACTACAACCACCACCACTACTACTACTACTACTGCTACTGCTACTGCTTCTACTGCTACTACTGCTACTACTACCAACACCACTACTACTGCTACTGCTACTACTACTCCTACTGCTACTACTACTACTACTACTACTACCACTGCTACTACTACTACTACCACTACTACTGCTACTGCTACTACAACTACTACTACCACCACCACTACTACTACTGCTACTGCTACTACTACTACTACTACTACTACTACTACTACTACTACAACTGCTACTGCTACTACTTAAACAACTACTACTACCACCATCACTACTACAACTGCTACTGCTTCTACTACTACAACTACTACTACCACCACAACTACTACTACTTCTACTACTACTAGTACGACTACTACTACTACTACAACTACTGCTACTACTGCCACCACCACTACTACTACTACTGCTACTGCTACGGCTACTACTATTACAACTACTACTACTACTACCACCACCACTACTATTACTACTACTACTGCTACTTCTACTACTACTACTGCTACTGCTACTGCTGCCACTGCCACTGCCACTGCCACTGCCACTTCTACTACTACTACTACTACTACTACTACTACTACTACTACTACTACTACAACTACAACTACCACCACCACTACTACTACTACTACTACTACTATTGCTACTACTACTGTTACTACTACCACCACCACTACTACTACTACTACTATTACTACTGCTACTTCAACTACCACTGCTATTGCTACTGCTACCACTACTACTGCTACTGCTACTGCTACTACTACTACTAATACTGCTACTGCTACTGCTACTACCACTACTACTACTACTACTACTACAACTACTATTTATTATGACTCGTACGTCAGCTGATGATTCTGTTACTACTTTATAACTAATACTGCTACTAATAGTGTTGATTCTGTTACTACTACAACTACTACTGCTGCTGCTGCTGCTGCTTATAACACTGCTACACATATTACTGCAGCTACTACCAGTACTACTACTACAATTACTATTATTTATACTGCTGCTGCTTCTGAAACTTTAACTACTACTACTGCTACACCATCATTATCATGACATTATTATCTCAACATCATCTTCATCATCAACCATCATTACCATTATCTGCATCATTATCATCATCATCAATCTTAATCATCATCAGTCATCATCAATCGTTATTTTGTGCAGTAACAACAGCATAATTTGTTTAATCAATATCAGTAGCAACAGATGTAGCAGCACTATAATTATCACAGTCAACTGTATTAACACAATCATCGCATAGTCAAATCACTAACAACACAACTGTCATAATAAATATCATCTCAATTTCATCCTATAATAACCACCACTCCGGGCTAAGATGGAAGCGCGATTGACTATCAATCAAATGGACATGCATTCGAATCCCAGCCACACTCTATATCTATAGACGAATCCCAATGAGATGTGATGTCATATAACAATTAACACGAGAAGAGTGGCCAGGCAGGAACTTGAACGCACGGGCCCTGATTTGAAAGTCAAACCAACTAAGCTTAGCAGGTCCATCTAGATGGTACTGTAGTCATCATAATACATACTCAATGCTGATTGACTGCAAGGCATTTAACAAAATACAGGTATTTCTTAACTCTGATATGTTTAAAAGGTTTCCAGAAAAATGTTTTGTCATTTTTTCCGTATGTATAAAAATACACTTAATATAGAAAATGCCCACACTAAGCCGGTATTTGTCATTCTATTGTTAAAAGGCGGAAACTCTAATTGGTGACAGTGTTGTTGTCCCTGTAAATTTGGTTTAGCAGTCTTACTTTCTATTATGATAGAATGCAGGATGGGGTCTGGCTATTCTCCCCCTCCCCCCGCCCCACCACCACCACCACCACACCCAAACTCCCTTAATTGCAGCAGCGTCATGTCGGTCTTCCTTTGTATTCTACACAATGCATATTTGACATGCGTTGTTTTAGCAATATAAGAAACATAAGCAATATTTTGTTTTATGATTTAAGTATGTTTGACATTTTCTCAAAAAAAGGAATTTATAATATATATTTTGAAATATTGATTTCGTTATCGCTAAACGCATAATATGTACATGCAGTAATCATTTTTTTAGAACGACAACTAGAAAGTAAGTCGTTTGAGTTTAAATATATGGTGATAGTAAATGCATACATACATCAATGAATAAATGAATGAGTGAGTGAGTGAGTGAGTGAGTGAGTGAGTGAGTGAGTGAGTGAGTGAGTGGGTGGGTGGGTGGGTGGGTGGCTTTGAGTGAGTGGGCGAGGCGAGGCGAGGCGAGGTGAAGCGAAGTGAAAAAAAAATTCATTAAAAAGCAATTTAATGACAATAAATGCTTATTTAATTAAAAGTCGGTACTGAAAATAAGAAAGGAATTAATACATTTACTTTTAAGTAAGGAATTATATATACACGTCCATTTTTCTCTTTATCATTTCAACCGTTCCGTCAATATTAAAATCCGTTGTCATTTGATCGAACGAACAACAGCCTTGAGGGATGGCATAATGAACTTAACAGACTCGAAGAAGAGCCCCCTCATGTCTGGCAACTGCTACTTCTACTTCAGAAAGAAAAAGCTGTCACTAAGGTGAAAATCATACAGAACTTTACAGAACGGTGGTGTCCCAATACAAAAAAGAAACACTTGGAAAACCTAAACAGAAAAATCCAAAGACTGAAATCTAAGTTTGAGACAGTCCCTCTCCAATACTACATCAACAGAATGGCTCACTTGACAGGATTGTAATATAAAATGAATCTGAGCTTAAGTTTAGGGTTTACTTAGTGTAAAGGGCAGATCAGATATGTGCATGGTAGTTTGATAAATAAAAAAAAGTGAAAATCTTTCATGAAAACAATGGTTTGTTTCACCTCTTTATGCAGTGTTTTAAGTTAAAAGTCGTCTTCAACACCATAATTATAATGATTGTGTGAAGTCTTTGGTTAGACAGTTACATGTATACATGTATATAAAAATCAATAAAATATAAATATAGATAAATCAATTTAAAAAAAAAACAGAAACTTTTTCCCCTTTTACTACATGTTTTGAAAATAATTAAATATAATTATATGTCACCAAATGAAACATGTAATAAAATAAGCAATTTATTCATCAAATACATGTTTATAAAAGCATGTGATAATCGTCTACTAATAAAGTAGACAAAGAGTACACAAAATGGGATTCACACCTTAAAAGTGTTGACATAAGTGATATATATACTTTTGTGTAACAAGTTCTATTATTGTAATAATTTTAGAAAAATAACATAAAATAAAAAAAAATCAGTTATATTAGTATTTAACATATATAAAATAGAGAGTAGACGAAATGGGAATGAATGTCAAAATCATAGACGAAATGGAAGTAGACCAAATGGGAAGTTACTGTTGATTGGTTATTTTATACGGGATGACACGGCTTGCAGTCATGGGATTATAGATCACTAAGTGTCGCATCGCTGGAGGCATATTTCAGATATTAGAATAGGCTAGCTTATATTTTCACATAATGTTCAGACTTAGATAATAAATTAGTAAAGATGGAAAAATTGTACTTCTAAAAAAAATGTTGTATCATAATTATCAGCCCAAACACTTCATATGTGTATAATTTGTCTGCTCTTTGACCTGTACCTTATCATTAAGTAATCTGTTGTGTGTCATAGATGATAAATTATTAACATAATTATTTACATTTTATATTCTTCCAAAAACAATCATCAGGGTAGTTATAATATTATTAGAAAATGCAACCTTAAACAAAAAGATGAAACTCGATCTTAATCTCTGATGCAAATTAGGGTCTTGGACCATAATATTTTGACTCAAAAATCAATTAAGTTAACATATTTTTAAAGAAATGAAATGAAACAAATAACTGTAAAACAAAAAAAATGATTTTGCTTTGTTCAAGTGGTGCTTAAATAATGTCCATCTTACAGCATTCTATGTGTTATAGTCAAACCTGTGTAAGTGGTCACCTCTATTAAGCAGCCACCTGTCTTAAGCAATCATATTTTCTATTTCCCATTTCTAGGCTTTCAGAGTAAATTAACCTGTATTAAGCAACAAATTGTCTTAAAAGGCCACTTTTGCTCCTGCCCTTGACTGGCTGCTTAAGACAGGTTTGACTGTACTTGTGAATTTCATAATAAGAGCTTATTTTGCTCTGGTTGGTTGCTGTGCAGTTAAAATTGTAATTGATGTATAAAAACTTGAAGAGATAAGAACAGAGAAATACGAATAATCAAAAATCATTTCACTTTCGGTTTCAAAAGACTTCACCATGATTCTGACAGTTGCGTAAATGCTGGCATGATCTAATTTGCATAATTTATGCCAAAAGCAATGATCCACAATTTTCAAAACAACTCTTTCCTTGGAAAGTGAGTTAAAATTCCACGCAAATAAGAAACAGAAATGGCATCGTCAGTATATTTAGTAAATAGTGGAGTGACCCGCCTTCTTTGTGAAAGAGTATATGTGAATGAAAAACGATGTAAAACCAAGTGCCACTGTCAATTTCTGGCACTGTTATCACTACACGGAACTGCTCTACCACTGTTATCACTACACAGAACTGCTCAACCACTGTTATCACTACACAGAACTGCTCTACCACTGTTATCACTACACAGAACTGCTCTACCACTTAATAAACTCTTTATGACATGTGTTACATTAGGTATTAGGTGTGCAGTTCTTTTATTCATATTTAAATTTGTCTAGAATTAAAAAAAGATGATGCTGGCGCGTCCACAGTGGCCAACTGTGCTACTGAGGAATATTGATATTAGACAGGTATTTTGAGAATATCATTCCATACATAGATGGAAATGGCCGAACAATGTTCCCATTGTCAACTTGGATTCATATCAGCAGTTAACAGAACCTTCGTTTTTTACTTGGGCAGAGAACTAAGAAAAATGATATTTTGGAAGATTATTATTTCAAACTGGTGGCAGGTAAAGTTGTGGATAATGGGTCATTAGCCATAAGTTACCACAGCCTTTAGACCTATATGCTTTTTTTCTGCTTAATTCAGTTGTAATTTTGCAGTAAAATATGGGCATTATAACACCAAGTTAAGGTTTCTTAGATGTAGGTCCTGGTCTAAGACAGATTATCAAAGCTTATAATTATAACTGTTACTAGATAGTTATTGTATGAGATGGTTGCACATTTTATTCACACTATCTGGTTTATTCACAGAAGGTAAGTAAACCATAGTGCTCCCAAGTTTGTATCACAAAGACAACAGCTGGGGTATACTTTTCCACTTATTTCTGATTTATTATTCATGTTTGCATGGACATTTGGGACGTCCTCACGGACATTTGCTGCCTGGACACTTTGGAAGTCTGCCTGGACATTTTGGATGTCCTCCTGGACATCTGAGATGTGACATTTTGGATGTCTGCCTGGACATTTGCATTTTTGGCCCAGATATATTATACACTTTCCCTTCTCAATTTTTCTATGCTTGCCCAGATTTTGTCTGCCTGGACAATGTCACATGATCTATTGCGCTCCAAAATGTAATCCGTCTCAGTATTACTGCATTTATCTACCTGAAATGTCAGCCTGGACATTTAGTTATTTGTCGAGGCAGATTCCATCTGAACTTTTTCAAACAGGAATGACTAATTAACACACTATATGCCATAGTGAGCTGTTCCCAAGGTGAAAGGGTACAGAGGAATTAAGTTGGTATCCCCATGTTAACTGATTACTCAATTTTTACACATTAACTCTGGGTACAGAATTTGTGATTATTTTATTTTTTCATAAAATGAAACTCTCATCTTTCATTTGTACATGTGTTGCTTCAACTTCAGTTTCAACATCTTCAGCAACCATTGGAGGATCAGAGTTTTGGTCTTACAATAGAAACGAATGTGAAAGAGAATTTTTTATTAATTTTATCTTTACAAATAATGAAGAAAAAATTCAGGGCAATTTTTGCCCCCCAGGGTCATGGTTCAGGGCCAATTTTTACCCCAGGATTATGGTTTTAGCAAACTTGAGAGAGGACCGCAAACTGACCCTACATGAAAAATATCTAAGCTCAAGACATTAAAAGAAGACCTCCCACTTAAATAACCATATGCAAACTGATAAGCCCCTGGGGCGGGGCATATTTTAACCCTAGGTTCAAGCCTTTAGCTGTTTCTAGTGACAGGATTTTTGAAATTTGAAAAAAAAAATGATAATTTTCTCAGGCAGGGTCAAATTTGACCCCAGGGTCATGATTTAAGCAATCTTGAGAGCGCTTCTTATAAAGATGCTTCACACCAAATTTAATTGAAATCTGATGTGCGGCTTCAGAGAATAAGTCGCTTAAAGCAACTGTTTACATGGACAAAGAGAGATCCAAAGCTAAAAAGTACATTCAAACTTGTATAAGCGGTCACCTCTATTAAGCAGCCACCTGTCTTAAGCAACCATGTTTTATATTTCCCATTTCTATGATTTCAGAGTAAATTAACCTGTATTAAGCAACTACCTGTCTTAAAAGGCCACTTTTGCTCCTTCCCTTGACTGGCTGCTTAAGACAGGTTTGACTGTAGAGTAAAGTTGTTTTCTTTCATTGTAATGTACTGTGATGCTTGTAGCTTGATGTCTCCCTCTGTATTCTATATTTGCTTTGCTGAATCTGAATATCTGGATAATGTGCGCATTCCAAGGGCCAAACCGTGAGATCCAGGTTCATTCATGATTTACATAAAGGACTTATGTGTGTCAATAATCATGCCCACCATTTGTTTCCCGGTGCTTCTGATAGTAAGAAGAATATTTTTAAAGTTTACCTTGAATTTCACTGTTTTTGCCCCGCTCCCAAAGCCCCAGAGGGATGCAATTCACTATTTTGATTCACACTTAGGTACCAAAGCTGCAGATAAAATTTCATAATGATCAAGCTTTTCATAATCCCATTGTACGAAACTGGGGGATTGCCACTTTTCAAACAATGAAATTATCATTTTTTTTGCTATAACTACTTTTTTAATGAATTGATAAAATGAAGAGGCTCTGATAGAATAAAACACTAAAAATGAGTTTAAATTATGTTTAGAGCATAAAATAAATAGAAAATTTGTTTGTTATAGTGAATGATGCCACAATTGAGAATAAAAATTTCCTTCCTCACTCGATGAAATAAAAGTTGACCATTCACTGAAACAAACAAATATCCTCTATATAATTAAAAGCAATGAGTAACAAACCCAGGTGGAACAAGGATTTTTATCAAGGGGGTGGGGAGACAAAGCAATGAATTTATTTTAATACAAAAAGAGTATGTTTTAATGATTTTTGAAAATTTCGTGTGTACACAGGTAGATTGTCTGTCTCCCATCTAAATCCACCAGTAAAACTTTTTTGATATCATTTATAAACTAAATGTAGTCATAGGTCTACAATTTACTGTTCAGGTATTTTGCATTCCAGAATCCATGTGTTTTCTGAATGCCACCATTTCAAATAAGAAGACATACTTTATCCCTTAAAGTCCCATTAAACTTCCCAAAAATACGATTTTTGATAATAACAAAAATGATTGAAATTAAATGTACTTGTAATATTGCTAAAACCATAACTATAAACCCTTTATTGACTATTATTTAAAACATACACAATTACAGATAACATCAATCGAAGTGTGTATTTCTTAAATGAGCAGTTCAAATGTTTAGTAGGTCTTTGTTTACAGATATCGCTGATTCTTTTCCAGCAATCTCCACCAATGTTCAAGAGTAAGCAAGACGCCAAAAAGGAATGAGGCCGCTCAACTGTATCATAGTGGCCATAGCACATTTGCAACCTCACAATTTTAACCCTTATGTCATCTTCATGACAAATAACAGACAGCAGCTATCACATTATAAGGTCCTTCTGGCCTTTGGCATGTAGAGCTTAACACTAAAATTTACCTTAATACAGTCAAACCTGTCTTAAGCAACCTGTCAATGGAAGGAGCAAAACTGGCCTCTTAAGACAGGTTGTTTCTTAATACCTGTTAATTTGCACTGAAAGTGACTGTGCAGAAATGGGAAATAGCTAATGTGGCTGTTAGGACAGGTGGATGCCTAATACAGGTGGTCTCTTTCAGGTTTGACTGTACATATATATAAATCAAGGTAATTTAATGTTTCGTTGTAAGACTTATTTGTCAGTAAATATCCATGAATTCATAACTAAGGTGTATAAAAAGCTGATGAAACTTTCACATATTGTCTGTTTCATCATTGGCATTTTTCTTTCATCCTCTTTTATACACAATTACGTAATTTCAAACTTCAACGCATTTCAAATTTAGGATGATTTTTCTGCACATAATACAATCAAGTACATGTAGATATGGTGTATTTTTAATAAACATGCAGTCAATACCCCAGTCTCTTGTCTCATCCCTCTGTAGGCATAATGATAACTGACCACAGTCACAAATTGTGTGATGTGGCTTTAAACAAACTTTAATATTTCTAAACAATGGCGTTTGTTTCAACAATTTGGGCCAATATGTGTTGCTAGCCAGAATCTCCTGCAAAATTAATTCTAGTTAAAACTCAACCAAGGTGTTTTTTTTTATACTTTTCAAGGCACATGCATGAAAATTAAGAACTGTTTCAGTCCCTTTGACAATTTTAGGGACTTCCTAGGCCTATGTTAATATTCAAAGATTTTTCAAGGCCAGCTCACGCACCTTTGTGTTTTACATGTAAAATATCTAAGTTTTATAGTTTCAGAATATGATTGTAAAATTTAAATATTTCCAAAATTGTTAATAAAGGTATAGCCATTTACTGTTACAGTAAGAGTATAAATAAGGTAACAAAGCTTACCAGCATTTCTTCCCATGAAATTTAAATTCAAAAACATATGTATCATCTCCAACAGGATCTTTTTTTGCAGAGAGTTTCACTGTATTTAAGAAAAAAGTCGCCCTTCTGGATCAAATTTTTGGTGAAAACATATCTTCTTGTAAGTAAAGATTCTAAATTGATAATACAATACCGAAGTACATTTGTTTTAAAATGTAAAGTGCAGACATGTCGGAACTAAACAAGAATTCCGCAGAATGATATGACTCGCTGTGTCCGCTTTGACCATTAAAACACACTTGGGAGAGAAAAATATTTAAAATATTATATTCATGCAAGAGTTATCTAACTTGGTTTATGTAGTAGGTTTAATGACTACACAATATTGTAGAGGAAGTATTGTCTGAAGTTTTGATCAAATACATTAAGTGATTTTTTATATATGAACTTCATGGTAGTTGCACACAAAACTTCAACCAGTATTTCTAAGTAAAATATATTTTAAACAAAAAATCTTTTACCAGTATTTCTAAGTAAAACATATCTAAAAAAAAATAATAAAAAAATAAATAAAAATAAAAAAAGAATAATATTTTTTTTAATTATTATGCTGAGTCCTTTCTTTTCATTTTTTTTTATTTATTTAAAAAAAAATATTATTCTGTTTTTATTTTTATTTATTTTTTTATCAGTCATTTTTATGCCATTGAGGGTTAACAGACGATCAGTTAAACTAACCACTGTTTCCTGGGATTAACCAGTACTAGAGCGCACCCCATCTCAGCAAGTAACTGATAACTTTCCCACTTGAATCAGTGGTGAGAGACGAATGATAATGAGACACAATGCCGTGTATTAATCATTACGGAGACTGTTGCCGGGCAGGGGATTGAACTCACGACCCCTGGATTGACAGAAACAGTGTAAAAATGAAAACTTAACGTTGGAGGTAAATGCAAAATTCAGCATCAAACAATGGACCATGAAATGTAGGTCACACTCAGCATTTGCAGTATATAATGTGATGCAGGGTGTTAGTTGTAACTATGATCCAAGTATGAGTGTTCTGGCATTTGTACTTGTTGAGAAATAGTGTATTTATTGATTGATTGAATATTTAGTGTCATTTTTATGCCATTGAGGGCAGATGATCAGTAAACCTAACCACTGTTTCATGGGATTAACCAGTACTCAAGCACATCCCATCTCAGCAAGTAACTGATAACTTTCCCTCTTGAATTAGTGGTGAGAGACGAATAATAATGAGACACAATGTCGTATATCAATCATCATGGAGACTGTTGCTGGCCGGGGGATTCAAACTCAAAACCCCCTGATTGACAAAATACGAAAACTTAATGTTAGAGGTAAATGCAAATTTAAACATCAAATAATGTCAAAGGACCATGAAATGTAGGTCACACTCAGCATCTGCAGTGTATAATGTGATGCAGGGTGTTAGTTCATCGCAGCAAGACAAATATTGATATAAATAATTTTATGCTGGTTAAGATTTTTTGTCTCAAGATTATTTCCTTGATATGATCTTCAAATTTTGTTGGTAAAATTAAACAGCTTAAATTGCACTTTTTAAATTATCTTTTTAACAATTTTTAATAATTGAAATGAAATTGAACTTTTAAGTCTTATCTAAACCACTGTCACATCATCATAAGATGTAAACCATGTATTTCCCCATTATGCCTGCATGCATGTATTAACAAGAGGCCCAAGAGGGTCTGAATCTCTCTACTAAAACAATTGAAGAGATAAACATTTCAGATGAAATGTTTTATGCAAGTTCCTCTTCAATTGTGCTATAAGACCAATTTGTGGTTGAATATGGCTGGTTCAAAAGATGGAATTGCTACCATGTCTACACAACAAAGTCATGTTTTATTTATGTATAACTATAAATAAGCCCTGTGGCAGGGGCAGTTGTGGTCAAATCTGGCTGATTAAAGAATCAATCCAAGAAAACAGCTGTGCAAAGTTGGTTAAGGTTCAATGGAAAATGTGGGAACTATCGTGTCTACATGAAAATTTTAACAGTTTCCCTATATCTTCCTATGTGAAAACAGTGACCACTGTGGCTGCCCCAAATTTGACCCGTGGAACCTGACTTCAATTTACCCTTCAGGGGACCCCCATTCAATGCTACAAAATATCTATGATCTAGGCCTTGAACATTTAGAGGAAATGTTGTTTTAATGTTTCTCTTTAAATGTGCTTATATGCCCTGTGGCAGGAGCATTTGTGGTCGAAATAAGCTTCTACAAAAACTCTTCTGTAATCTTGTCGTTACATTATTGCTGTGCGGAGACATTCGTGGTCGAATCAATGGCTAATTCAAAAACTTTTCAAGATCTTGTGGTTAACAGAAGGATGCCAGACAACAGACAATTTACCATGACATTTATAAGGCCTGCTGGCCTAAAAATCTATATTCTATCCTTGGCTCCTATGACTTATAAAACATACACAAAATAACAAAATACACCAAGACCAAATAAAGTTTGTATTCTTGTATACAAAGGCACATTCATCAATCATGAACATTAATTAAAGTTCTAGGATACACTGTATGCATGATTATTCATAAAGAGGAAAATAAGAGGAGTAAAAGTATATACAGTGAATTTTCATAGGAAACGTTTTTTGTAAGTTCCTCTTTAGGAAAAGTATTATTAATTTTTTAAGTGTTAACTAAATAACCCCTAGGCTAACTCTGGCATTGAATGGGTATACAAGCACTATTTTATGTGCATAACATAAAGAGGAAGTGTCCATTTGATGCTTTAAAATTATTTGCTCACACTTAGTTGATTTGAACAAAAAATATTTTTATCTTCAAAATATGATAAAAATGCTTTGCTAACATGCAATTACATCAAATTTAATTTATGACAATTTTCCTGACCCCAAAAATATGGGTTATGTTGAGGTTTTCTGCAAAATCTGTACCCGAAAAATAAATGGTTTGATACGTATCATTTTTAAAATTAGTTTGCCATGTGAAGTATTTAAGATACTGTCATCACGACATTAAACATTTTGGACATCACACATGCACAAGAGTCATTTCTACCATGTTGAGCTGCACAACTGGTGTATCACGTGAGTTTCCTCAAGGTTCTCCAAGACAAAATCACCAGTTTATATCGGGGAATTCTCCGTAACGCTTTTTAACAAATGTGTATAGCTTAAATTTGAAGAAAAAATGTTTTATTGTACTTTTTTGTATCACTTATATAAATGAAGGACATCTAAAATTTTATTACAAAGTTCCCTAAACCATATATATTTAAGTCATAATATATGGAATTAGTGGGAGTGAGCCGCTTTAATGTGTAGCCAATTTAATCCCTTTAATCTACATAATAAATCATCACATACCTTTTTCTTCATCTTGCTCTATATAAAGTTCACACTTTTCATGTGAAACCTTTTTTCTCCTTTTCATTCTAGTACCTGCAAAAAGAAATTGATATAGATCATTCTTTTAAAGTTTACTTAACACTTTTAAAATATATCCATTTATCTATATAACTGGTTTCCAATTATTCATTAAAAACTTTAAACACATCTTAAACTTGAATAAATGCCCATACAATATTGATTCCCCCGTTATATGTTTACTTTAATAAAAATTAAATTGAAAAGAGGACATAGTTTAAACAATATACACCGAAATTACAACATTCACAGAGACCTTTTACAGAACTGTTTCATTGAAAACCAATTTGATGGGACGGACGCACAAACAAATGAACGGAAGAGCATAAAAAAGATTTTTAATGAAATAAGTCTGTCACACACACAATGCATGTTTTTGAGAGGCCCATCATTAAGTTTGTTTGTTTTGTTTGTATGGTGTTTAGCGTTGCTTTCAAAAAAAATTCTACCATGTCGCGACGGTGTCTACTAAAAGTATTCTAAGCGGTGTCACACTGGAGTATCATACCGCAGACACATGATATGATACCCCACCAAGTCACATTATATTGACACTGGACTGACCAGAAACATAGTATGGTACCCCACCCAGTCACATTATACTGACACCGGGCTTACCAGACCTAGGTCAATATTCTAAATGCTGAGCGCCAAGCGAGGAAGCTTCTAGTACAATTTTTCAAGTCCTTGGTATGAACCGGCCTGGGAATTTTTTATTATTTTTAGTAGAACTTAAATGAGAAAAGTGTCTTAATTACAGTTTTGTCCAGGTCTATATTTTAATGTATCTTTAGTAAAAAATTATATATTTTGCTTTTGATATCCATCACTCTTTTAGTGAAAAAAAATGTAACTAACGGCCCATTTCTTCTTGCGCAATTCTTACATTCAAATTATTGATCTGATTGGATGCTTAAATATCTCAAAAACAAAAGAACAACCATCATCGTTAACTTGATTTCTAGTTCCCATCCCAAGTTTTTAGTTTTCATATATAATACTGTTCGGGTACATCTTTAAACTGTAAGCTACCATGATTTTTATGTATGAAAAAATCATTATGGGGATTCTGACACTGTTGCCAAGTTGTACTGTCAGTTTTAAGTTTTAACTTTCCAACTTTATTTATAAAATACTTTATTTCACAAATGTGAAAAGTAAAAGCATATATAAATAGTTTTAATATTGCAAAGTATAAACTAAACCAGTGACCTATCCACATGTTATTATGAAGTAAAAACAAAACCAGTGACCTATCCACATGTTATTATTAAGTATTAACAAAACCAGTGACCTATCCACATGTTACTATGAAGTAAAAACAAAACCAGTGACCTATCCATGTCATGTTCACTGACGGAATACATGACATCCAATTACCGATTACCCTTAAATCAAGTCTGTCCACTCATTAGCCATTTTGGAAAAGTATCAGTTTTTACCAGAAATGAAAATGATATTTAGTGAAATAGAAACTAAATCATATATGAAAAGAATCAATTAAACTACAATATTAAATCACCACCAGCATTATAGGACAAACCAGAGACATATAAACAATAAGGAACTGGACAAACAGCTAATTTCAAACTAATTTTTAAAAAAAAAATTATAAGGTTATACTCCTCCGAAATAATTTCTGACATGTGCTGATAAAAAGTTTATAACTTTTGGACTTTTGAAATAAGCACAGGACCACATTTAAATGTAGAATAAAAATAAGTAAACAGTTGAAAAAGTTTGTTGTAAGAAGTGGATAAAAAGATGCATTAATAAAATAAAAAAGAAGATATATTTTTTTTAAATCAGTGTTTTTATTTGGTAACTATGATTTTTTTTAAAAATACAAATAGAAAAATTAAACAAGAGGGCCAAGATTGCCCTATATCGCTCACCTGACTAACCTTGAGTCACCCAACATAAGTAGATTATATAATACATGTACGCTCAAAATTCCAGAAAGACAAGATGGGCAAGTACGGTAGTAGAATTTTTATTTGTTTTGAAGATGTAACAGATGCATAGAAGAGTTCAAACTTGGTAGAGGGTCACCCATGGTAAATGTCAGTGAAATTACATCAAAATCAGGTCAGTAGATTCTGACAAGAAGGCTTTTGAAGTTTTTACTATAGATGCTAAGTCTTCGAACTAAGATAAAAATCCAGTTCCGGCACAAAACTAACCTGTTATGTTTGAGAACGGTTTCAAACTAAAGCATCAGACTAAACTATTGTGCATGAAACAATCCTCAGTTCCAGCATAATAAATATTCCTATGAGTTTCAAACACAAGCCTTCCCAAAGTCTATCACTTGAAAGAATCTTTGTCACAGTGCACTCTCCCCCAAAAACAATTAAGCTCCTCCTCCAAGATTTCAATTACACTTTGACACTGAAAATCTCAAGCAGACTTCTTGCTGTGATGAAACTAGCTAAAAATATGGTATTGCTTTATTATGAAGCAGTAAACCATCCCTGTCTGAACCATAAAAACTCTTGACTTTTATATTCAGAAAAACACCTACTTTAAAATGGTTAATGATATTTGAATATTATTCAATCATTGATTATAATTGTATCATTCTTTTTATGATGAATATTCTTTTATAACTTATATTTAGTATATTGTATAATAATGGCAAAAGAAAAGTTTATTTAAAGAGTTTATTACCTCTTATTATAATTGCAAAACAGGGGAAGTAACTTGACATTATAACTAACCCACCCCCTGGCTGCCATGTTTTTTGATGAATCAAGATGGCTTGAACAAACGTGGTAGAGTCACCCAAGGAACATTTCTGTGAAATTATTTCAAAATCGAGCCAGTAGTTTCTGACAAGAAGATTTTTTAAGTTTTTACTATAGCTTATATAGTAAACTAACCCGACCCCCTGGCCACCATGTTTTTTGACGAATCAAGATGGCTTGAACAAACTTGGTAGAGGGTCACCCAAGGAACATTTCTGTGAAATTATATCAAAATTAACCCAGTGGCTTCAGAGGAGAAGTTGTTAAAAGCTAAGATTTAACGACGGACACCAGGCGATCACAAAAACTCACCTGTGAGCCTTCGGCTCAGGTAAAAAACCTCATGCTGTTCAGTGAATTTATATTGTTATGGGATAAACCCATCGAGAAATATTTATTTATGTTACAGGTAAGCGCAGTTTTATCTGCTTTAATTTATCTGCACTTTTGTAGCCTCATGTCATTGCATCATCCTGTCATGTTCTTGAAATCAAATGCCGCAATTTTGTTGGACTTATATTGGGTCACTGTGATCTAACATGAATGGTGAAGTCAATGGGTATGTATTTGTTATCTTTTTGGTAGAAAATAATTATTTGATAGTTTTAACATTACATACAAGCATTTAGTGTCAACATATGTTTTGCATTGAAATATTTAGCGGTGATTGAAGTGATTGAAAACCGTCATATATTACAGACATGATTCTGACATCACATATTATCAACTACATCTGTGAATGTGGCAGTCTTACAAAGCTGTTATTTAAGGTTGTTGGAGGTTTCGTACCACTACAATTTTGTACCGGGTGCTTTCATACTATTTCAGGAGGTTTCGTACCATATATGAAATATATTTTTTGTTTATTACTTTTTTCTATGTTTCCCATTCATTTCATGTACAGGTATAGAAATTAGATTTTTAACATATAAACTGATCAATGCACTTAATTACAACAATATGTGATAATTAACAGTGTTTGATAATTAAGGTACAAACACGCACACTCAAGACCAAAATAATAATTAATAAACCAATACTATCACACACTAATTACAAACAAATACAATCATAAGAATATGATTGCATCAACTTATCATGGTGTGAAATACTATATAGTTTATGCATTAATCTATGTGTGGTACGAAACCTCTCAATTTGGTACAAAATTGTGGTAGTATGAAACCTCTGTAATTCTTATGAAGTCACGCATGGTAATGGTACCTCTAAGCGTAACACAACGCTAAATTAAAATTGTATAAAAAATGTAATAAGACGTTTTTATTCATGTATTTCGCATCATTTATCTTACAAGAACATAGCCGAATATTGGAATATCAATTACTGCAATGGAATTAGTTTAAACATATTTTATTGCCAAATAAACACATATTACAATATTTATCATGCATATAAGTCAAATACAATTTAAGGCAAAAGGGTCTGGAATCAATGCAATGGAATCATGATTTTAAGCGGATATTAAATGGATCAAAACCAATGATATTACTGTTCCTACGTAAACTATGAGAATACAGTATACAATGTACATACTTAGTGGCGTCAATAGGTTTTCACTGTATTAAAAGAATTTCAAACTGATGTTGTGAATATTTAACAGAAGACATCGGAAATGTTTGATATGAGGTGTAAATGATTTTTCAAATTTTACAATATTTTGGGACACTAACTGAAACTAAATTTACTCGTTAATATAATATTCAAAAGACAATATTCTGTAAATATGGTCAAAATATGGGGACAGACGTTATTTTTTAGTAAAAATGTTAAGGGGCGGCAAATCATAGAGGACATTTTAAATATGAAATCTTTACATGTACCATCCAGAGCAAAGTAAATATATTTCATTTCACATTAACATGTTCCACTGTTATTTTACTTTAGTATGATAAGATTTCAAAATTTATATGTCCACGATTTTTTCTAAAATAATTAAATTAATCAAATATGTTTCAATTATTTCTTTCAAATAACATTGGCTTTCAACACCTTAAAAATGTATTATCTCAGTATCGCAATATGAAAAAGTCATCGAGTACCATATAATAAAACAATGGACATATGACTTTATTGACGAGTTGTCTGTTTTTCAGAACATTTAGCATATACGTAATGAACCACGTGTTCCGTAATGGCCGTTAAGTTTGTTGTAATAAAACACACATGTCTTTAACCAGAAATTATGTCGCTTTCTCCAGTGAACAGACCGTATATATGTCCTTTTGCACTGTTTTAAACATAACATTTTAGGCCGGGACCCGTGGTAAATGTAAAATATATAGATCATATCAATAGCATAGTTTATATCCGTCAACTAAAAATAACGTTCCGTGACCTTTATGTTCATATATAGTAAGTATAATGTCAAAAACGATCAAGTATTCGGGAACAGCTTTATATATTTCGGGTATTAGTTTTATAACGCAAGTAACATTACCGTGCGCGACGTCTACTTAAATGGTGCATATATCATTTGCCTGGTGTATCTTCATTGTTAAATCGTCTCAAAAACTTACCTGTTATGCCTCATGCCGACTAGATAACATTTTGTATATTGTCTCTTTTGTACCTCTCGAATACTTGTTTACTCCATTGCAAATGGCGGCCTTTTGTGCAGGGGAAATAATCTACGTATCTTGACTGTGCCCGAACCGGAAATAGAGTGAACCAGTCTGTGGAGTTTTGTAGTCTTCATAGTATGCGCGTCGCTAAAAGACAAACTTGAATTTGGAGTTCTGTCACAAGTTTAAAAACGTTGCAACACATAAAGCACATTTAATACATGCATGAGACCTGATTAGCAGTATTGCTGTTCCACTGAAATGACATCATTATCCATCTCGAGTTTCGCTATGTTCATTCGTCTATTCTCTCTATCCAACCTGATGGCGAAGGCATGTCTAAAAACTGTTATTTAGGAGATAAATCCTCAAGCTTTCACATCGAGGTAGGCCCTAAATAAAATTTGAGAAATTACAGTGTATCTTCATATAAACTCCAGTATTCATCATTTTACATGTAACGTGACTATTTTACAAATGAGTTCAGATTTGGACCGACTACAGTGTGTTTAGTCATTTAATGTGTAATGAGTCCAAGTTATCATTTAGACCAACGTCGGTTTCATTGAATATCTCAAGGTGAGATTTTCCTCATCTCAAAAAGTTTAATTTCTCTAGATGATTATAATTATGAACTGATAATTATATAAAATGACCAAACATTATTGAAATCAGAAGAAATCTTTATTCATTGTAAAAGGATAACGCGCAAAATTATCAATGTGAATTAAGCTATAGCATTTCAAAAAAATGATTTGATGGAAATCTCATGTTGAGATGTTTAATAGAGATGGGGCCTGACATTTCTGAGTTGAGGAAAATCTCACTTTGAGATGTTTAGTGAAGATGGGGCCTGCCATTTCTGATTTTATAAAAATCTCACTTGAGATGTTTAGTGAAGATTGGGCCTGCCATTTCTGATTTGATGAAAATCTCACGTTGAGATGTTTAATGGCGGTGGGACCTGACATTTCTGAGTTGAGGAAAGTTTCATGTTGAGATGTCTAGTGAGATAATGAGATAGGACAGATTTCAGATAATTGGATACGGCAGATGTCAGATAATCAGATAGGCCAGGTGTCAGATAACCAGATAGGCCAGGTGTCATATAATCAGGTAGGCCAGATATCAGGTAATCAGATAGGTCAGATAACCAGATATGCCAGATATCAAATAATCAGATATGTCAGATAAACATGATTTGAAGCCTTATGTCAAAAAGTCTTAAGGTTTTTAACATACCTCATGATCCGAAGATCAGTATAAATATGGCAAGTACTTCAAGAGAAAGCTTACAGTTGCTGTAACTTGTCCACTGATAAAACTCGAGTAGCGGTATTAGTTGTGGAAGAACAGTATGAATATGTCAAGTACTTCAAGAGAAAGCTGACAGTTGCTGTAACTTGTCCACTGATAAAACTTGAGTAGCGGTATTAGTTGTGGAAGAACGTTATAAATATGGCAAGTACTTCAAGAGAAAGCTTACAATTGCTGTAACTTGTCCACTGATAAAACTTGAGTAGCGGTATTAGTTGTGGAAGAACAGTATAAATATGGCAAGTACTTCAAGAGATAGCTGACAGTTGCTGTAACTTGTCCACTGATAAAACTCGAGTAGCGGTATTAGTTGTGGAAGAACAGTATAAATATGGCAAGTACTTCAAGAGAAAGCTTACAATTGCTGTAACTTGTCCACTGATAAAACTCGAGTAGCGGTATTAGTTGTGGAAGAACAGTATAAATATGGCAAGTACTTCAAGAGATAGCTGACAGTTGCTGTAACTTGTACACTGATAAAACTCGAGTAGCGGTATTAGTTGTGGAAGTACAGTATAAATATGGCAAGTACTTCAAGAGGAAGCTTACAGTTGTTGTAACTTGTCGAAGAACCAGCCCAGGTAGTTGTGGTGCTCTCCAGGGTCATAACACTTATTTGAACCAGACCAGGTAGTTGTGGTATTCTCCAGGGTCATTACACTTATTGGAACCACTTGCACAAGTGCCATATGTTTTATTTACAGTTTAACTTCGTTTCTTGGACAAGTTATCAAACTGAGTAATTTCATTCGTTAGCACTAAAATCGGTATGCTCGTAATGGTAAGACCACTTCAGTAATAATGTAATGGTTGCCATGGTGACTGAGATAGCACCAATAACACGTTATGTTTTGTATCCCCTTGTGATTGACGTATTTTTATTAAATTTTCCGATAAGTTTAGAGAACATCTTGAATAAACGCTGTCTGAGTGTTGTGCAGCAACAAGTGATTTCTTCATATTGACAGTCACGTATCCGATAAAGTTTGCAGTCTTTGATAGAATTAGCTGTGTGGCGGCCGCTGAAAGTCGGCCCCTACTTTGTCTCAGTGTTGGTTTTATTTCTGCTGACTTGGAATCACCGAGCTCATTCAGAGATCTCCAGGAACAGATTTGACAAAACAGCCTTATCTGCCTGTCTTGGTAGTCCAGGTTGACAAGATTATTATTTATAACCCAACAATTAAACAAGGAAGGTCATTATCCAAATGATAACATTCCGCTTGCTGGAGAAATTAATCTCTGAAAGAGAGACTATAAACCTTCCATGTCTCTTTTGTATCGAATATTACTGTTTGGTCTTTATTCTCGATTGAAAATCCATTTACGGTCTTATCTATTGACTTCATTTTACTGATATTCAAGTTATCTTCCATAGCTACACCCAGTACAAAGAGATGCGTCATCACAAATTAAGTTTCTAGCTTTTTAGAAATGCAGTAATTACTTTATGTCGTTGAGGATATTCACTTTTTGTACGTAGAGAGTTTCGAGTTAAAAAAGTGATTTTCGAGTAAGAAAGATAATTTCGAGTAAGAAAAGAGAATTTCGAGTAAAGAGGGGTAAATTGATTGATTGATTCTTTGATTCGCGACGTACCTGACATCACTCATGGTGCCAGGGTTATATAGATATCCCCATAGTGTGTACCTGACATCACAAACGATAACAGGATTTTATACACATCGTCATAGTGTGTACCTGACATCACACACGGTGTCAGGACTTTATACACACCGCCATAGTCTGTACCTGACATCACACACGGTGTCAGGACTTTACACTCACCACTATAGTGTGTACGTGGCATCACACACGGTGTCAGGACTTTATACACACCGCCATAGTGTGTACCTGACATCACACACACACACACCGCCATAGTATGTACCTGGTACCTGACATCAAACACACACACACACACACACACACACACACACACACACACACACACATAGTGTGTACCTGACATCACACACACAAAACGCCATAGTGTGTACCTGACATCACACACGGTGTCAGGACTTTATACACACCACCATAATGTGTACTTGACATCACACACACACTACCAAAGTGTGTACCTGACATCACACACGGTGTGAAGACTTTATACACACCGCCATAGTGTGTACCTGTCATCACACACACACACACACCACCATAGTGTGTACCTGATATCACATACGATGTCAGGACTTTATACACACCGCCATAGTGTGTACATGACACCACACACACACACCGCCATAATGTGTACCTGACATCACTCACGGTGTCAGGACTATATACACACCACCAAAGTGTGTACCTGACATCACACACGGTGTCAGGACTATACACACACCGCCATAATGTGTACCTGACATCACTCACGGCGTCAGGATTATATACTCAACGCCATAGTGTGTACCTGACATCACACACACCACCACCACCATAGTGTGTACCTGACATCACATACACACACCACCAAAGTGTGCACCTGACATCACACACACACACACACACACACGCACGCACGCACGCACGCACGCACGCACACTCACACACACACACACACACACACACACACACACACACACACACACACACACACACACACACACACTACAACCACCACAACCATAGTGTGTACCTGACATCACACACACACAACACCAAAGTGTACCTGACACCACACACGGCGTCAGGACTTTATACACACCACCATAGTATGTACCTGATATCACACACGGCGTCAGGACTATATACACACCACCAAAGCCTGTACCTGGCATCACACACGGTGTCAGGACTATATACACACCGCCATCACACGGCGTCAGGACTTTATACACACACGGCCATACGTCCATAACTCAAGTGTGGCAACGCTTAGCATACGTCACGATATAATAATATAAAACTTGTTGAAAGCGGCCATAACTACTACGCAAAAACTAGCGTGAGCGGTGAACACTCCATCTACTGCACTCTGACGCTACATCCCCGACAGGTTTCTTATTTAAGCATGATAATGCTTTTTTTTGTTTTGTTGTTATATATACTTTGTAATCAAACATAACACCAAACGCCGGTACATAAAAAACGAAAGAAAGAAAAAAGAAAACAAACAGAGTAAACAAGTATTGTCTATCTTGCTGAATAATAAAAACTTTTTAGACGACCCTCGATTAATGAAACTGGATAGGATGTGCATTGTGTTACCACTAGGTGGTGCTTAAGCACGGATTGTATTATGTATTTCGTAATTATCAGCCATAACAAGCACATAGGCGAACCCACGTGACAGAATGCTATGGAGTGGTGTAAAAAAACACTGGAAAGTGACTACTTCATATAAAATGTTGCAGATAACAATTTTTTTTTGACTATTGGCTTTTATAGGTTAGGTCAAATTGGAAAACTGAGTTTTCTAGACACCGATACTGTCGCTTGCACAGGCCACAATTTCAGTGTTTAGAAAAGCATAAAAAAGGTTTACCCCACCCACCCAACAACTCCTTGCCCCAAATCCCTCCACCCATTTTTTTGTTAAATAAATAAAAGTTTGATGTGGTTTATAATTATGATTATAAATGAAACTTTTGAGTTATATTTTTTTTGAAAAAATGAATATAACACTACAACCCCTATCCTCATTTTTGAAAAAAATAACTCGCTATATTTATATAGATAATCATATAAAACACATACATTTTTTATTTATTTTTGAAAAAAAAATGAGTACAAAAAAAAATGTATAAAGGTTTTTGGTGAGTTTGGTAATATATATATATTGGAGGTCTGGTAAATTTAGATGGATTGGACAGCGATACTGCCGCCTATGGTCGCATGTGCTTAATAACTCAAAGCAGAATCTGTGGATTTAGCCGTGGTAGCTCGATTACTCACTCTTGGAATAACTTACGGTGAATTATTTCATGACCTCGTATTGTTTGTTTTCGCATGGTAACATTATTTATCTCTGTATAAAACAAAAATATGGAAAATATAACGTAAGCGTCCCGTGTTATATTTTATACAGGGCACACAATCCGGATCTGCACCTGAACATTTGTGATGTTACTCATATGGTGTGTTGGAACTGGGTGCATGTTTCTTGTTTTCATAAACTGACTTCAACACACACTTACAGAACTGTTTGAAGGTTACAATGTAAAACAAGTATAGTAATTTTCAATTAAGTGACGCATGGTGAT
Organism: Panopea generosa; assembly: GCA_029582155.1. Lineage (NCBI taxonomy): Eukaryota > Metazoa > Mollusca > Bivalvia > Adapedonta > Hiatellidae > Panopea > Panopea generosa. The sequence goes on along the minus strand of CM055911.1, from coordinate 10,696,653 downwards.
ATTTTAAAAAAAGCTATTACAAAAAGTATGCACAGACTGGTGTTTGGTTAAGAATACATAAAATAGTTAACTCACATGAAAGATCGTTGCTAAAACGCCCCTCGGGTTAGTTACTATAGCGTCCACTGCAAGGTATCATTAAGTAATCAGAGTGCTTTGTTAAAATGTTCACACCCAATCACGTACTCTTTTCAGATATTTTGTGTTCGATAATGTCAAATTTTGAGATACTTGCATCACGTGACATATTCCGCGGGAAACTCATTGACTAATGAAACGCGATCGTCAGTGCTCGGTTTGCAGCTGATTGGTCGAAAGTCACGCGACAGCAAACCGAGTACTGCCGAGAAAAAATAGTCCCGCTCAGTTTGTACTGTGCCTTTGTTCTGTCAGGATGGATTTCATTTGTGGACTTTGATGGTAGCGTGAGTTAAATGTGTCTTTTTCTACTTTATAAAGATATTTTATTGCAAACTGTATCGTTTTCATTTAACTGAATACTATTTTAGATATTAATACACCTTTCTGAATTTGTACTTGTCCGGAAACCAACACAATTCATGTCCGTGTGTCTCTTGGTCTGTTTCATAATTGGCTATTGTAGATTCAATGCATTTGCTTAATAATTGTTTGATAGATTTAATGTAAATAATTACGAAGGAAGAAACTTTATTTACATGACGAGAATCGGGAGACCGAGGGACACTGTTTGATTATTCTCAAGTGAAACTTTCATTTAATTGATATCATAATTAACAGGTACACCATCAGGAAGATGGCCTCAAGAAAGATTGGCTTTGCTAATTGAGTCTCTGTAAATAAATAATTTACTTACTTGCAGATGTGTATCGGATTTTTTTTCACCGACTAGTATAATTACTGATAAACACACACACTGTCAGTAATGACTGATACTGACACCGTCACTAAATTCAAATTATTATTATGATCATGACTATAACTACTCGAATTTCGAACAAACTAAATATCATACAGGCGGACAAATAATCATAATCATGCATATATATATATTATTATTTTTTAAGTAAAAAAAATCATTTTATCAGGTTATATTTGTTGATGTATATTTTATATTGACAGTTTGGATGGTTGTATGGATACACTTGTGTGCGTGTTCAGTGTGGTTGGCTTTGGTGATGGGTGCAGCACGTACACCAGTGGTCTCGTTGTCAGTTCGTTTTGGTGATGGTATCAATGACAGTGTGGATATTTGCAGAATAAAATTATGTAAGTAAAATTTATTTTATATAGTATCTACACTTGTATTCTATTCATTAACTGATTGAAATAGTCGACCATAAAATTACCAGGACTTGGGGACCAGTACAATGGTATTTGACATTTTCTGCACAGTACATGTTATATATGGAAACTAAGTACAACCACCATCCTTCTGCAAATAACAAACAACCTTAAACAATGCCTTAGACACCGTAATAATGGAGAAATCTTCAGCATATTATTGTTTTATATATTGTCCTTCAACCAATATAAACTCGAACCAACACACGCCTCGGTGAGAGGCAAGTGATAAATTGTGTCATGGAAAATCCCCAGTGTATGCTTATGATTTTAATTGTTTAAATTAACTACCATAAATTTGTTAAATGAATTTAATATTTTCAGCATTAAGTTTAGTTGATGAAAGCAGCATATATGGTAAAAGTACAAACATTGCATCTTATCGGGAGTACACTGCACTGTTCTCTACTCAGTCTTTATGTTATATAGGTGTGCTATATATCTTACATAATTGTTCTGTTATACATTTGTGTCATACACTTTGACAACCATCTTTATTTACCCCACACAAAACACCAGGTGTGTCTTACATAGTCCATGTGCAGTCAATCAACGGCACTCATTTGCTTTTTGGTCATTTTCTAATTTTAAATAATCTTTCTACAACCAGTCTGGATGGAGATGTAGATGATAGCTTTGACTATGTATGTAAATAATCAGTTGTGATAAGTATGATAATTTAATTAATAAGTTGAGGGCCAGATGTGATATCAGTGATGGTGTTCCATACTTTGTTATTAAGAATTGCCATATGTCAATTCAACACTTAATCACTTGACCGGTTCTTGTCTTAAGAAATAACGGAATCAAAATAATGGAGATGTAAATGATACCTTAGTCATCATGCTCTTTAAAAGCTCTGCGCCACTATATGATATAATGTATTAGGATTGACTGGGATGGATTATCTCCCTTGACTATTCCGCCATTTGCTTAGCATTACACATTGTGTTTATTGTGATAAATAAAGAAGTTCGTCGTTTCGTCTAAGTTGTTCCTTTGTTTACTGGCGCTGCTATACTTTTATGTATGAGATTACCATACACTATTAAATGTATGATATTTATTATGTGTTACATTTCATTACAATTAACTGTTATGGTATATCAATAAAAAAACGAAAACATTCACACACTCAATGTTTTATTTCAGCAATTACTGTACCGTTCTCGACCATAATCTTTCTTGCTGGTGTGCGGTTCTCTATGGTTGACTGTTAACAGATAGATACAACAGAAGATAGAGTTTACTAACTTGGTAAATATTGAGACACTTTCTTATTTGGTTGATTTATATTATCTCTGTAAGTGCATAGTGTTTGTGTATTTCTCTCAAGTCCGATTCCTAGATAGAACCAGTAATGGTTATGTGAGCCAACTGCCTACAATGGGCCCAGTCTGGATTCGAACCGGCAACCTCAGTTGTGAGTTTGACACCATATACACTACACCATTGCCCACTCGGTAATTTTGTTCAATGTTTTTTGTTACAAATGAATTTTTTCTTGCACGTAGGAAGGCCGCCATCTATATTTGATATATGTCAGCCCAGACTATCAGACAGACGGTTATGTAAGCCTTTAAATATCAAACTTATTTTTACATCGATTTTGAAACAAGTTTATACAACAAATCACCTCGATGTTTTCCTGGGTAGAACCTGAACCAAACATATCCCGATGAAGTCTCTTGCTCAAGGACACCACACATGGCCGTCACGTGATGGAGGATTTAAATTTAAATTCAGACGCAAATGCACACTTTTATACTCTCAGTTTAATTCAAATGTCCATGTATTAACTGAACTGATAATTTAGGCAGTTACCTAAAATATATTGTCTAGTGTAATATGACACTTGTTTTATATGTAAAATTGAAAACAAAATGTTTAAATTTCTGCTTATTCTGGGCCTTAGTCTGTATCAGTATTATAATCGTACCGGCGCCAATTCTTTAATCATTTTACATTGTTAGCAAAACAAATTCATACAAAATGACCGTGGCGGGGATCGAACCAACGAACCTTCATTTCTATGATATTCTTCATCTAAATCATACACTTGATATATATTATGTATATTTTTAACACAATCTTGCATATAAAAATAAACTATTTGTGATTTATTGTTAAACAGGTTGTCACCCAGTAGTATTGTAATGGTGACAGGTCGTTGTGCCCGGCTGTGTTGTGATTGTGACACTGGTACAACTCCATGTAGATGGTTGGCTAGAAGACATACAGACTCGTAGCGGGGAGATGAAAGATAAGTACATTAGTAGATAGTATATATGTTTGATTGAATATTTAGTGTCATTTTTATGCCATAAAAGGCTAACAGACAATCAGTAAACGTACCCACTGTTTCATGGGTTCATGGAAGGTTAACTAGCACTCAAGCATATCCAATCTCCGCCAGTAACTGATAACTCTCCCGCTTGAATTAGTAGTGAGAGAAGAATGGCACCATATGGCGCAATGTCATAGATCAATCATTACGGTAAATGTCATAGATCAATCATCATGGTAAATGTCATAGATCAATCATCACGGTCATAGATCAATCATCACGGTCAATGTCATAGATCAATCATCACGGTCAATAGCTATACAAAGCTATTGTTTATTGTGTCTCATGTCGACTATAAACACATTTTTGTATCATCACGGAAGACCGTGGCCTTGTAGGGATCCGAACTGGCGACCCAGGATTGATAGTCAAACACGCTACCGACTGAGCTAACCAGACTAGGATAGAGAGACCTTATAAGGCATATTATATAATTGTTGTTTGTAAATATATTTTCTGAATCATCTTTCAGTACAGGTTTCAATCATACTTAAAATTATGTGCAGGGATAAGTTCTATAAATGAATGGTACCATCTGGTGTCATAAGGTGGTGCCAATATAAGACAATTTTCAGAATGTTACATTAAAGTTTACTACATGTATTTCTTCCATATCTTCGAGTATGTACTTCAATTCTACTGAAGTTTATGTTTGGGGGATAAAAAAAACATTCAATAATTGGTTCTAACCCGTGTCAGTGGGTTGTGCCAGCTGGTTTGGAGCTTTTTAAAGTAATTCTAAAAAAAAAATTGTATCTGCATGAATTGTATTTCTTGATAGAATTTTTGAAGTTATGTCCCTTGTATTATTAAAGCTTATAGATTCAAAATTTGCAGAAAAGCTAAAAATCAACCATGTTCATCTTTTAGCAATGCCATAAGTATACGAATGTTTTTGAATGAAAATTTTAAAAAATATATTTTTATTAAGTTAAGAATATTTTTTAAGTGGATTATTTCAGTCATTTAGGACAAATAAAACGTGCAAAGTTTTTTAGGGAAAACAATCAGTTGAGGCTAATCAAACAAATACAGTCAGTTAAACAAATAAAGAATACACGATGACATAGGGCAAATAACATATACAATTAATTAGGTCAAATTAAACATATATAATTAATTAGGTCAAATTAAATCTATATAATTAATTAAGAAAAATTAAAAATATATAATTAATTAGGGTAAATTAAACATATATCGTCAGTTAGGCAAATACATAATACACAATCACATAGGGAAAATAACATATACAATCAATTTGGACAAATTAATCATATATATACATGTAATTAATTAGGGCAAATTAAATATATATAATTAATTAGGGCAAATTAAACATAAATAATTAATTAGGGTAATTTAAACATATATAATTAATTAAGGAAAATTAAATATATATAATTATTTAGGGTAATTGAAACATATATAATTAATTAAGACTAATTAAACATATATAGTTAATTAGGGCAAATAAAATATAAATAATTAGTAGGGTAAGTCAAACATATATAATTAATTAGGGCAAATAAAACATATATAATTAATTAGGGCAAATTAAACATAAATAATTAATTAGGGTAATTTAAACATATATAATTAATTAAGGAAAATTAAATATATATAATTATTTAGGGTAATTGAAACTTATATAATTAATTAAGACTAATTAAACATATATAGTTAATTAGGGCAAATAAAATATAAATAATTAGTAGGGTAAGTCAAACATATATAATTAATTAGGGCAAATAAAACATATATAATTAATTAGGGAAAATTAAATATATATAATTAATTAGGGTAATTGAAACATATATAATTAATTTAGACTTTTTAAACATATATAATTAATTTTGGAAAATTAAACATATATAATTAATTTGGGAAAATTAAACATATAATTAATTAAGAAAAATTAAAAATATATAATTAATTAGGGTAAATTAAACATATACCGTACGTTAGGCAAATAAAGAATACATAATCACATAGGGAAATAACAGATACAATCAATAAGGGTAAATTAAACAAAGACAGTCAATGCAAATTAAAGAAATACAATCAGTTAGGCAAATAAAGAATACATATTCACATAGAGCAACTGACATATACAAATAAACATATATAATTATCTTTTAAAAAATGCACTATCACATAGGGCAAGTAACATATACAATCAATTATGGCAAATTAAACATAAATAATCAATTAGGGATTAAACGTATATAATTAATTAGAGCAAATTAAACAGATAAAATCAATAAATCCAAACAAAACATATAAGATATTAGGGCAAATTTAACAGAAACAATCACTTAAGGCAAATTAAATAGATACAGTCAGATAGGGTAAATAAAGAATACACAGTCACATAGGGCAAATGACATATACAATCAAAATAAACATATATAATTATTTTTTAAAGAATATACTATCAAAGAGGGCAAATAACTTATACAATCAATATAAAACCAAAAAAAATCAATATTAAACATATAAAATGAATTAGGGATTAAATGTCAATAATTAATTAGGGCAAATTAAACAGGTACAATCAATTAAGACAAATTAATAATATATAACTAATTAGAGCAAATTCAGCAGTAATACAATCAATCAGGGCAAATACCAAATACAAAAAACAGATACACAAACAATTAGGGTAACTAAAATATATAATCAAACTAACAAATACGAATATGAACGGGGTTTATCATGATTTCATATATAGTTGTGAATCATAAAAATGGCTTCTTGAAGTTTAGCGCTGCTCGCGTACACTAACATGCATTAACTTTAACATGCATTAACTTCTTAACAACCGTGTGGGACGCCAAACATTTCTGAATTCTCTTAGTTATTGTATTCATACATTTTGGTTATGAATATCATTTTGTATTTTTGTTTTAAATATATTTAAGGACATTGTTTCCAGTAAAGTTTATATTCAATATTTCATTCATATTCAATAAACAGAAATTGTTGAATTTAATTCATGTGCAAAAACAATTAAAAATATTGAATGGTAGGATTTGTCTATGCGCCATTTGTAACAAAAATGTTGTTACATTCTGCTCATATAAAACATTCCTGTGCAAGTGTTGACTATAGGTCAGGTTACAGTAGCAGAATAAAACGTTATAATTCATGGACGTAACTTCCATTTACGACCGTATATTAACTATTCTCCTGCTGTAATCGGGCAATGTTTGTTTTTGCATAATGAAATTAAATAAACTATTTTTATTGAATTGAATCATGCATATTGAATTAAAACTACAACATATAAACAATATCCTTAAGATAGAGCGATTTGTTTGAGCAAACAATAGAAAGCTTAAGTTAACCGTTAATATCAGGAGTGTTTGGTATACCCACATGGCATAATATGTTCACATTAATTATTAACACTATAGAATTTTAAGAAGCCTTTTTATGAGAACAATCAGAAAGATCGGAAAATTCTAATAGAGGGGTTGGTTTATTCGTAAAAAAATGTTTTCCATAAACATTTAATTGTGTAAGTTGCCTTTAACTCATATAATAATAATTTGCCGCACTTATAAAATAAGATATATGCCGCACTCATATGACAAGATATACGCCACACTCATATGACAATATATACACTAAACTCGTATAATAAGATATACGCCGCACTCATATGACAAAATATACGCCGCACTCATATTATAAGATATACGCCGCATTCATATAATAAGATATACGTTGCACTCATATAAAGAAATACTATAATAATACTAATATACTCGTATTTTTGTATGAAAAGAAAAAAATTATACTTTATGTATCAGATTTAAAGCGCATATTATAACTCATATATAGTATGATATATGTAAAATGTATTGTGTATATGTAATCATTAACTAAAACAAAGAACCAATAATTATTTAAAAGATATACTCATATAATCTTATATAACATACTCATAAATTAAAATATATCACATATTCATATAGTGTACCTAAAACAAAACAGATATTCATATAATATTATAAATCACTCATAAAATCACATGAAATATACTTATAAAATTATATAAAAAATAGGTAGTCAAATAATCAAATATAAACACATATAAAGTCATATAATAAAATAAAATTAAATAAAATGCTTATATGAAGTATATACTCTCATAATCTTAATAACATACAAAAATACTAAAATAAATCACATATGTCTATAATTATTAACAACTCATCATCATATAAATAAATAAAACATACTCATATAACCTTATATAACACTTATATGATTAAATATATCAAACAATCATGCAATCGTCTAATACAGTTGTTGTTATAATTTGATATAACACTCATAAAATCTAGTATAAAATATACTCATACAATTATGTATAAAGCAGGTACTCAAACAAACAAATATAAACACAAAATCATATTATAAACAAATACTCATAATGACAAACTCAAATACTAGACTATCTCATATTATTCAACACTCATATAAAAAGACACCAATTAGTCATACAGCAGATACTAAAATAATAAAATAAAAAACATGTTGAAACTCATTGATGTAATCCTAAAAGAAATATGCGTATAATAATATAAAATAATATACTCATATAATCTTATATAATGATATACTCATATTATCTTATATAATGATATACTCATATAATCTTATATAATGATATACTCATATTATCTTATATAATGATATACTCATATAATCTTATATAATGATATACTCATATTATCTTATATAATAATATACTCATATAATCTTATATAATGATATTATCATATAATCATATACCTCAAATAGCAAAATGTATCATTATTATATTCCTATAGATATATGAAACAAAAACTGATATAATTAAATAAAATGGACACATATAAGATATATAATGAATACTTCCTTCATATAAAATATACTCATAAAATAGTATATAACAATCATATACAAAAATCATGTCCAATAACTATATAATTATTTAAAAAGTCATATATAACTATATAAAATATAATATAAGATATACTCATATAATTATGTATAAAACAGATACTCTTATAATCATATATAACACATATAATATAGTAATAAAAGAGATAGAATTCACTGTAAACAACTTAAACATAAAAATAACTATAAAGGTATAAATATAAATGGGTCATCACTTAAAACAATATAATATAATATAAAATTATCTACATGCATCCCAAAATCACCAAAAATAAAATGTAAGATACAAGAGAAAATCAGCTTGAATTAGAAAAAAAATCAAATCTCACATTATTCTTTTAAATAATCCATTTAATGACCATTTTCTTACATGGGAATCATGAATTATTTCTAGTTTTTATCAAATTTTATATACTTGTTTAAAAAAAAAAAGGTTGCAACATTTAAAATAACTAAAATTCAATATTTTTAAGAAATGGCATTGCTAAACACTTTAACTTGAACCTTTAGGCTTTATATGAACCTATCTTTCGGCCTGTAGTGATTATAAATACGTTATACAAGAGGCACTCTTCAAAAAGAAGAACTGCGTCTTGTAAATGTGCGTGGTCTTTAGACACATATACACTTGTGTATGTGCGTTATAAACGTACAGACGTATCTCCTCATTTATACATAGTTCCGATACATAATAATGTCTCATTTGGCACTGAGTTTTATTTATTTATTCATTCATTTATTATTTAAAAAAGACATTGTCAAAACAAAAAAATTAAAAAAAATTATATTACTCGGAGCTATGTATCAAGTCCGTTGAAGCAATATTTAAACACATTACACATACAACACACCACACATACCTGCACAAGTGTTTTAGATGTTCATGGTTGATTTTAAGTAAAATAAATGCCTATGACTTTGTTATCACTTTAAGTCTATTGAACTTGTTGAACACAGAAGTATGAAACAAAACTGAAAAAATTCAATGGACTTAACTGTCAGTTTTTTAATTTAATTGTTTGCTTTCTGCATGGTTATGACGGATTTTGTTATTTTTTGTGGATGGACAGGTTGGAAGGTTTGTGGGTTTACCAGAACTTCAGATGTGGAGTTGACAGTTACGATACACTACTGAGGACTGTGCAATGTTTCATCAGATACCAGGTAAATAAAGTAATGAATGAAAAGCTTGATTTTCATGAAACTTGGTAGTTTTCCCCTGTTTAAAATGTATATTTGCTATATTTAACACCATTATCAATACATCTCGGGTTATATAGATGGCATGTTTTAATGGTGTAGACAGAATTGTAATGAATCAGAGATGCCATTCTTTCGCAAGTAATAGCCAAATTTTTCACAAACATATTTCGACCAAGATGAGCTCGAACCCCTCAAACTCATTCATAAGTGAACGATTTTGAACATTAGTTTATCAACATGTCTTGTGTTATATATGGCACTCAGTTGTATAAGTGAAGGAAAAAATTAGAATTAATCTGAATTTAACTATCATCTTTCCGCAAGTAGCTGGCAAACGTTTTAACAAACTTCTAGCCAAGCTGGGCTCGAACCCCCGGCCTCAGAGATGAGGGTTTGATAAGCTTGAAACTTGAGTTAAGTTAAGAATATGATCTACAAATTGTTTTCATTCCTTATTAGTTGTGTTAGTAAGGATTCACTCTGAAAGTTTGAATTAGCATTACATTTGGGAACATTTACAAATTTGTGATAGAGAGGTCAATTAATGCATAAATTAGATACAGGAATATAAAGCTACATATATGTAACACATTTTTGTCCGTCCCTATGTTTCAAACTACCTCAGATACTAAGCATCCACACTTTAATACAGTTTAACTAAGCTCTGGGTATAATCATCACCACAAAGTGGACATGCATATATTTTCACTGCATTCTCACCAAAAGTTATGCCACTTTTGCCAGAGTAAATTCCCAATATGTGAGTGCAAAGAATGGATTATTTTGAATAAATTACGTCAAGATCAAATTAAGCTTACCGTTTACATTTATAGATACTGACTTTAGGAATATAATGGGTGGGTCTTGACCATGAAATGGTGGTAGAGCAACGGACACATAATTAAAGGTAGAGGGCCGTGGGATTGATCCCCGACCAGGTCATGTGTTTTGTCCTCAACCAAAATAATTTTTTCTCCGTGATGATTGATTTACGACATTTATTTGCATTGGAATTTGTCCCTCATGACTGATTCAAGTGGGTAAATTACACATGGAAATGTGTGTGCTTGAGTACTGGTTAGCCATCCATGATCCCAGGAAAGAGTGGTTAGCTTAACTGATAATCTGTTAGCCCTCGATGGCATAAAAATGACGCCTTGTATTAAAATTCTACTGATGAAAACCATATGTTGCAAACACTTATTTCACAATTAATGTAAAATGAGTGAGTTTTAACTGAATTAGAACTTACAGAACAAACTTGAACATGTTTCCAAATGAAATGCAATAATTCATATATAATTTACATTATGTGCGGAAAGGATAAGAATGCATTCATTTTGCAGGTTTGGATGAAGTTTTTGGTGGAAGCCAGAAGTGGAGAAGAATACACTGGACATCATCACCTTGTTCTTATTGTATTTAAAGAGGTCTCACATGTATCTCACCAATATTTTTTTTAGATAGGCAAACTACATTTTTATAACTGCATATCTAAATATAATTTTTTTATAGAAATTCTGTTTCAAAATATGTCTGTCATATGGAACACGTGATCCATCAAAATATTAATGAACACAACGCAAGATTAATTATAATAACGTAAACAGTCATTATGTCCTAACTTGTGTTCCTTTTTATGATTCATGAAACCTGCACGTGGAAGGTCATGGGTTCGATCCCCGGCCGGGTCTTACCAAAGACTTGATAAATGGTACTAGAAGCTTCCTCCCTTGGCACTCAGCATTAAGAGGATAGTTCTAGGTCTGCTCGGCCAGATGTCAGTATAATGTGACTGGTCGAGGTATCATACCGTGTGTCTGCGGCATGATACTCCAGTGTGGCAATGCTTAGAATACTGTCTCAAGTAGACAACATTGCTATATGCTTGAAATATTGTTTAAAGTGACCCTACAAACAAACAAAAAATACAATGATTCATGAAACGTGTACTGATACAAAGATATAGGTGAGGCCTCTGTATATGTACTGTAATTTATCTATGTTAGTGTATAAAATATATAAAGTGCTTCCACTACTTCTAGTATATGCTAATTTATGTACAGGACACGCAACAAGTACACTCATATTTGCGGAGTATCAGCCACTGTTATATATATATATACGAACATAAACAAACTCACAGACTTTGTTTAGTACGAGGTTTCTAAAAATATGAAATACAAATTGAATGTTTCGTTAAATTTAATCAATTCCAAGAATTAGAATAAAATAAAATATCAACAGTAGAAAGAAATGAAATCTTTCAAAAATGCTTCACTTTAAATTCATTTTAAACTTGTTTGGTGTCCTAAATTTGATCAAGATTTTGTTTTTATAGATTTTTGTTAGGTTTAGATTTTGTTGTTGACCTTTTTTAGAGTCCTTTAAATTATTGTTTAAAAGCAAACACTATCTTAGAGGCTATTGAATTGTTTTCGAGTTATTAAGCCGTATGAGGGTCATTTTCCTTTGCCGCTAAACATAAACATAAAAAAGGAAATAAAATTAGAATAGCGTACCATCTGAAAAGAGTGTTATTGACATTTGTAAATAGCTTATAGAATAAATATAATAGTCAATTATCATTATTTTCATTAAAAACATAACATAAAAACAGCTAAAGTAATAACAATAAAAATAGGAGAGAAATCTAAACTTCTTGTCACTAGGCTATGTTAAAATTAAGACAGGTGATTTTGTTAATTACTGAAATTTATCAATTTAATTAAATTAATTCTTTACTTATATATGAAATAAGACTGTTTTTACCATTTTCTAGCTATGATCGAATTATTTCCCTTTTTTCTATTTGACTTAAATTCATTTATAAAATTAAGCATAATATTAATAAAATTATCTTCCTTTTTTTAAAAAGATGAGTTTATTTCACATTCTTTACTTTTTTCGAAATTTCGCTTTAAGATATTGTATTACAAAAATAAGAGAAAAAAAACACTAAAATCATAATAATAAACAAATATGAGAAATACTGAAACTTAAACTTCTTGTCAAAAATCAAAACTTACAGGGTTATGTTAAAATTAAAACAGGTTACTTTGTTTATTATGGAAACACTCTAAACAAATTACTTCTTTGCTTATATATGAAAATTGATGGTTTTTTACCACATTACCTCCCTTTATTGAAAATTTGAGATTTAGATGTAACATTTTCGATTTGGCTTAATAAAATTACCTCCCTTTATTTATTTCTTTTTCATTTGTTTTATTCAATTTATTTTATTTTTGTTTAATCCATTTACTTATTTATTTAATTTTTTTTTTTATTAATCTTTTTATTTATTTATTTATTTATTTATTTATTTATTTATTTATTTATTAAATAATAGTATTGGTATTAAAAATTCATAACCTCCCTTTATTGAAATTTATTTAAATTGTATATGAATTTTTTTTTTTTTTTTTTTTTAATCTTTTAATTTTATTTATTTATTTAGTTATTTAGTTATTTATTTATTTGATAATAGTATTGGTATTAAAAATTCATAACCTCCCTTTATTGAAATTTATTTAAATTGTATATGAAATTTTTAATTTATTTAATTTTTTTTTTTTATTAATCTTTTTATTTATTTATTTATTTATTTATTTATTTAATAATAGTATTGATATTAAAAAATCATAACCTCCCTGTATTGAAATTGATTCAAATTGTATATGAATTTTTTAATTTATTTAATTTTTTTTTTTTTTTTTTTAATCTTTTAATTTTATTTATTTAGTTATTTAGTTATTTATTTATTTGATAATAGTATTGGTATTAAAAAGTCATAACCTCCCTTTATTGAAATTTATTTAATTTGTATATAAAATTTTTAATTTATTTAATTTTTTTTATTTTTTTTTTATTAATCTTTTAATTTTATTCATTTAGTTATTTATTTATTTATTTATTTATTTATTTATTTATTTATTTAATAATAGTATCGATATTAAAAAATCATAACTTCCCTTTATTGAAATTTATTTTGTTTATGAAATTTAAATCTAACAATTTCGATTCAACTTAAACTTATTGATAAAATGAAGTATCGAGATAATCAAATTACCTCCCTTTATTGAATTCATATGCGATTTAAATCTAACATTTTTTGATATGATTATTGATTAAATGAAATACTGAGAATAAAAACCCGTCTTTATTAATAATTGTATATGAGTTTTATAAAACAATTCAATTTGCTTAAAAATTGTTAATTAAATGAAATATTAAGAATAGAATTATTTTCCTTTATTGAAATTATATATTAAATTATCGATTTGTCTTACATTTATTTACAATTATTTATTTACATTATTGTTTAGTTTTTATATCAAAATTTCACAAATAATTCCATTATTAAATACATAAACCTATTGTATATGCAAATACATTTATTTGTAGCATAATTATGAAAAAAAATTACCCCTCTATAACTTTTTATGCGAAATTAAACAAATCTGTACCATTTTCAATTTGACTTGAAATTATTCAATGAAATAATATCACTTTAAAAATTACCTCATTTATCAAAATTTATTTCTTATTTATCTGTAAAATTATTGATTTGAATTAAATAACGTCCCTTTATAGTAACATAGGTTTTACATGATTAAGTAACGTTTTATCATTTCACAATCTTGTCCGAGCTATAACATTTTTAATCACAGAAAAATTCTGAAAAGTAATATGAAAATAAATCACCTCCCTTTTTTAACTTTTATTGCATAAAGAATTAAATATGTATGTTTAATTATTAAGTTGATTTCTTTATATTGACAAATAACTTATATGGAATATAATAATCCATTAACATCTTAAGTGTATTACTATAAATGATTATTAAAGGTTAAAAATAGAATTACCTCCCTTTATTGACCAATAATTTTATCTATATCTGTGGATACTGATTTAATTTCTTCCCTTCATTGACTTATAAGTTATCTTATATAATAGTTAGTTAATAATAAAATAAAATTTAATGATTACGGAAGATAGAAAAAGATAATAATCCAATTTAATTATGATTTATCAATTACCTTGTTATTAATGACTTATCATACATGTATATCAAATGCATAAGTCTTGTCTCCTTCCTTTTTAAATATTTGACATTAAGATATTAAATTGAATATTCAAATGTACCATAGTACCTAACTCTCTCTCTCTTTATAAATAAGTGATTGTTTATGAACCTGAGGTTACCTGTAACAAAAATTGATTAAGGAAATACATGCCAAAACTTAATTACCTCCTTTTATTGAAAAAAACAAACTGATTACAAATGTTTTAATTGAGCTGTACATGTCAGCAATGGTTCAGGATTTCATATAATTATTTAAAGAGGTGGGGAAGATACAATTTTCTGAACTGTATTATGTGGGCTATGTTTTAGAGAGGGCATATCTGAAAGCGATTGTAGTGTGGGGGTGGGTGGTCACAGGTGGTAATATATATATTTAGCTGTGGGTGAGGTGCACCATGACTTTTGTGCTGGATTTTTACTCAATTTAATTATATATTCCATATATTAGACACGAGCATATAGTATGTGGAAGCACTTAGTTTGTTATTATCATGTAGAATGTACACACATGTCTGCCACCACATATCAACTTTTGTATAGGCTTCATCAATATGATAAATAAAAGTGGTCTACCACAAGGTTAAATATAAAGTACATGTATCATATCATATTTTTGAATTCCTGTGCTTTTGACACAAATTGCAAAACTGGTATACATATATTATTATTTTTTTAAATACAATATTTATACATTGAGATTAACCGTCAATTTTCCTTCAAGCTGACTAACTAACCTTTCACTTGTAACATTAATCTAATATACTGACTCACAATTCGAAGACAATATGAACACTGTGACCTATATACAAAGAGACATAGTTTAAGCGCTATATATATGACTTATATACAAAAAGGACTCGTGTGACCTATATAATTGTGCGACCCCTATAGACCTGCATACTTGCCAGTTTTCTGAATCCGAAACATTACTTGCATATATAACCTTATGAAGGAAAGTTTATTGTTAAGTTAACATGCAAAATACAATATCTTGTTAATTAATATGTTGCAACTTTCTACAAAAAGAGAATAAAAGTCTTTAATAAATGAATATTTTATCAAAAAATTAGAACTCGGCTTTATTTATTTTTTTTTAAAATAAAATTAACCATTCTCAAGAGTTAAATGACAGTTAAACGTAATGGTTGGTGTTACGTGTGTGTACCTGCATGACGTAAAATATATTTCATAAGTAATGTTTATAGATTGCTTTTTGGTATTTATTTTTAAATTTAAATTAAGATTCTTTCTTTTGTATGTTGTTTATTCATCCATTGATCCACAGAGGAAAAAAATTATATATATTTATTTTTGATTATTTACATATTTACTTTTTTTACAATATTGTAACATTGTTGATTTTTGTTCTTTATTTTATTTTAACCCAGCCACTTTACGCACCGTACCCTATCCCATCCTACCCACATTCCCCTACTCTACCCTACCCAAGCCTGCTCTGCCCTGCCCTACCCTACTCATATATTCTACATACTACCCTACTCTACACTACTCATATATTCTACATACTACCCTGCCCTGCCCTGCCCTACCTTACCATACCCTAGCCTAGCCTAGCCTTCCCTGCCCTGCCCTGCCCTGTCCTGCCCTGCCCTGCCCTGCCCTGCCCTGCCCTGCCCTGCCCTGCCCTGCCCTTCCCTTCCCTGCCCTGCACTGCCCTTCCCTACCCTGGCATATCCTATTCATATATTCTGCATACTACCCTACACTACCCTACTCTACCTTACCCTACCCTACCCTAGCCTAACCTACACCTCACCTCACCTCGGCTCACATTACCTTACCTTACCTACTTTACCTCACCTAACTTAACCTTAACCCTACCTAACCTACCTTAACCTTACCTCACCTACTTTAACCTTATCTAACCTACCTTACCTTACCTAACTTAAACTTACCTAATCTACATTAACCTTACCTTACCTACCTTAACCTTAACCTAACCTACCTTAACCTTTACCTTACCTCACCTCACCTACCTTAACCTACCTTAACCTTACCTCATCTACCTTAACCTTACCTAACTTACCTCACCTATCTTAACCTAACCTAACCTACCTTACCATACCTTACCTACCTTAACATAACCTACCTTAACCTTAACCGTACCTCACCTCACCTACCTTAACCTTACCTAACCTACCTTAACTTACCTACCTTAACCTTACCTAACCTACCTTAACCTTACCTCACTTCACCTACCTTTACCTTAACCTTACCTCACCTCACCTACATTAACCTTACCTAACCTACCTTAACCTTACCTCACCTACCTTAACCTTACCTCACCTACCTTAACCGTACCTCACCTCACCTACCTTAACCTTACCTAACCTACCTTACCATACCTTACCTACCTTAACTTAACATAACCTACCTTAACCTAAACCGTACCTCACCTCACCTACCTTAACCTTACCTAACCTACCTTAACTTACCTAACTTAACCTTACCTAACCTACCTTAACCGTACCTCACTTCACCTACCTTAACATTATCTAACCTACCTTAACCTTACCTACCTTAACTTTACTTACTTAACCTACTTTAACTTACATAACTTAACATTAACTTTAACCTTAACTAACTTAACTTTACCTTACCTAACCTACCTTAACCTTAATCTAACCTACATTAACCTTAACCTTACCTCAGATTTCCTACCTTAACCTTACCTAACATACCTTAACCTACCTTAACCTTACCTTACCTACCTTAACCTTACCTCACCTACTTTAACCTTATCTAACCTACCTTACCTTACCTAACTTAAACTTACCTAATCTACCTTAACCTTACCTTACCTACCTTAACCTTAACCTAACCTACCTTAACCTTTACCTTACCTCACCTCATCTACCTTAACCTTACCTAACTTACCTCACCTACCTTAACCTTACCTAACCTACCTTACCATACCTTACCTACCTTAACTTAACATAACCTACCTTAACCTTAACCGTACCTCACCTCACCTACCTTAACCTTACCTAACCTACCTTAACTTACCTAACTTAACCTTACCTAACCTACCTTAACTTTACCTCATTTCACCTACCTTTACCTTAACCTTACCTCACCTCACCATTAACTTTAACCTTAACTAACTTAACCTTACCTTACCTAACCTACCTTAATCTTAATCTAACCTACATTAACCTTAACCTTACCTCACATTACCTACCTTAACCTATTTAACATACTTTAACCTACCTTAACCTTACCTTACCTACCTTAACCTTACCTAACCTACCTTAACCTTACCTAACCTACCTTAACTTACCTAACCTAACTTAACCTTACCTAATCTACCTTAACCTTACCTAACCTACCTTAACCTTACCTAACCTACCTTAACCTTAACTTAACCTACCTTAACCTTACCTCACCTCACCTCAACTACTTTTACCTTACCTCACCTTACCTCACCTACCTTAACTTACCTAACCTAACTTAACCTTACCTAATCTACCTTAACCTCACCTCACCTACCTTAACCCTACCTAACCAACCTTAACCCTACCTAACCAACCTTAACCTTACCTCACCTACCTTAACTTACCTAACCTAACTTAACCTTACCTAACCTACCTTAACCTTACCTCACCTCACCTCAACTACCTTTACCTTACCTCACCTCACCTACCTTAACCCTACCTAACCAACCTCTTAACCTCATCTCACCTACCTTAACCTTACCTAACCTACCTTAATCTTACCTAACCTACCTTAACCTTAACTTAACCTACCTTAACTTACCTCACCTCACCTCAACTACCTTTACCTAATCTACCTTAACCTAACTTACCTTATTAACCTAATAACCCTAACATACCTCTTAACCTTACCTACCTTAACTTTACTTAATCTTACCTAACGTAACATGACCAACATCAACTTAACCTACCTTAACCTAACTTACCTTATTAACCTTACTTACCTCACCTACCTTAAACTAACCTGCCGTAACCTAACTTACCCCCTAACCCTAACCTACCTAACCTAACTTACCTTACCTACCTTAAAAATTTAGGAGTGAACATCGCTCACCAAAAAAAAGGTGTGAAATTTAGGAGTGAACATCGCTCACCAAAAAAAAAGGTGTGAAATTTAGGAGTGAACATCGCTCACCAAAAAAAAGGTGTGAAATTTAGGAGTGAACATCGCTCACCAAAAAAAAAAAGGTGTGAAATTTAGGAGTGAACATCGCTCACCAAAAAAAAAGGTGTGAAATTTAGGAGTGAACATCGCTCACCAAAAAAAAAAGGTGTGAATTTTAGGAGTGAACATCGCTCACCAAAAAAAAAGGTGTGAATTTTAGGAGTGAACATCGCTCACCAAAAAAAAAAGGTGTGAAATTTAGGAGTGAACATCGCTCACCAAAAAAAAAAGGTGTGAATTTTAGGAGTGAACATCGCTCACCAAAAAAAAAAGGTGTGAATTTTAGGAGTGAACATCGCTCACCAAAAAAAAGGTGTGAATTTTAGGAGTGAACATCGCTCACCAAAAAAAAAAGGTGTGAATTTTAGGAGTGAACATCGCTCACCAAAAAAAAGGTGTGAATTTTAGGAGTGAACATCGCTCACCAAAAAAAAAAGGTGTGAATTTTAGGAGTGAACATCGCTCACCAAAAAAAAGGTGTGAATTTTAGGAGTGAACATCGCTCACCAAAAAAAAAAGGTGTGAATTTTAGGAGTGAACATCGCTCACCAAAAAAAAGGTGTGAATTTTAGGAGTGAACATCGCTCACCAAAAAAAAAGGTGTGAATTTTAGGAGTGAACATCGCTCACCAAAAAAAAGGTGTGAATTTTAGGAGTGAACATCGCTCACCAAAAAAAAGGTGTGAATTTTAGGAGTGAACATCGCTCACCAAAAAAAAGGTGTGAATTTTAGGAGTGAACATCGCTCACCAAAAAAAAAAAGGTGTGAATTTTAGGAGTGAACATCGCTCACCAAAAAAAAAAGGTGTGAATTTTAGGAGTGAACATCGCTCACCAAAAAAAAGGTGTGAATTTTAGGAGTGAACATCGCTCACCAAAAAAAAGGTGTGAATTTTAGGAGTGAACATCGCTCACCAAAAAAAAAAGGTGTGAATTTTAGGAGTGAACATCGCTCACCAAAAAAAAAAGGTGTGAATTTTAGGAGTGAACATCGCTCACCAAAAAAAAGGTGTGAATTTTAGGAGTGAACATCGCTCACCAAAAAAAAGGTGTGAATTTTAGGAGTGAACATCGCTCACCAAAAAAAAAAGGTGTGAATTTTAGGAGTGAACATCGCTCACCAAAAAAAAAAAGGTGTGAATTTTAGGAGTGAACATCGCTCACCAAAAAAAAGGTGTGAATTTTAGGAGTGAACATCGCTCACCAAAAAAAAAGGTGTGAATTTTAGGAGTGAACATCGCTCACCAAAAAAAAAAGGTGTGAATTTTAGGAGTGAACATCGCTCACCAAAAAAAAAAGGTGTGAATTTTAGGAGTGAACATCGCTCACCAAAAAAAAAAGGTGTGAATTTTAGGAGTGAACATCGCTCACCAAAAAAAAAGGTGTGAATTTTAGGAGTGAACATCGCTCACCAAAAAAAAGGTGTGAATTTTAGGAGTGAACATCGCTCACCAAAAAAAAGGTGTGAATTTTAGGAGTGAACATCGCTCACCAAAAAAAAGGTGTGAATTTTAGGAGTGAACATCGCTCACCAAAAAAAAGGTGTGAATTTTAGGAGTGAACATCGCTCACCAAAAAAAAAGGTGTGAAATTTAGGAGTGAACATCGCTCACCAAAAAAAAGGTGTGAATTTTAGGAGTGAACATCGCTCACCAAAAAAAAGGTGTGAATTTTAGGAGTGAACATCGCTCACCAAAAAAAAGGTGTGAAATTTAGGAGTGAACATCGCTCACCAAAAAAAAGGTGTGAAATTTAGGAGTGAACATCGCTCACCAAAAAAAAGGTGTGAATTTTAGGAGTGAACATCGCTCACCAAAAAAAAGGTGTGAATTTTAGGAGTGAACATCGCTCACCAAAAAAAAGGTGTGAATTTTAGGAGTGAACATCGCTCACCAAAAAAAAAAGGTGTGAAATTTAGGAGTGAACATCGCTCACCAAAAAAAAGGTGTGAATTTTAGGAGTGAACATCGCTCACCAAAAAAAAGGTGTGAATTTTAGGAGTGAACATCGCTCACCAAAAAAAAGGTGTGAATTTTAGGAGTGAACATCGCTCACCAAAAAAAAAAGGTGTGAATTTTAGGAGTGAACTACAACATAACCACTTCCAACAATAACATTACCAACAACAACAACATAACCAGCACCATCAACAACATTTCCAGCAACAACAACAACATTACCACTACCAACTACAACATTGCCAAATACAACTACAACAAAACCACCACCAAAAACATTAAAGCGAGCTACAAATGGTTTAGTTAAGGAATCTGTCCGGAGATTCGCTTTTGATAACACCTAAGCAGGCGTGCGTGCGTGCGTTTAAACAACGCTTAAAAGTAAAAAAAAAAACATTGACGTAGGTGACAACCATATTTTCTAAGAAATGAGTAAAATTCAGCCGTTAAGTGTCTATTATATTGACCTTTCAAGTTTGCGAGCGGGTCCCCGTATCCCAATAGCGGGAGTAGAGTAGAGTAACCGCCACACTACCCCCAGGCTGACTCAGCTCAATAATTGACGTACTCTTACGCTAATTAGAGTATCGTTTACTTACAAAATACTTATAATAACGTTAAGTTACTCAAAAAGCAAGCCGTTCCTGTTGAAAGGAAATTTTATTAATTGAAATAAAATAGTATCTGGCATTTGTGTGAGATAAATGCATAATAAATGGGTGTTGTGTAATTAATGTCGATTGAAAAGCTTACTATGGCTTATGTAGAATTTTAAGCGTTGCCACACTTGCGCAGACATAGGGTATGGTACACCACTCAGTCACATTATACTGACATCGGGCCGACAAAGCCTAAAACCATCCTCTATATGCTGAGCGCCAAGCCAGGAAGATTCTACCATTCCTGGTAACAGAGGGTCGAACCCACGTGACTTTCCGCATGCCAGACAGACTTTCTACCCCAGAACTATCCTCTATATGATGAGCGCCAAGAGAGGAAGATTCTACCATTCCTGGTAACAGAGGGTCGAACCCACGTGACTTTCCGCATGCCAGACAGACTTTCTACCCCAGAACTATCCTCTATATGATGAGCGCCAAGAGAGGAAGATTCTACCATTCCTAGTAACAGAGGGTCGAGCCCACGTGACCTTTCGCATGGCAGACAGACGCTCTACCCTAGAACTATCCTCTATATGCTGAGCGTCAAGCGAGGACGATTCTACCATTCCTAGTAACAGAGGGTCAAACTACGGTGTTCCGTTAGGGCCCTCGTGTTATCGCTTTGTCAGCAAGCATACGCGATGCCACGATGACACGATGGTGATTGTACGATGACACGATGGTGATGGTACGATGACATCGTGTCATCGTCAATGTGCCATCACCATCGTGTCATCGTACCGTCACCATCGTGCTATCGTAGTATCGTGCCATCACCATCGTGTTATCGTGGCATAGCCTTCCTGTAAGACATGCACAAAAAAGTAAATAATGGAATACATCATGGATTCAAGTATTCGGGGTTAATATGTGTTCGTTTAAACATACCAGGAGATACAAAATGCTGCTGAGCACTTAAAAGGGAATTTATATCAGATAAACAATCGTGTGTTTTCTTTTTATATTATAATCACTGAAAGTGAGCTATTTGCGCGTGCAAATATGTTATTACGTGAATGACAAATCATTGAGAAGGTACACATTATGATTATAGTAATTTCGACAGATTCACAACAGATAAACAACAGACAAATCTTAAATGATAAAATAGCTGGTGTATATAATACCGATGCGTGGCATAGTGGTGTGTAGAGTTGACACTTTTACTTATACGACTACATCTATTTTGGGTTGAGTTTACTTCTTTTCCTTTGCATTCGTTTCATTTCAAAACGTATTATATATATATTTTAAATATGTTTGACTTGGAGGTTGTGGGTTCGATTTTTAAAAAAAATACAACTGAATATGTCTTGTTTACACGACAAAAGCATATGCTGTATATAAATGCGGGCTATATCACACACCCAGAAAGCCCCGCTCGGTCCGAAACCTCTATGTGAAAATGTTTGCCGGTTATTAGCGGAAGGATGGTAGTTCTACTCAGATTGATTTTGAGGTTTTCATCCACCAATCAAACCTGATATGTCATATATACTTTATCAGGTGCTGAAAATGGCGTTCAATCCCATTAAAAATGATATGTAAAGCTCTGTCATTTATAAGTTTAAAACATGAAGAGAAATACAGCTCGACCAAATTGCACTGGAATGTCATTGTTGTCATCATTTTATTGTTGTTCTTTTTCCATCAGTTACCGTTCGTTGAAATGACACTTGCCGAGACATAGACTGAAGCGACATCATAGTTGGAACACTAATCAGATTCAAGTTGCCATGCACGTAATAAATAGTATATCACAATACATTTTGTCACGCAATTCACTTTCTTGATTCAATACCAAAAATATCCTATTCAACATCATATTACTTACAATTAAAGTACGCTTGTTTGTAAATTAGTATTCAACCAAAGTTAAATTTAAGTCACTGTAGAAAATTGTGAAGGTATTCACTTTAAATATGAATCAGTAGTTACATGCTGCACAACCATCTCTAATTTGGCACACACACAAACACGCACGCACGCACGCACGCACGCACGCTCTCTCTCTCTCTCTCTCTCTCTTCTCTCTCTCTCTCTCTCTCTCTCTCTCTCTCTCTCTCTCTCTTCTCTCTCTCTCTCTCTCTCTCTCTCTCTCTCTCTCTCTCTCTGGTATTCTGTCCACAGTTACGGTTCAGTTTAGGACCAACTTTCTGGGGACACAGTGAACCAATATACATACAGAAGAGAATCGATTGTTTCCTTGTTCTTCAGGTTCCAATAATGTCATTCTCTCCATGCATAAATTATAAAAAATGAACGACAACAGGAAAATACAAAAAACAGTATGGGGACTTCGTCCAACAACGCTGAAAGAGAGAAAGTGTCTCTCAGTTTTCAGACACTTTTCCGGGGTCGTTTAGCAAAAGAGAAAAATACCCTGTGGGGACTCAAGTAGCAATAATGGTGGAGACTTGTCCAACAACACACAAGGAGAGAACATATGTCTCAGAATTCATAGAAATTTTGTGGGGTCATAAAAATGTCAGTCTCTCACGTCCACAAAAGCTATGAAAACCTCTCATAATGGATTAGTGGAAGTACAGTTATACCTGTGTAAGTGGTCACTTCTTTTAAGCAGCCACCTGTCTTAAGCAACCATTTTTTCTATTTCCTATTTCTATGCTTTATGAGTAAATTAACCTCTATTAAGCAACAACCTGTCTTAAAAGGCCACTTTTGCTCCTTCTCTTGACTGGCTGCTTAAGACAGGTTTGACTGTATTTGTATAGTTTCTAGAACATTACAGGATATATGATGGTGAATATGTGGGATGGGGCAAAAGATTACAGGCTGTAAATATAGTGGATATGTATACGGTAGCATATCACAGTGAAAGGTGAGTCCTAAATTTGAAATAGAGTGCAGCTGAGAATGGGCGGGTTGCGTTAGGAAGGACTTTTTAGAATGTGATCAAATGCTGGCATGGTGGGTTTTCTGCCCAGAAAATTCATTTGAATGAGTTTTTGACAGCTGACGACAGACTTAGGGTGATACCAATTGATGACCTTGAGCTCTGCTATGAAAACAGCAGTAAACTATACACAGGCTTGCTCTCTTTGATTCACTTGACCAAGCGGAATTTGTTTGTTAAGGTCCACAATTTACTAAACACTTTCACTCGATTGCAAGTCAATGATTCAAACCCAGCTACATTGAACTGTTGGTTGTAGCATGCAGATATGGTATGTGAAAATGTAGTCATGTAGATAATCTCAGGCTGTTCTTCGAGCAAAACAAGAAACAATCCCGTCTGATTAGCAAAATAGGGAGAGTGTATGTATACGGACTTCAAGGTACATGCTTTCCGCGACAATTGGGTTGAAGACATTGTGTCTAAGGCCTATCGTCCACCACGGCTGATTCAAGTGGAGAAGTTGCCAGTAACTTGCGGAGAATAGGTTAGTACTGGTACAGAATCCAGGATCACTGGTTAGGTTACCTGTCGACCGGTATAGGACTGAAATACTGTTGAATAAGACTTGCCAACAATAAAAGTCCCCTAACGAAGGGGGCATTTGTCATATTTGCTGCCATAGGAACCAAATTTTTTATGGTGAAACTAAATTGAAGGACCTGTTTAATCTCCAAATAACTAGCCATCTATAAACCAGGTTACATGAAAGTATCTCTTGTACTTGTAAAGTTAACACAGGATCTATCTTTTGTGAATGATGGATGGAATGACAGATGGACGAACAGACAGACGAACAGACACAATAAAATGATGTGCAATTTCTTCATATTGCTTTCTATCTATGTTCCAGGTATCATGAAAACATATCTTGTACTTTTAAAGTTATGGCAGAATCCACCATGTTTTACTGACGGATAGGCAAACAGACGAATGGAGAAAATAAAATAACGTTCATGTTTTCCATATTGTCTTCTATCTTTTTCTTAAGTTTCATAAAAAAAAAAAAAAAACTCTTGTCCTTTTTAAGGTATCGCAGGATTCACTATTTTTGTCATATTTTTGGACCATTTGTAGCCATAGCAACCACATTTGTTGCCATAACAATATGAAGCAAGTGCGTATTCTCCATTTTGCCATCTATCTATGTTCAAAGTTTCAAAAAATATCATGTACTTATAAAGTTATTGCAGGATCCCACTTCTCTGTGTGGAATTTTGTCATATTTTTAGACTATTGTTGCCATAGCAACAAAACAAAATAAAAGCACGTGCATATTCTCCATATTGCCATCTATCCATGTCCAAGTTTTATGAAAAAATATCTAGTTCTTCTTAAATTATCGCAAGATCCCTATGTGTGTGACGGTCTGACAAGGGGGGGGGGGGACCATAAGTCATCATCATCATTGTTTTCATCATCTTCATCATCATCATTTTCATCACAATCATGGTTATCGTCATTTGTTTAGGCGTTCTTAACATCCCTTGTTTGTTTTTTTTATCCTACATAAAAGTCACTCTAGATCCAAAACTACGCCTTTCCTTCAACCAACAACGTTTTAATATACTCATATTTATATTAAATATCACGAGTATTATGTAAAAATGCTTTTATGCTTTTTATGCTTCTTATCTACATAAATATAGAAATTCATCGACTTTTGTCTCGATGCGCACAGAAATATTCATTGTCCTAAATTTTCTGCAGAGAAAAGGCGACATGTTGACAAAACTTGACGTGTTTCTATTCTTTCTGCGGACAAAATGCGTCAAACGGACAAAAAGCGCCTGTACACACGGGCGTTTTGTCATGATATTTAGGAAAAGTGATCATGCCTCCTGGTATGACGTATCATAATAATTTCAATATTCAAAGGAATCCAAGGAACATTTTTCTTAAATTATTTTTAAATCGGGCTAGCAGTTTCTGACAAGAAGATTTTTAAAGTTCTCACTATACAAATTTAGGGGAAAGTGACCACGTTCTCTGGCAGCCATGTTCTTCAACAAATCGGAATAATTTGAACTATCTTTGTAAAGGATCTTCCCAAGGAATATGTCTGTGAAATTATTTTGAAATCGGGCTGGCAGTTTCTGAGATTTTTTAAAGTTTATCTTTTCCGTTGCTATGATAACAAGAATTCCGCACGGAACAGAATTCTTTTAAAACTTTGGTACAGGATCATTCAAAGAACATCAATGCCATGTTTCATTAACTTCCACCAACTGGATTCAGAGATGTCATTTGAAGAAAAGTATGGTCTGACGGACGACGTAACGTAGGGACACTATCGTCATTTTAATTTAATAGAAGGGGAATATTCTTGATGTGTTGCTGGGTTTAGGGATTTGACCAGGGGGTCCTATATAGGGCTATAGGGTCTTTTGGATACCTAAACCCAGGGTTACATGTAACTAAAAATGTTGGGACTTTGAAGAAAAAATGATGTTCTTGGGTCCTGAGTTAAGGTCTTTAAAAGCTTTCTAGACCCGGATAGTGCAAGTTACAGGTAGTTACGAGTTTTTTAGGTCCCCTGGGATGGGCAACCTAAACCCAGCAAAAGAAAAAAATAGCAAAAAGATGGGTATATGGGGATATCCCAACATCACGATCCAAAGTTCTTAAATACCGATTTAACCACATAATTAGATGACATATATATTACTGTATGGCTTGGGTTAAATTTAATGTATCATTAGAAAGATAAATGGATAAGGACCACGGAGGTGATTTTCCACTATTTTTTGACGGCATTATGGTTCTTGAAAGTTGGGGGTAAAAAATCATTTTTTTATGATGGTGTCCCTTAATTAGGGAGTTATGGTAATTATCTCAATAATTAAGAGGGTCCGAGATCGCTTATTAGGGGCAACCCTTGGGGTTAAGGTAGGGGACATTTCACTGTCAAGCAAATAAAATGTTATGAAATTATTATTTTTTTAAGGTGTACATGTTCAAAATGTTATATCCTTGATCTTTATAAACTCTTAACCAATGAATGGATCGCATCCTACCGTCAAGGTCAATCTTCAATTTTCGTTCAAAGCCAAGGCTAAAAAAAAGCGTTTAGATAAAGAAAAGCATATTTAAACTTCAGATCTCGCCCTCGCAAATTATCGAAATCCATAGAATATGAATAAAGGAACATTAATGGAACATTTCAGAGCAATATGTTCATAAACGGCAAAGGTATGAACGATTTTCCGATTTGTTTATGACTTTTTTTAGGGACAAAATCACTAAAATCAATGAATTTGGGATCATTTTCAGATGACCTTTAATGACATTTCTATGTCATTGGGCCTAATATGTTTGATACCATGATGAAGGGCTTGAATAGATCTTTCCAGAAATATATAGTTTTATAGCCTTGTGGAACGGCATATGCCTCTATGGAGACTCTAACATAGCCAAAAAATGGAAAAATCGGCCAAATATCGATTTTTGGAATCAGTTAGATAGGAAAGATTTTTTTTTAAAACGGTAAGAACAAACTGGCATTTATTTGACGAGATCTAGTTAAAAAATAAAATTAGACTCCAAGTCTAATATTCAATTTTTGCATGTGCACTTGCTTATGCTTCAGATTAATTAACAAAACTCGATGCTACTTTGTCAGGCTCGTCAAGACCTTTCCAACGATACCCAACTTGAAAAAAATCGGACCGGAAATGGCCTCTCGGCTCAGGTTCGATTCTTTTTTTGGCCCTCCGGCTGACCAGTTGGGGTTAAGGTTCTATTGGCTTAACGGTTTGAGAAAGCCATATAGTTTCAACACAAAAACTGGTCAGTATTAAATTGTCTACATCATATATCAACATTACCCAAATGCACGTGGCTCTCCTTTTCTGGCACGTGCTACATTATAATCTAAGCTCAAGGCCTGCTGGCGACCACTGGCGGCATTTTTTTCTAAAAAAAATGATATCAACCTTTAAATTGGCGTCATATTTTAATCGGAGTGGCACGTGTTGGCACGATCCGTTTTGAACTAAACGAAGACAGATAGCTGATCACTCTAAGAACAAAAGTTGCTAAGAATAAGGTGTTCTACAACATATATGAACAAAAATCAATGCAAGTGCCTCTCATTTTCTGACACGTGTTACCAATTTTTGACCCGACCTTTACAATAAAAGTACAAGTTATTTTTGTACCATTCTTTAGCGGAATATGTGTAGGTTCTTGTTTTTACTACAAATAAGTTTGCAAAATTCATTAACGACCCGTGCAGCACGTGCAAACATAGTACCTAAGTGCAGAAATCAATTTTATTTTCACTCATTTTGCTGTAGCGCACGGGGTTCGAACATACACGGTTGATTATTGGTAGTCGTTCAATTCGTACAGGGGACATCTAGGTACACTCTGGTACCCAGATTGATGTATATATGTATAAATTTTTATTTATCCTCGCACTTTGAACCAGTCATTTTGGCGAGCAGGATAAGATGATTATTAAAAACATAAAAGATGATTACGCATTTCTGTGATGAATAATGAGTGATGAATGATGATTTCAATAAATAAGAGTTTGCATTAAAATTTTGTAGTTTATACAAAGAAATTATTTTTATTTCATTTTGTATTCACCGATTGCAGCCATATATTACATAATCCTATTAATGGTTTATAATCAGTGCATGCAATTACTTATGTTATTGTTGTTTACCAGTATTTTAAGCCAAATAACACTGCTCATAGCGCAAATTACTTTGCTTATATTGTCAGCAAGATTCGACCTAAATATGAACTTTCGATAGAATTTAATTCTATCTAAAGAGGTGTCTGTACACACTAATTGTGTGTGTTAACAGTGGTAAAATACAATTGATAGTTATCTTATGTAACCGTATATCCAGCGTACCATCAGTAATTGTCAATAGTAAACCATCAACAAATTGCAATGTGCTGTAAAACCCCAAACATAATGTTTGGTGGTATAGGTAAACTGACCTATAATGGTTTGGCTGCAATGGAATTGATTATATTTGACTAGATCCTTCTTTTTTAAAATCTGAGACTGTACTCATCTACCAAGTCCTGGGTATAAGCCTAGAAAGGAAGCAAAATGTGCGCGTTTTTTTTTTAAAATTTTGACTTGATGTAGTACCCGTTCTCAATGAGCTTATTCACAGTGTTCCCATCTTTCCTAGTTTGAGCCCTGGCCCATTCTTAACTGACTGATCTTCCCCGTCTCAATTTAAGTGAAACAATTCCGGCCTCTGCTTCTAATATATGGCCAGGTGTGGTCTGGAGCGCACTGAGGGCTAACTTTAGGGTCTTATTTTGGATGTTATCTATTTTTTAAGTATTGAAGGGGTGCACAAGAATAGATTTGAGCTCCATAGTCTATTTTTTTACATATAAGAGACTTATAAAGAAGAGGCTATTTTTATCACAGCCAAAATCTGTACTTCTTAGCATTCTCATCAAATTTATATCTCTCTCTCACTTAATCATGATGTCTTTTATGCGACCGTGAAAATTTAGTTTTCTATCTAAAAGCATGCACAAGGCCCCGTTAAGTCCGTTACGCGTCTGACTATCAATCCAGGGGCCGTGAGTTCGAATCCCCGTCCCAAAACAGTCTCCATGACGATTGATATATGACGTTTTGTCTCATTATCAATCAATAAAAGCATGCCTAAAAATTTGATAATGTACTAAATGTACGTCAACACTCTGTTGATTGAAATTTCCAAAAATAATACCCACTATTTTAGACTGACTAATTTTAAACCCCATTCTTTGGCCCAACCCAATATAAGGTCAAGTCCTGATTAAGCTCTAATTTGTAACAGGTTTAAATTGACCCCTCTTAGCCATGTGCCAGAATCATCAGCAAATTGACTGGTAACCATGCCTGTCCCCTCTAGTGTAGCAGGCAGATCGTTTATCAAAATAGAAAAGATATAGCCCCTTGGGGGGTTCTTCTTTCTATTGAATCAGTATCTAAAAGGGATACCTTTTTTAAGATTGTTTTAAAGTTTCCACTACATACATATAGGGAAAAGTGACCATGTCCCCTGGTGGCCATGTTTTTTGACAAATCAGAATAATTTTAACATTCTTGGGAGAGGGTCACCCAAGCAACATTTCTGTGAAATTATTTTGAAATCCAGCCAATAGTTTCTGACAAGAAGATTTTTCCTTTCAACAACAATTGTTCTGTATGATATGGAATTCTTTGAACAATTCTGAAAGGGGTCCGCTTAAGGAACATTCCTGTGAAGTTTAGTTGAAATTGGCCCAGTGGTTTAGGAGATGTCATTTTAAGAAAAGTGTGGACAGATAGACAGTGAGTGATCACAACAGCTCACCCGAAACACTTCATGCTCAGGGGAGCTAAAAAGTTAGAAGACAGTTAAACTGATTGTTTCATGTACATTTATCTTGATACTATAAAAATTGTCACTTTTTAAATCCAAAATACGAAGGGGGATCAGAAAGTTCGTAGACTTTTGCCATAACTTGTTTATGTCAATTATACAATGCACAATAGTGTTAATGTATTTGAAATAAATGTATATGGGACATATTTTGAAAATTTTAGCATGATACGTCAACTATTAAGAAAATAAGGCACTATTCAAAGCATAGCAGTTAGATATGTCAGGGCAAAATGATGATGTATTCAACAAAAAACAACGTCAATATTTTAAACAGGGGATTTTGTATAAAATTTACTGAGACACATCTCAAAATACTCTCCTCCATGGGCTATATGTTTTTGCCACCATTTACACCATTCAGTGAACATGTTAACAAAATCAGAAGATGGTATACCAGACACAAAATTCTGTAAAACATGCTTTGATTCCAATATGTCTTCAAATCGACTTCCCATTTGCTCTTTTTAATGA
Source organism: Panopea generosa (assembly GCA_029582155.1). Classification (NCBI taxonomy): domain Eukaryota; kingdom Metazoa; phylum Mollusca; class Bivalvia; order Adapedonta; family Hiatellidae; genus Panopea; species Panopea generosa. The sequence continues at coordinate 10,665,153 of CM055911.1, read as the reverse complement.
CTAATTCCAGGCCATCTCAAAAACATTAATTTTGTGATATTTAAACACTAGAGTCCTTGAAACATTACATTCACCGTATATAATTTTGTTTCTCTCTATGAGCGAGTGTATTACCTGACATGGAGCAGAACTTAACGGAATTGCGGTATTTCACGTGCTTATCCATTTTCAAGTGCCCCAACGTCATTTTGTTTTAAACAAAATGGCATACAGTAACATCATACTATTGCAGTAAGTTTGCGATGTGCATAGTTGGTGTAAACAAGCATACAATACAGCACACATTGATATTTTTTATTTAAAAATAAAACGCGTTTTGGCAACGTTATGCTTATTTGAATAGTAGCAGTAGGAAAAAAGCAAAAACTGCCCCGACTACATAAATCGACGTTTCCATAGTTATTATAGAATATAAACAAATGATGAAAAATTATCAACTTTCGCAAAATTACTGCAAATATATAGTGGCACATGCTCCCTGAGAATTATTAGAATATAATGATAAATAAAAAAAGATATGGCAAAAGTCTACAAACTTTCTGATCCCCCCTCATACATACTGTCAGCAAAAATGAAACTTTGCATTTAAAACAGTCTACTTATAATGGTCAATAAAGAAATGAAGAATTTTTCAGCATTCTTAAATAAGTTGCAATGGTTACAATTTCATATCTCTTTGCTATAAGAACTTTTAAATATACACATACAGAGTATAGAAGTTGTTAATGCAACAGTTTACAAATGCAAAAAGCTTCAAATTTGCCAACAGTTTTAAAGTACAAAAAGCTTTAAATTTACAATGTACCATATATACTCTTATTAAAGCATTTTAAATAATGATCAACAACAATGACAGAATTAATTACAACAAAATTTACATTTTAACAGCTGTAAACATGTCTTTTGACTCAAAAACTATAAATCACGTGTCCTAACTACATTTGTTGAATTCTAGCAGGATATAATACCAAGCAGTTGCACAAGTAGTTGTCAATGTACACACATAAATATATTTAGCTGACCTAGAGAGTATAGTACTATGAAGTCCTTGTAACAAGAGTTGTCAGAAGACAACAAAGCTTGCTGATGGGATTAAACTCACCACCAATGCAAAGATTGATATTGGAGGCAAATACCAAAACTTAAGCACATCTAAACGCAAAAGATTAACCTGGGTGTCACTGTCTACAGAGGAAAAATTAGGTCTTAAAGGACCATACCTCTGCCAAAATGTAACCCAGAGTTATGGTTCTTGTCTCTGTGTGTTTCATTGATGATGGTGAACACACATGCAAAGTTTCATTCATATAAAATGAGTGGTTGCATAGATATCTTACATGATAAACAAGAGGCCCAAGAGGGCCTGGAACGCTCTACTGACTCATAGTGGCCATAGCACTTTTTGAAATTCTACTATGCAATAGAAACATCGGCCATCTTGAATTTTAGATAGAAAAAATAAATCTTTTGTATAGTCTCCTATGCAATAGAAAGATCCATGTGAAGTTTCAGTTTAATTGGCCTAGTGGTTTCAGAATAAATGAAAAAAAAGAAGAGAATTTTCTGTTTTCCCACAGTATCCCTTCGTAAAATTCTAAGTCCCCTTACAGGGCCCCTTTATATTTTAGCCCCTAAATTCTTATCTGCAATCAAACCTCTACACTTAAGGATAATTTATATCAAATATGTACAAATCTGACATACCGGTTCTTAAGAAAACAATTTTACTAATTCTCAATTTGTACCCTTTTGGGAGCCCTCCTGACCCCTTAAGACATAGGAATCCAGTCATTTTTACAAATCTTAACCTCCTTCACATAAAAATGCTTTAGTGAAAATATAGGCAAAATCATTTCCATTTAAAAAAGAAATATAAAAATATTATAATGACATGTGTCCCCAAATTGAACTCTCGGGGCAGGGTCATTTTTAACCCTAGGGGCACCATTTGAACAATTCTAACAGAACTATAGATGGTCATCATTCCTACATAAACATTTTGAAAATCTGTTGGGCCGTCATAAGAAGATTTTTTCAAGTTTTGGGACTATTTTTAGTAATGGCGGCCATCTTGAATTTCAGATCGAAAAAACAAAAAAAATCTTCAGTATAGTCTCCTATGCAATAGAAACACCCATGTGAAGTTTCAGTTTAATTGGCATAGTGGTTTCAGAACAGATGAAAGAAAAAGAGAATTTTCTGTTTTCCCATAGTATCCCTATGTAAAATTATAAGTCCCCTTACAGGGCTTCTATAAATTTTAGCTCTTAAATTCTTATCTGCAATCAAACCCCTACACATAGGGATAATTTATGCAAAATATGAACAAATCTGACATACCGGTTCTTAAGAAAATGAATTTAGTAATTCCCAATTTGTATCCTTTTGGGGCCCCTCCTGACCCCTTAAGACAGTGGAACACAGTCATTTTTACAAATCTGAACCTCCTTCACCAAACAATGCTTCTGTGAAGATATAGGCAAAATCATTTCCATTTCAAAAAAAAATAATAAAAAAATATTATAATGACATGTGTCCCCTAATTTAACCCTCGGGGCGGGGTCATATTTAACCCTAGGGACACCATTTGAAAAAATCTAACAAAACTATAGTTGGTCATCATTTCTACATAAACATTTTGAAAATCTGTTGGGCCGTTCATAAGAAGAAGATTTTTTAAGTTTTGGACTATTTTTTAGTAACGGCGGCCATCTTGAATTAAAGATCGAAAAAAAAAATTCTGTATAGTCTCCTATGCAATAGAAACACCCATGTGAAGTTTCAGTTTAATTGGCATAGTGGTTTCAGAGAAAGTGCTGCTAACAGACGACAGACGACGGACGACAGACAACCTTCCATCGCATAAGCACTTCTGGACTATCCAGTAGAGCTAAAAACTTAAACCTGAAAAAAAAGGGCCATAACTGTGCCAAAATGCAATCCAGAGTTATGATTCTTGTCTCTGCATGTTCCATTGATGATGTTGAACACACATGTGAAGTTTCATTCACATCCAATGAGTGGTTGCATAAATATCTTACATGATAAAAAACTTTAACCTGAAAAATTAAGTCGCAAGTAACTGATAACTTTCCCACATGAATTAGTGGTGAGAGACGAATGATAATGAGATACAATGTCGTATATCAATCATCACGGAGACTGTTGCCGGGCGGGGATTCAAATTTTTTAGAATACAAATAATATCATTTACAATGTGACATAGTTTTGTCTCGAACAACTTAGTATAGATGAAAGAGTATTGCAGACACCCCGATTTGTATCGTTTGAAAAATTTTGAACAATACGATAACGTTGTGGACAAATTTAAACATAATACGCAAAACATTATTTGTCATTTACCTTACTTTGTTTTGATCCATGCCAAATATGAATCAAATTGATCAGGAGTTTTTGAACGGAAACCAAAACATAAACCCAAAATAGGACCATAAACTCACCAAAAATTAGTTGAGTGTGACCAAAATTTTACTTTAGTATAAACCTACAACCAAAATATGAATCCAACTAATTATACATTTCAAGAGTTCTTAATCAAAAAACAACTATTTGCAGAGACAGATGGACTTGAGTAACAATAAATGCCCCATTGATTAGCCCCTTTGGAGGCAATTAAAAAATGAGTCACCTATAAATGACTCCATTATTTCATCTAAGTTTCAACTAATTCAAAATCAACAGTTTTTGAGAGCTATTTGCAAAACACATATGCCCCTAAATGTTAACCTGTTGGAAATGGTTTTTCATCTAAAGGTCATTGTGACCATGACATACTAACCCTAAAACAATCGTGTCATCTACTTGCCACAATCATTCATTTATGAAGTTTGGCAGTTGTATATTCAAGCATTCTTCAGTTATTATTGACTGAAAATGCATTTCAAATCAAGGTCACCATGACCTTGACCTACCAACTGAAAAAAGCTACAGGAGTCATCTGTTGGTCATGATCAATATGCCTAACAAGTTTGAGGAGTCTTGGCCCAAGCTTTCAATAGATATTTGTCAAAAACTGTTTAACTGTTCAAGGTCGTGTGACCTTTACCTTTTACCTAATGAAACCAAAATCAATAAGGGTCACCTACTGGTTATGACCAACCTGCCTACTAATTTTGAATAATCTAGACCCAAGCCATCTCTATGTTTTGCCTGGAAACCATCTTGATGATAAATGTACCTGTGACCAGCCCTTTCTCTAGTTATTGATTGTAAACCACTTGGTTTACCAACCGACAAACCAACCTACCAACATTTGCAGAAGAATATACCCCCTCTTATTCAAAAGGGGAGTGGGAATAATAAAAAGGGAGGTAATTAAAATAATTACAAAATGTGCTTTTATGCAATGTCCCCATTCTTATTTCAAGTGTCAACTGATTTTCAATAATAGTTTTACAGTTATATTTCAAAAGGTAAAAAATATAAAGTGAAGTAATATAAAAAAAGAGATAAGTGAGAGATATTGTTCTTACAAAATACACTTCCAGGTAATGATCGCATTCCTTATTTTAAGTTCAATTAATTCACATAGTTTTAGAGTTATATTTCAAAAAGTAACGAAGATTGGTAATTCAAAAAGGAAGCAAGCCAGAGTATGGTTCTTGCTCTACACTATCTCCTGATTGCCCACTATCAAGAACTGAATTACATGAACCAATCATGTATACTTTTGGATCCAGACTGTGTGCAGACAGACAGACGGTGCACTTAGTCCCCTGTGGTGAAACTGAAATTGCTGTGTTTAAGAATGAAGTCCTAAATTTTGTATCACTTTCTTTTCTTCTTACAGTTTTTGCTGGGCCATTGCCCACATTTGATATTTTATTTTCAGTCAATTCAGTGATTATAATACGGAATTTTTAATTTGTATACTTAATATTTCATTCCTTCTAGACGGCTACTTCTCCATTGCAGATTTTCGCACAAGGACCGCGAGAGCATCTTCCTCTTCCATTGTCCATCTTTTCTTGTACCTATAAAAAAGACAATAGAAATTTTATTTTGAAAAATATAACTGAAGTGTCATCTACAATTATGGCCTTACTGTGGGGACATAAAAAAATAGCACAAATGCATAACTCTTCACATACAGTTTAATTTACCTAATAAAGTCACACGGGTCCAGGTCTACAGTTTTAGAACTAGGTGTTTAAGGTGTAAATCAAATTGGAATGGGGTAGCACAATTATGGCTATTCTGTCAATCAGTAAACTGTACAAACTACCAGTAACAGCACACAAGTTAGTATAAAATCTTTTTTCAATAAAAGACTTGTAGGGGATTGCTAATCCGACCCACTAAAACACAAATAAATTAACTTGAGTTAAGGTTCTTAAACTCGGTACTTTCCTCCCAATATCTTCTATCACTGTGTGAAGTTTCAGCATTAGTTTTTAAATTATGCTCTGTATGAATGTGTGATGGACAGACTGACAGATGGAATAACGAATTTTGGACTACAAATTCACCTTTTTGGAGCTGATGAACACTTGTTTGTACACACATTTTGTCTGTCCCGACTCTTCAGTACTGTTGTTTTCTCCACTACTGCTCTTTGTCTGTCTTGACTCTTCACTACTGATGTTTGTCTTTCTTAGCACTTCTCTTCTGTAGTATTCATCCTGATCTCCTAAAATATTGAATTGGAAATTACATGTAAACTCAACTAAGAATTGAACTAACAACAAAAAGAAGAAAATTGTTTGTGGATCTCACTTTGTGACCATAAAGACATAAATTGTTTTGATAATTTATCTTTATTCTCATTTGGAGATACAAGCTTGTATACAGTAATTAATGCAAAAGTCAATGGAAGAAAATTGCCATGCATGTTGAAGTAGGTATAAGAATTAAGGTACAGTACAGAATCTTAAACATCACCCATACGAAGTTTCAATCCAATATCTCCATTTAGAATATAGCTTACAGAATTGCATCTAAATGAAACCATTATAATTACAAAGTACAGCAGAACTGCCATATACCAGACCCTCTACATAGATTACTCAAAAACCAGATATTCTTGGCAATCCAGAATTGTTTTCTTCTATTTCTATTGTATGAAAACACTCTGTAAAAAGGAACCATTAATTCTGGAGACAGGAAAAAAAATAACATTACTAGATTTTACTTCTATGAAAATCACTTCCTTAACAGTAACAATTTACTGGTACCTCCAGCAGCATGTAGACACTTAAAATCTGTTGCACTCTCTACATATTCTCTAAAGTTTTCTTACTCAGTGAGGGGACTTAAGTAAAATCAATGAAATATTGTTATCCCCTGCCACCGCTCATAGAGCGGAACGGGGGATATAGAAATGGGCTGCGTCTATCCGTGCAACCCCTGCTGTCCCCATCGTATCTCCTCGAATTTCCTTATCATGTCAACTGCTCCCAAAAGTGACTCTGGATTTAATGAGAGGTTGGGGTGTTGGGAGGACTTGTAAGACTGACTGAAAACTTGTGAGGAATGTCAACAATCCAGAAATTTTCTAGAAACTTGCATGCCCCCACTCCCAACATGCTAACTCTCACAATAATGTTTCTACAGAGGTTCCTACACAATGTCCCCACTACCACACTTTTAGCTCTCACTAGAATGTCCCCACAAGAACTTTCTCACCATGCTTCCACTACCAACATTTTATCTCTGACAAGAATGTTCCCACAACGTTAATAAACATCTCCCTTTAATACTACCATTCTCATAAGAATTTTTCTCAACATGTCCCCACAACCACCATGGTAGTTCTCACAAGAATGTCTTCATGAGACTATCAATACATTCCAAACTACCACCTTTGAAGACATTTGAAGCATTTTAAAAAACTCAACATCTTTCAATTTCCATCTAACATGCAAGCTGTCACATGTATGTCCCTATCAGAACTTTCTCACAAAACAAAAAGTTTCTCAAAATGCCCCCACTTACACCACAATACCTTTCATATGATGTTGCAAATGACTTTAATGACTTGTCAGACATTTGTCTGACAACCAAGGAAAACCTATCAGATGAATGGGAACTTGTCTGACCAAACATGTGTCATCATGAATCAAGATGCAACAAAAATCAATGAAAACAACAATTTCAGACAAATACAATTTTAACATTTTTAAACATGGTAACACATGTTTTTATTCTTTGAAATAAAGGATTATTACTGTTATTGTTATCAATATATTTGAAGCCATTTCAATTCATACTGGTCAAGCAACACCGTTATCACAGCAGATCAGCCACTCTATTATAAAAAGAAATAACTTGTATGAGGCAATGAAGACTAATATAAGAATGCCATATGCAGGCTAAGGGTTTCCTTTGATGTTTCAATTTTCTGAAGGCAACTTGACAGTATTTATAATTCTAGGTAAATTAAGATGATGTGCGAATTGAGGTAGGTATATATCCACTAAACACCACCGCAAAACATTTTAGAGCGAAAGCAGTGAATCCTATAAAGTATTGTGGAGACTGCATTGATGTATCTTCATATCGTGGTGGGCACATGTAACTTTTGATAATGCCGTAAAAATGTTGCTGATGCAATCTCTATAAAAATGGAAAGAGTTCCAAGAGGATATACAGAAAGCAATTGAACAGATGAGTTAGACAAAACACTCGAGAAGTTTAATTGCTTCATTACAGGGAGTTTGGTGAATTGTGTACGGATGTGTTTTGGATGACGTACATAGGTCATGGTTGAAATGTTGTTAGACTTCATCAGAGCGGAAAAAGAGGGCGCCTGGGAACTCCATCTAGATGCGTTTGCTGTAATGTTGCTATGGTTGACAGCCTAGAACCATTGGAATTATGCTCAGTGCTGACCTATTAACTATATGATATGAAGTATTTCGAAAAGACATCCCGAGATGTGTATCGGGATTTTAAAGATTGATTTGTTTACAGTCAAAAGAAGCAACAATTACTAAACACTGACCAAGCAACAAGATCGATGAACAAGATTTTTATAATGAACCATGGGAAAATAGGAACCACACAAAATGAACAAGCCAGAAACAAATATGTGTCACTTTGGCAACTCAATCGGATGTGTCAGAGAAGCCACTAAAAGGAAAAGGTGATGCAGAGGATGATAACACATACACCAGTTATGACTATCTGCCTTCATGAATTGATCTTGACGAGTCTCTTGTTCAAGTTTTGATCAAACAGATGGATACTTCTGACATTTTTGAGTATGATCCTTTGAAGAAAAAGAACACAAACCATTTGCCTTGATGTTTGATATTACAAAAAAGCAGAAAGTTCAGGTTGTTAAAGATGACAGAAAACTACTTCAGAGTCTTTAAAACATTTAAACGTTTCAACATATTTGTGTCTGCTGCAAATGCTAGCAGAAATGTAGAAACTGGTTCTGTACTGAAACACAAATTGTCCCTGGTACCTCTGCCATTTGCTAGGGTTGTATGATCTTGAAACTCTACCACAAAGACGGAAATTTTGAATGTCTTGGAAAGTGATTTTAACCTTCCCGATTTTACACTGCATCGGTACATTATAACTTGTGGTCACGTTATGATTCAGGCTTTTGGAATGCATGCTATCCGAATAGTTGCTTTCTGCATCCTTATAAATGTCCTTATTATGTAGCAACTTATTAACTAGTACACTAGTGTATATCAAACACGACTACAAATCATAAGCTTTCCTTGTTGGGCAATATTAGAGAATATTAACTGACTGATTTGTCCGACCTCTGTTGTGACCTCATAAAGCTATTTCCTTCAGTTTTGATATACTTAATTTATCATAAGGTTTGTTTATGTATTCACTTTAATAAAAAATACTTGCCTGTTTTTATACATTGGAATCTTGCATTCCATAAGAAATTCAAAATTCATCAATTTTGCACCTTTGGCCTCAATTTGACCTCAATTTGACCTCAGTTTGACAACACAATTTAACAACAAACATATTTCTATAGTTTTCAGTTCAATAAATAATTATTTGAACAAGACACTGTTCTACATTCTATATATCAATGATTGCACACAGTTGACCTTTGACCTAATTTTGAGATTATGGGGTGATTTCATGAGTGGCATCCACCCTCACAGGTTTGTATACATACCAAGGAAGACATTAAGCACGGATGCCAACTTATTCTTAAATTTGCCATCAAAAGTGTTTTCCTTGTGTTTGGATGGCCTACTATAGCGGCATTCCTATCGGAGTTTTTGTAATCTGGCGTAATTTGTCAAAAATCTGTACAGTTGATCTATAAGGTCTCGGCTTTTAAGTTTTGTTTTTTTACATAGTACTGCAGTTTCTCATTAACAGTGCCACCTGGTGGTACGTTAAAACTTTGATAAAAAACAACAGCATGGCATTGTCTGACATACTGTTTATCTGCTTGTGTACCTCTTTGTTCACCATCTAACCAATATTTTTTTTAAACATTTCATATGGTTTGTACAAAATAATGAATTAGATTTCCGGGATTACCGACACAAAGGAAGGTTCTAGGCACGCTATCTATGCACAAAAACGGTAAATCTTCATATTTCAAAAACACATCAATAAACATAACCTCGCTGCCTGCAGAAATTCATTAAATTTTATCCAATATTAATTTGTTGACAAAGTCGTACAATCAAAACCTCGCATACCAATATAAAATATTTACTTCACATTATAAGTTGAGGACCTTTTTATTTATTTCGCATATATGAGTACATTAAAAAGGTATGCATTGTTTTCAAAAACCAATTTGGAGCAGTCCTGATATTTATGCCAAAAGAAACTGTTCTTTCGTCATCAAACTTAACTATCGAGACTTTAAAATACCCTGTTAAACTAGAGCATCCTCAGATTCTCAATTCACAAAATTTAAATTTCATTTTTCTTGAAAATATTTTTTAAAAAAGAATTCTTGAGATATTAACTTTAGGTATCAAAGTTCAGAAATACACCAACATACATATTTAATATTTAAACCAACCACTTAAGAGAGAAAAATTTCCTGAAGTCATTAGACAACATACTTTTCTGATACTATCATCTGCTGTGTCAAATTATATTTTATTTCTGTTTGATTTTTGCTTTAGCTCAAGCTACGGTTTATAATTGGTTGAGTGGTTGAGACTGGTGTGACCCTTTAAGATTAATGTGTGTGTATATATATACGAATGTATGTTACAACTTGACTGATACATATATTTGTACGGTTTGTTGAGGGATGGCTCATCCCGACCCTCACAGACCTATAACGGGGTTATTAAATGGATAAAAAAAAAATCAAAAAAAAAAAAAAAAAAAAAAAAAAAAATCAGAAAACGTTTTACATGTAGTTACATTTTCTAGAGTTGCCAACTGAAGTTTTAATTTTTAGTTAGTAGATTTTATATTGGAAATGGTCCTTAACTTAATATTTGGAGTATATATAGAAACCAATCGTGAAGTTATCACCATCAGATCACATCTTCGCACTACCGCATAAAAAATTTACATTAGCATTGTACTCATCATATTACCAAAATGCATTATCACTGTCGGTGCCGTTATGATTACATCTGATGACATTATGAAAGATAATTTGGCTTAAAGGCGCCAATCTTACACTGCTGGCACCGGAGTAGTTTTCAATGACTTTATTGAAACATTTCGAAGCCTGAACTGTTTGCACTTACTATACAACTTTCTGGTTACGTAAATAATTTACATTTGTTGTTTCCACACTTGATCAATTCCCAATCATCTGCAAACAGTTCAGGTTTCAAATTGCCGCACACACGTGGTGTGATACCCCACCCAGTCACATTATACTGACATTAGGCCGACCAGACCTAGAACTATCCTCTATATTCTGAACGACAAGCAAAGATGCTTCCAGTACCATTTTCAATGCTCTTTATTACAAGCATTTTGATATATCAACATGTTTAATTCATAATCCAGCCGAGAATTAATCCCACGACCATCCGCATGCGAGCCGGATCAATAGGGGAGACCAGGCGGTCAGGACCCATTAGAAATCACTTAAACATATTCCTTTGTATAAAAAGTTTCAGTTTGTTGGACTCCACCCTCTCTTGACAAATCATTCTGGATCCGCCGATGAGATTTCGTACAAAGTAATAACCCCAAATGTATTCTATATACTGATTGATATAAAAGAGACAAGCATGCGCCCACTAGCGCGCACGCACGCACGAACACTCACAACATGATGCATTTGAACTCGGTTCCATACAATAAACATTTTTTATTTTGTAATAAAATAATATCAATTAAAAAATTAAAACGGAAGCCTGTATCGGGTTGAAAATGGAGACCCCTCCCCCCCTAATTAACCACTATGGTGTTGCTTAATATTTTTTATTTGATCTAACAGTTACGGTGTTATCGGTATAATACAATAACTAATTATAAATAAAACGTTCGAGTAAATTTTTGTTTATAAGGTTTATCAAATATACATGAATGGCTGTGTGTTAAACTGTGTTATACTGTGTTTGTTTTATAGATGTAGTGCAGTATTTTTGTATTTTTTCGAAAGTTGAGAGATACTTTGTTTTCTGTTGCTTGGGAGAAAACCTGTTCAGGCTGTGTATGGTTATAGTATACATTATTGCATTTGGAAATATAACACAGAACTATCTATAAAGAATTTTTTATATGTTTAAAATATTTCATATTTGTCAGCAAATCCCTAAAAAGAGTATATATTTAGCGTCTTTTTTGCATGCGATCCTGGAAGTTTAAGCAGTACTCGAGTACTGATAACTTTTCCACTTAAATCAGCGGTAAGAGACGAACGACAATATAGTATATCAGTAATCACGGAGACAGTTGTCAGGTGGGGAATCGAACTCGAGACCCCTGGAATGAAAGTCAGACACGCTACCGACTGTGCTAACCTAGCCCGGCTGTACGGAAGTAAAACGGGTGTTACTTGTTGCCTACTTTGTCTTTAAAACTCAAAATATATACCACTGTAGGAGGTTATATACTATGTCACATTGCGAGTTCGATCCTCCGTCACAGCTATGTGTGGTGTCCTTTAGTAAGATACCTTTTTCGCAAATGTACTTAATACTGATACTACATAGGAAGACTTCGAGCGTGATTTGTCTAAGTTGTGCGAACTTGTTTCTCAATCGAATTAAAAAAATAAGTTCTTCCTCTGGAATCAAATTAATTTATATGAGTATAGTTAACTGATGTGTATAATAATTATTTGTTGAAGAAAAACGGACACCCTGGAAGGATTCACCGCGGCTTAACGTGCTGTAGGCTTACGACCTCTTACCTCTCACCACTGAGGTCGTGGGTTTGAGCCCAGCTCCGTTCAAATATTTTGTATGAGAAAGGTTACTAGTTACTTTTGAAACTACGGTGGTTCTACTCCATTTCTTTTATATTTAGAGATGTTTTGGTGAGTAATCCCTCCCCCATCAGGTCCAAATACTCTTCAGTATGAAGATGACAAATCTCGGAAGGCGATCGATCATTAGTCCCAGAACGTGATATCCTCTGAATCAGGTATTTAACCCCCAATAAACAAGCAGGTAAGTCCATGCCTATCCCATAATTCCTCTCTATTCATCGCTCGAGAGAGCTGGACCCGTTCTACATACTGGAAACATCATCGATATTTACACTATAAGGAAACAGAACCATAGCAGATAATTATAATTGCGAGATCTTTTGGAATATGTTACAGAGAGGTAAAAATCTACTCGGTCAAATATACACGCGTTGCAATATGGGTATTATCTTATTAATCGCTTTGATGTCTGCTTCGAATGTAAAACTATATGTAGTACTGGGTGTTATTTATCATAAGATACAATAGGGACTAGTCTGATATCGAACTTACAACCTTCAAAACAGAAGTGAACAACCTACTAAACCACCGCACCTCTTGTATTACACACAGTTAAAATAAAAGGAAGTTGACTGATAAAAAAGACGGAAACGTAACAAGTCCTCACCGGGCAAGAAACCATATACGAAAAAGTATCGATTTGTTCAAGTAGCCCAGACCGATAGTCATAGTGATGTTGAGGACTCTGTGTATTTTGAATCATAAGACTTTCCTGACTCGGAAACATCAGACAGAGTTAAGGATACCACCCCGATTACCCCACCTACACTACAACAATTCGCCATGAATCGCTTCTCAGACGAAGAACTGAAACAGTTAGGTGCTATATTGGGCCCAATAATTGCACAGTCAGTCAAAAATGAACTTATTAATGAACTCAAGCAAGAATTCAAAGCAGCGGTTGATGCTGAAACGTCAACATTGAAAATAGAAATTTCAACATTGGAGTCAGCCAGTCATTGTTTGAAGATCGAGCTAGATAACCAAGCCCGAATTAGATGAGCTCGATCAGAATGGTAGACGGATGTGTCTAGATATATCTGGAGTTCCTGGAGACACGGCTGACCAACGAGAAGATGTTGAGGCCAAATTTGGAACACACCAGAAAACATAACATCCACCTAACCAGTTCGGATATCGACAAGTGTCATAGAAAAGGCCGACCTAAACACAACATTAACCGTAAGTTGATTATAAAATTTACAAACTCATAAGCAAGACGTGTCTACGAGGCTCCGTAAACGTACGGGTGATGGGATTTTCGTGCAGGAGAATCTTACGCGTTTACGTGAACACATTGGATTCGAAGCTCGCCAATTAGTACGTACTAAATTATTAACTAGAACTTTGTAGCTGGGTGTAAAATTTATGTTCTTTTCCAAGGCGATTCCCAGAGTCGTGTCATTGATAGTATGGATGCAATCGACCGCATAAGAGAAGGAAGATCGACCACCCAGGAATAATAATTGAACGTTCACAACTGTCATACAAACTAGCGTTGAGCTAGATTCTGACTTGTCGCTTTATACACACCGGTCGAATGTAAACCAATACAATGTACAAATCACGCGTCGGGCAACTGGACTGTAAAAACATTGTGTTGTAACAAACATTCGTACCTGTGTTCTTTACATGGTCACCTATCAGTTGCAACAGACGAAATATATAATCCGTCGTCTGCTTCTTTCATTTTTTCCACAATCCAATTTCACATGTTTTGAAATTATCATATCCAGTTTTAAATAATAATTGCACACATATCAAATACAGATATTAAACGTTTTTTAATTAATGTATGTTTATTTCACATGAAGTTAAAGTAATAAATCCAGACGTATCCATTCAATGATGATCACATTTATCACAAGTCGGTTGTAAATACAATTACCCACTGTACTGTACTGGCCTGTACTGTACTACTAAAAACCGTGCGCTCGGATAATATTTTTAAGTATGGGGTGGAGCGGGGTCTCATGGGATCTGTTTCGATTGAAAATATTATAAGTACAGTGTCTTTTTGTGTTTGTAGACTTCCAAAGGTTGACAAATTGTTCATTTTTACAAACTGGTTTAAATTTATTTAAAGATTTCATGTCAATAATTATTTTCGACTGCAGCTGTTTGTTGCATGTATATTTGTTAACTTTATCTCCAAATATTGCCATGACCACAATATCAACTTGTTTTACTTTTGATTTCATTTAAACAAGGAACATGTTATATTATATTTTACAGGGTGATCTATATAAATGTCATAAAAGACATTTAATCATAAGCATGTTTCGCTATATACTGATATATCGGTAAGGATCAGCTTGTACGTTTTGTCTGAACAGATATCTTAATATATGGTTCTAATTTACGTTTTATAATCCCTTGAAAATGTACATCTCCTCGTTTTACTTTAATTGACAACTAATAATTACCCTTGATACACATTCTCATACTCTGTTTACAGTGTACGTGCTTCTTGGTTAGTTAAACATGTGTATGATTTTGTTGTTGTTTTTAGGTTCCCATGTTCATACAATTAATGTTTGTGTAATGATACCAATGCATTAGACCACATATTGTATCATGTTATTGGGTGCATCATACATGACCCATTCATGCATAATTACTGTAGCGCTGTGTGGCATTAGACCACATATTGTATCATGTTATTGGTTGCATCATACATCACCCATTCATGCATAATTTACTGTAGAGCTGTGTGGCATTAGACCACATATTGTATCATGTTATTGGGTGCATCATACATGACCCATTCATGCATAATTACTGTAGCGCAATGTGGGCATTAGACCACATATTGTATCATGTTATAGGGTGCATCATACATGACCCATTCATGAATAATTACTGTAGCGCTGTGTGGCATTAGACCACATATTGTATCATGTTATTGGATGCATCATACATGACCCATTCATGCATAATTACTGTAGCGCTGTGTGGTTATATAATTTATCTGTGGATTATTTCTAGAAGTCATAATTATTATTAGTTATTTATTTATGGTCATCTTTATTTGTGCATGACTATGCCTTTCGCAACCCTGTGTTTTAATCAAATTATTACTATATCTGGTCATGAATATTGATAATGAACAATTATTTCAAGTATTTTTTACTTTTGATCCCGTACTAGGAAACAGTTTATTTCTAGAAGTCATGATTTATTTTGTATTTTTGTTTTTGTAATTTTCAATTTTGTACTCGCATGCTGTTCGAACCCCTGTGTTTGTTTATTGTTTCACCGCATACATTCCTGTTCACTGCCACTTTTGTTCACATGTTTTTGTGCCCAATGGTCACTCTTCATTAGAAATGATTACACGATATATCCTCATAGGTAATGGATGATTAAGGCCTTTGGAGAGCGACCATTGGACTTTATCATAACAGTAGACAGCGGACACCTAGATCGTATACCTTTCACAAGTACCCACTTAAACAGTTTCTAATTACATCCAAACGTATAATACATCGTTTAATAAGTGATATTCGTACCGTGAGTACTTTTATATTTTACAGTGTTTTTAACCTTCAATTTGCATTGATAACTCTTTTGCTCTTATCTAACTCATTATATTTAGTTCATGTAAAATATGCAAATGATCGTATTTCAAAGAAGTATTTGCAAACCTTCCAACCTCCAAACCATATGTATGTCTTTAATATTGCGGTTTTTATTAATTTTATCTGGGGATACAGAATTTAATTCCGGAACAATTGAGAATAACAATAAATGTTTTTTCAATATTACATCAAAATATTCGTAGTATAAGAAGCAAGCTTGACTATATAAAACATAATTCCTTAGATTTTGTCATTTATGTTTCACAGAAACACACCTCTCGATAGATATCCATGATGATGATTTATTACTAGAAGGCTTAGCTTAAAATATATCGTAAGACAAATCATCTCATTCGGGCGGGGTTTTAGTATATGTTTCATCCGATTTAAGGCCAACCAGAAATTTTGGCAAAAACAATAAGCTCCCTGCACAGGAAAAAAAATCGGATTGGCAGTTTTTAAACAATTAAGAAACAAGGTAAATAACATGAAAAAAACACGCAAAAGAAACATTTTTTAATAATCTAGAAAAACTCATTGGGTGATATTAACTCAACAGATTCTCGCACTTATTGGAAAACAATCAAACTGTTGATTAAAGAAAATTCTAAAAGTTGTGGCAGCATACTTCCTCTAATTAACAATGACAATTCGTATTCTGTGTCAGATGAAGATAAAGCCAATGCTTTAAACGATTTTTTGTGTCAATTTCATCAATTAACGATTCTCATATCAATCTTCCGGCATTTTGGACGAAAACTAACAAAACATTAACTGACGTCAAAATCACTGAAACAGAAATAACCGATATTTTATCTAATTTAATTGTAAACAAATCCAGCGGATCCGATGAAATAACCACCGTATGTTAAAAGAAACATGTAAAACTATTTGTCATCCACTTTCTATATTATTCAATCGATCTTTGCAAGAAAGTAAATATCCAAATGCTTGGAAATCAGCAAATGTTATGCCATTATTCAAAAAAGGAGCAAAAGACTCACCATCAAACGTATGTGGCCCTGAAATATGTGTATGTGGCCCTGTATGGGTGAATGTGGCCCTGTCAAGGGTTATGTCCCCCTGTGTGTTAGTTATGGAACTTTAGTGATTGGGTTATGTGGTTTTATGTAATGTTACATAATTATGACGTAATTATATATTATCTGCCCTTAGTTTTATATAGTAAAAATTTGGTCAAGGTTATGTAAGAAATGGTTTTGTGGGTGCCGTTTTTTTTATTTACATTGATTAAGCACTCAAATGAAGTGCGGGATTTTTGTTTTAATGCATTTAATCCAAATATGACCAAATATGGCAAAATATATCACTATGACCAAATTTGGGCAAATTATTCCAGAGCCTTTTACGCTTTTTTTTTGGGGGGG